>VXBX01006590.1:108900-134713 GCA_013400415.1 Scytalopus superciliaris
AAAAAAAAAAAAAAAAAAAGGAGAGATGTATCCTGTCTTCACTTCTAGCGCTCAGAAAAAGGATAAATATAGGGTATCTAGGCTTCTCTAAATTGTTAGATTTTTTTTTTCCCAGAAAATTGGTTGTAGGTGTGACAAACATGATTTATCATCTCTCTGGACTGTATACAGGTACTTGATTGATTTCAGTGTTGTGAAAGTCAAAGCAGCCCCATGTTTTATCACCATACTCCTCTATGAGAGATCTTGAAGATTAGATGAAATACCCCAAATATAAACTATTTTTCTAATTACTGATTGACCAAAGAACAGGATTGTGTATACTTTGTAAACACCTTCTCTTGTTCTGAGTATCACTGATCTCATAGTCTCTAAGTGCAGGTAGTTTAAAGTTCAGAGATGTCTTTGTATTTGAGTGCTCTGTTTTGTATTCTAGTCCTGTGATTTTACAGCCAGACTGAAACCCTGTCTTCAGCAAATTTCATTTGCTAGCTTATGCACTGCAGCAAATTATTTTGGTTCAATGCCATAAAACTGGTCTATTTAATATTTTAATAATTTTAATAATCATAACAAACTGTTAAAAATTTGTAATATGCAAAATACTGCATAGCCAAAAAAAAAAGCAATAAAAATACCATTTTCTTGTCAGATTTAGTTGACTAAAGATTAAGAGAACTACAGTTTCTGTTAATTTATCTTTTTAAATGCAGCCTAATAATTTATAACAAACAGTTTGGGATATCCAAAATGGATACCTGGATACTTTATTCCTCTTTACATAATGACAGAACTGTCCTCCTTACTCCAAATATGTTCCCCTAATGTGTTAGGCTTAAGAGACATGTCTGGACCTAAGCAACCAGCATATTCTGTTTCCTGTTCAACTCTTCCTAGCCATGCAAGTTTTTATTTTCAGAGCTACCAGTTGCATATGCTCAAGAAACTTCATGAGCAATGGAAACATGTTCAAAACTACTTAAACAGTCAATTTATTTCTTCAATTCCAGAATTGTTTTAAAGTAGAGAATTTTTTTTTCCTTTCCAGTTTTAAATAGTACTTTCAGAAACAGAAGCTTGTTATTGAAATGGAGTCGCATAAGGAAATTTATGATCCTTGATCAGGCTTCCTGTTGTTTGGTTTTCACCTTTTGTTTCTGATTTAGAATGAGTATTTGAAGTGTTGCTTTGTGTTTCTCTGCATGCAGATCAGTAAGCAAATGCTTTTGTTCCTGACAAAAGGCTGAAGGAGAATAAAAATTCTGTTTCCTGTAATTGCATTTGAGCTTTCAGTTCCAGGGACACAGCATCAAAGAGCCTAAAAGGTAACCAAACAAGAAAGTCAGAAGGCAACATTTTTATTTTTTTTTTCACTTTACTCCTTTAAGTAATACTTACACTGAAAGGAGAGTGTTTCCATCATCCAGAAACCTCGGCCTTTGTGAAAAGGAAGGATTTCCTCTGCCTGCTGAACAGTATCAAGGCTGGAGACCTCCCTTGCCTTTGACTGGGGATGCTCTTGTGTTCAGCCAGTCACTTGCTTTTTCTCTTCAGAGTAGGCTATATTCTTATAATCTCTCCTGATTTGGAAGAAGTCAATTTTCTTTTTTTCAGAACATGTTTTTTTGCTCTCCACTGCTGATTAACATGCAAAATATACTGTTCTCTGCCAGATGTTCTGTATTTTGCCTCATCCCTTGAATTTTGCTTGCAGGGAGAGGTGCTTATTTGGGAGCTGTTTTCATAGTTATTTCTTTTTGTGAAATGATAGGGTAAGAAGCTTTACTAATGAGGATTGCTCCGGAGGTCACACACCAGTGGCAGCTGTCAGGATGCATAGTGAGCCACAGGTGATGGTTGAATACAATCAGAAACAAATGCTTTGCCATAATGGACTGTGGGCAGTCTTAGTAGTAGCCAGACTTAGTAATTCTGTGTTCTGGCATACATATTTCTTATTAATGCACCACAAAATGGCCTATCTTGGGCGTAACGGGAGATAAAAAGAGTCACTTAATACAATTTTTTATTTGCTTTACTCAAGATCTAAAAAATTAAAATACTCTGGGGGCTGGAGGAAGAGAAGAGTTTTATCTATCTGCATTACAAAATGGTTTGCAAAGAGAATAATGAAAAACTGTGAAGTCACATCTTCAGGCTGTGGAAGTAGGTACAGTATTTGACTGGCAGGATGAAGTATGGCAAAAGGGGATTAGCTGGGTGATCCTGTCAAAAAAAGAGAGCTCACATTTTGTCAGAGGTAGGTGGAATAAAGTTTTCCTTTGGTGAACTGGAAGATGATGGCAAGACCCTTAAGTTATGATGAGAAGAACATAGTCTTGCCTGCTTGTCAGAAATTGCCAGAGTTTAATGACAGATAGGAGCCTAAGGCCAAATATTTCCAGATCTACAAGCTGCTTGAAAACCCCTCTATCTATTTACAGTGAAGTTTTTGCAGGGCTGGGCGTCTATCCTGGACTTCTCTCATTATATGTCTAGTGTGCTCTCCCTGGGAAGTTGTGGGTAAGGGAGCAAATACACAATTGGATGTTTAGAGCTCTGACGGGGTGCAGCTGCAGTAACTGATTTCAGTTTTAACATTGTCTTTTCCTGCTCTGTTAATCTCTGCATCTCTCAGTGACGCTCTGAGGAAACACAGCTCTCCTCTTGAGGAGCCTGACGGTGGAGGCTGGGCTGCACAACAGTGGGCAGCTTGTGACACAAGGGGGCAGTTTGTTTCCCTTCCAGTTCCTCCCAGACTTGAATTGCATGGTATCTTCTGCCTAACAGCAGGAGGGGAAAATGAAAGCCTTTGACTCCTGGAGCCTGAGGCAAGGTTGGAAATCATGTAGCCTTGTATGGAAAGCTGCTAATTTGGCAATGTTTTTGCATATGCCTGTTTTTCATCTGAAGTGACAACTTCTAGGAAGAGCATGACACTAGTACAAATAAAGGGGAGTTGCTTGCAGGGCTGTTCAAAGGGAGTGGATAATGTATTGCTATTGCTACAAGGTGAGTGAATGGGAAGTGACTAATGAAGCCAGGAGCTCCTGTGTGCCAGCAGTGAGCAGAGACACCCTTGTATGGGTACACAATGGAAATGCTGGGACAAGAGTGAGCAAAACTAATTTGTTTTCCCTTCCTAATAAACATGTCAGATTCATGTTGTCTTAGCAGGCAGAACCCCACTGCTGCTGTTAGCACTGTCCCTCTGAACATTATCCTTCTTGCCACTCAAAAACCATCCTGCAGAGCCTGGAACAGTTTATGTTCAATTTGAGATGCAGCCATGAATTTCCCTGATGATTCATGGCAAATTGCCTACCTGCCTCACCTGCAAAGTAGAGGGAACCATCCCTCCTTACCCCAGTTCTGGCCCACTTGCATCAGTCTGTATCACATGTATTGTATTTCCTATGGAGAAGACTTTCTCCAAGCTTGCCTGCAATGACAGTGAGCAATGATGAAAATTCTCCTTCCAGGCACATGGTGTATATTTTACCTGAGGGGGTATTTTACCTGAGCAATGACTTTGGATTGTAATAGAAACAAATATTCCAGATGGCCTTTCTTGGCATTCTGATGCTAAAAAGTTTGGGGTGTTTGGGACACTCCTAGTTGCTAACTGTGTTGTGTTCTGGATTTTACACTGATGCAGTGATGCTAGATTTCCATCTACTATTTGGTATTACCTTTAAATCCCTGTGCTTCCAGAAGCATACCTGGAACTGTTCACACTCCCCTATCACAACACATTCTCTGCTTCACTGCTCAGGGCCAAGTATGGTCTGTATGTAAGGGCTGCAGCACAGCGTACATAAGATAGGAAATTAAATCCTCCTGACTGCATGGGTGGTGCAGGCTGCTCCTGCTTTGTGTTCACTCTTCTGTTCTGCTCTTTGCTGTAATAGTCAGTTCATACACAGCCACAAAAAAATCTGTCATGAACAGCTCCATCCCACTCCTTCAGAGTGTGAAAACCCCTATTTGAGTTATTTGCAGTGTTGTGGTATCTAATTATTTTGAATGTTCTGTTTATCTGTGCTTGTGTTCCCTCCTGGCACAGCTGGCACGGCTGCGTGTGAAGCTTAGGGAAGAGGATCCTAGATGGATGCTTTTGGCTAGCTCAGCTGTTCTGTTTATTTCATTTTCCAATACAAAAGCTCTGAAAGTTGCTTAAATACTTCATGAATTTCTTTCCTACCCTATTGAGATGAGGCAGGAACATGCAGGTCAAAACAAGAACCAGGATCAGTGTGGGGATGCCAGCTTCCAATAAAATATTTCAGAATTATAGAATATTCTGAGCTGGAAGGGACCCACAAGGATCGTCGAGTCCAACTCTTAGACTATGCATGTGAAAAATTTAATTACTTAAACTAAGTTTACTTTAAATATCTAAACTAAGCTACCATCCAGGTGTGAGGGGATTCACCAGGCAGAAAAGAAGACTGGTTTTGGATGGACGAGAAAACATTATAGTGAAGAAGGGTCCCAGAAGGAAAAGTGCAGTAATCAAACTGGGACAGGACTGCCTCCAAGGTGGAAAGGAAAAAGAACAGATCTTAACAGGTTTGATTGACTTGGGCTGTAAGAGAGGAAAGGGAGAACTGGAGATGACCTTTGAGATACGGGGCCAAGAATTCAATATTGAGAATGTGACATTTCTAACAAAGAACTGGGGGAGAAGAAGACAGAGAATGAATTAAAGTTTTGATTTTATTTGCACTAAGCTGGGCCTATCAAGAAACCTCTCAGAGGGAGCTGCCAGTGAGAAGAACAACCTGCAAATGTGAAAGGAATTCAGTTTTTCAATGGCTGGAAAATTTCCGAGTCTTAATGAGATGGCAGCAAGGTTGTTATTTATGATGTCTCTGGTGCATAGTTCAGAAGAAACTGGAACATAACTATGAATTCACTTCAATTCCAGGGAAAGAGGGGATAAAAAAACTCATAAAAAATGTGCCATATAGCTTCTTGAAATGATGCCCTGGACCCTTTTTGCAGAGATTGTAACTTGTGAGCCTGCATTTTGCCTATTTTGTTAGGAAATCTTGAGGCTGGTCATCACCTTGCAGAGAGTTAAAGTACATGAAGGACAGGAAGGTGATTTGGGACAGTCAGCACAGCTTCTACAAGGCAAGTCCTGCCTGACCAACCTAGTGGCCTTCAAAGATGAAGTGACTACATCAGTGGATGGGAAGGGTTACAGATGTCAGTATCTGAACTTCTGTAAAGTCTTTGGCGCTCCCTCACAACATCCTTCTCTCTAAACTGGAGAGAGATGGATTCTATAAGCGGACTGTTAGATGGATAGGAAGATGGATGGTTGGATGGTCACATCCAGAGGGCAGTGGTCAACGGCTCAGAGTCTGATGGACATTGCTGACAAAGGGTGTCTGTCAGGGGTCTGTTCTGGGACCAGTGTTATTTAATATCTTCATTAATGACATAGACAAAGTGTTTGAGTGCACCCTCAACAAGTTTGCAGTTTTCCCAAGCTGAGGAGTGTGGTTGATACTCTTGAAGGACAGGATGTCATCCAGAGGGACCTGGAAAAGCTTGAGAAGTGGGCCCATGAGAATCTCATAAGTTTTAACAAGGCCAAGTGCAAGGTGCTGCACTTGGGTCAGGACAACCCTTGGTATCCTTACAGGCTGGGGGATGAACAGCTCAGGAACAGCCCTGCTGAGAAGGACGTGGGGCTGCTGTGGATGAGAGGCTGGACATGAGCTGGCATTGTCAACTTGCAGCCCAGATAGACAAACATGTCCTAGGCTGCATCTAAAGCAGCATGGCTAGCAGATCGAGGGAGGGGATTCTGCCCCTCTTCTCTGCTCTGCCCTGGTGAGACCCCACCTGCAGTGCTGCATCCAGCTCTGGGGTCGATCCCCAGCACAGGAAGGACATTGACCTGTTGGAGCAAGTCCAGAGGAGGCCACCAGGTTGATTAGAGGGATGGAGCACCTCTGCTATGAGGAAAGGCTGAGAGAATTGGGATTGTTCAGCCTGGAAAAGAGATGGCTTATGGGTGACTTAATTATGGCCTTCCAGTACCTGAAGGGAGCCTACAGAAAATATGGAGATGGACTTTTTAAAAGGACATCTAGTGACAGGACAATGGGGAATGGTTTCAAAATAAAAGAGAGTAAGTTTACATTAGGAAGAAGTTCTTTACTCTGAGGATGGTGAGGCATTGAAACAGGTTGCCCAGAGAAGTTGTGGATGGACCATCCCAGGGAGTGTTCAAAGCCCAGTTGAATGGAACTCTGAGCAACCTGGCCTAGTGAAAGGCGTCCCAGTTCAGCAGGAATTTTGGAACTAGATGATCTTTAAGATCTCTTTCAACTCAGGCCATTCTATGATTCTGCAATTGTGTGATTGCATGATGTACCCAAACTCAGCTTTGGTTAGCTTTGTTTTGCTCTGCCAATAGAGCACTTGGTGCATTTTAGAGGTTTAACTTGTTGCTTTTTCTTTGGTGTCTCCTGAGCCCTGTAGGTCTGGCATCAATTTGTCCCTTTTTCTCCAGTCCTACTGGGCATCTGTTCTGCTCAGTGGGACAATGGGGATTAAAATGGATTAAGTTGGATAAAGTGCCATATGGTCAATAATAAGTACAGGAAAGAAGAAAATATCAGATATAACTCATGTAAAGGTGGTGAGGTAAGGAGGGAAACACAGCTGTATTTTTGGATGGAACTCCTGACAGGTCTATCATTCAAGATGAAATCTCACATCACACACACTACATTATTTGTAGCCCAGAAATTCCCCTAATTGCTTTGCTGAAATCCCTACATTGAAATTGTTTCTCTCCATACTAAAATGTCATTTTTGCTAACAATGGACATTTTTAAACATGAAATGAGTAATGTACAATCCATTTGAAATTTTTAAAGGTGAGCTCATGGAGGCAGAATGTAATCTGCCAAGGAGAAGTGAGGTTGTTACCTGCAGTCCTCTGATAAATGTCATGGGGGTTTTAGCAACTGTGGGAGGGCAGGTCTTTGCAGTAAACTCTTCCTTGTGGATTCAAATTGATTTTGAACTATTTGCACCAGTGTTTGTCATATTACAGATTGAAATTCATTGCCCAACAGCCTTTGAGCAGGCTTTTCTCATCCCTGTCAGAATTTACTAACATCAGGCTAATTGCTGTCTTGCTGTTGGAATAGGGAGAACGATGTTTATCTTGGGGTACTTTGCAGTGTCCTGGAGCAGGACCTGCTGTGTGGGGTCTGGAAGGACTTGCTGCTCTCTGACCTCCACCAGGAGTTTTTCCTAGAAGTCCTATGGGAAGTAAATTCAGTCAGTCGTGATTTTCCAAACATCCAAATGTTTTTAAAACATGCATACTAAGCTATTGGCATCTATTGAAAATGTTCTACTTTATAAAATGCATTTCAGGAGACCAAACTATTTTTCATGATTTCCGGTAAATAATTAGAAAACTGCCTACGCCGCTTAACTAGGTCGCAAAATGTTTCAACTTTAATGAAATGGATATGTAAAAGCCTCAGATATTGCTTACATTAAAGAGATGGGCTGTTGAGCTTTTCAATAACCACAGCAGCAACAAGACTCAAAATATAAATAATTAGTTGAATTCACAGACACTTGGCTGAATTGCAAATTTAATATAATTTCATTGATTCTCCACATAGCTGGCACACATTTATACTTATTTGAGCAGAGGAGGGAGACAGAGCAGAGATGGGAAGTCCTTACCTTAAAGTAAATCAGATTGCTTTTTACTTAACTGTTTCTAGGAATGCTAAATAGTCAATAGGAATTGCACCCCAGTGATTACAGTAAAAAAAGTATTCCACTATTAAAAGTATTCAGCACCTGGGATCTATTTCTGTGCGTTTGCCTTACATGTTCGTATAAAATGGTCTGAACCATAGAAACCAACATACAATTATTGGTATTTAAATACTGCTATAATGAAACAGTAGCATAAATAGAAATCAGTGTTGAAAATTAATATATACTCTCATTGTAATTTATGAGAATTCTGTTTGGTTGTAATCTCTCACAACACTGAGGTTTTGTTCAGTTTTCCAGTTGATTTTAAGCTTACAAAACCCAAACACTGAAGTGCTTTGTGTAAACTGTGTATGCCTATCTTTATTATTATTATTGGAAAGTTTTGGACTCAGGGAAATTCTCATCTGTTGAAATACAAAGTTTTGGGCAAACCTTTCAAGGAGATGTCTTTTACAAAGGCTCCTCAGGTTCTGCCTTGTGTGTGCAGCAGAAAGGCTGAGACAGCCTACAATGGCACTGTCGTTTGTGCTGGTTTTATGAGACCACAGGCCAAGTCTCATGATTGTGGTTGTTACCACTCCCATTAGTCTGCTTAAAGACTTCTTTTAGAGAATTTCAATTTCTATCAATTTCTGGACCAAAACTCCGCTCCCAACCATACATAGAATATCAGAGCTTGCTTTTGTAGTTCCCTTTCCTGGACAATGTAAAATCACTCCGTGGACTCCGTAGGGGTCTAGAGACTGCAAATTGGAAGCCTGTCATCTCATTTATACATGCAGTGTGCAATATTGATCACACAGTATTGTGGCTGGGGAACTGCTGGGAAATCAGGCACCTCAAGCAATGGTGATTTAACACTGGATATCTGCAGCAATTATCTCATTGGTTTTTTCTCCTGTCCCGAAGTTGTGCATAGTTGTTCCAGCTTATGCTTAGAATAGGCAAAACTCAGTAGTGAAATATGAACCATTTTGTTAAGGAAAGGTTTTCTTTTCTAGCCAGCTTCATTATAAAGGTAAGATGGTGCATATGGGGCACCTGGTAACAGGTACATGAGAACAGATAACTGCTCATAAACAGATCTGTTTATTTTTTCATGGCATTGCAGCTGGGCAATTAACACAGCTTGTTTGCTGGGTGACACCAAGGTCACAGTTCTAGCCTAAGGGACTTTATTACTTACTTGCTGATATATATATATATTTACTGAAAAGGATTGCAACTTGAGCCCAAAATGACAGATGAAATTGGTTTTTTATATATGAAATTGTCCACATTAATGTCTGGAAATGAGCATAACAGAGATGAGACTCCTGCTTGAATTTCAAAAGACAGCTTCCACTTGCAGGCCCCTATGGATCACATTTGAGGTCATTAAGTCATTAGCAGGCAGCAGGGAGATTGTAATTTTGCTTTTCTTCAACCTAACTATTCCACTGTGCAATCCCTTTTCTACTCACATTGCCACTTCTACTTGAGTTGATTACTAACATGATCTTTGAATAAACTTACTGGTTACACAAGAAAAGATGAGCATCCAAGTAAAGCTGTTAAGTCTGCATTTATAAAATTATCTCCCTGGACTTAATTATCACTATCCTGCCGGATGCTCTGATTCTGCTCTTGCTTATCCCTTGACTTCCTTCTCTTGTTTGATAATACAGCTTCTCATAATCCACACAAGCCTTGCAATATATTTCACTCACATGCTGACATTTCACTTTGTTGTTGATATTCATCCCTAGGTATCCCAAATGCCTGTCAATTAATCAGTCATCAGTCTGCAGAGTGCTATTAGAGCCAGGGACTAAGCATCCAGCTTTCAAATGAGGCAGCATTTATCGGTTCATGTGACTCACTATGAAAAAGGGAAATTATACTGTCATTGCCAGCAGCCTTCAGGGTGATTAGACTGGACTAACTCTGGACCAAATCCTTCTGGATCTGTTGGAGGTATCTTACAAGTTCAGTGAGTTTTGGCTCCTTCTAGCTTTATCTGTTGTGATTCACTGATTATTCTGTCTCATGATTAAGAAAACTTGGAATCCAGTGTTACCTTTAAATGCCGTTTTGAAAATTATAATTTCCATGAATTTTAAGAACATGAGCTGGCTGAAAGTACTGCAGAAATACTATAGGTTAGTTTTTCTTCAGACTATGGAAGAAATTAGAAACTGAAAAAACACTTCTGGTAATCCTCCCACTACTTTTCCATGCACAATTTCACGCTTTCCATCTGTTCTATGCATTGGAGGGGGAGTTTTGTTTGCTTTTTTGTGTGTTGGGCTTTTTTGTTTGTTTTTGTTTTGGGGGTTTTTTGTTTTTGTTTTTGGGTTTTTTTAATGGAAACAGCCTATTTCTTCAAGAATGAGCAGGCTTCTGAAAACCAACAGCGGTGATGACCATGGATAGAGTGTGAGCTGCATGGCACAGCACAATACCTGAGGCAGGGCCTTCTTTGTGCTGTTTGCTCCCACCAGACTTAGCCACCTCAAAGGAGAAGGCAAGAAAGCATTTCTCTCTCCTGTAAGAAATATCAGTGTATTCTGCTTAAGAGAGCAGCTTCCCAGGCAGTGAGTCATTTCCTGATCCCACTCTTGACTCATCCATTTGCTATCAAAGCCCCAAACTAAGGAGTACTTGAGAAATGACTGGCTATAACTGAACAAGGGCATCCATGTGTAGCAAATATGTTTCTGCCAGTTGTCTAAACACTGGTGTTCTCTGTCCATGTTCATGAGCAATGTCATAATTAGTGGTGAAATATCTGTTTCCCCAAGACGCATTTCAGTTGCGTGTAATCCACATTCAAGCCTTACGGCTCTATGTAATATGTAGTCAGTGAAAGAAAACCCTACAAATCTATGGGGCCTGATGGGATTAATCCAAAAATCATCAAAGAGCCAGCTGATGTCATCACAGAACTGCTCTCAGTGATTTTTGAGCGGTCTTGGGAATCCAGAGAGGTCCCAGCTGACTGGAAGCTGGTGAACATTTTCCAGATTTTCTAGAAGGGCAAGAAGTAGGACCCCAGAAACTACAGGCCTGTCAGTCTCACTTCAGTGCTCGGCAAAGTTATGGAGAAGGTTATTCTGGGAAGTATTGAAAAACACCTGAAAGACAATGCAGTCAGTGGCCACAGCCAGCATGGCTTTATGAGAGGAAAGTCCTGCTTATCAAACCTGATTTCCTTTTGTGACAAGGCAACCCATCTGGCTGATCAAGGGAAGCCAGCTGATGTCATCTTTTTGGATTTCAGTAAAGCTTTCAATACTGTCTCTCACAGGATCCTTCTGGACAAAATGTCCAGCACAGCTGGATAAACACATCATGTGCTGGGTGAGCAATTGGCTCACGGATTGAGCACAGAGGGTAATAGTGAATGGGGTGACATCAGAGTGGTGACCTGTCTCTAGTGGGGTTCTTAGAGCTCCATCTTGGGCCCTGTGCTCTTCAGCATCTTCATAAATGACTTGGACACAGGACTGGAAGGGATACTGAGCCAGTTTGCAGATGACACAAAACTGGGAGGAGTTGTTGAATCTCTCGAAGGCAGGGAGGCCCTGCAGAGAGACCTGGACAAATTAGAGAACTGGGCAATCACCAACCATAAGAAGTTCAACAAGGGAATATGCCAGATTCTGCCCCTGGGATGGGGCAACCCTGGATGTTCATACAGACTGGGGAATGAGACGCTGGAAAGCAGTGCCAAGGAAAGCGATCTGGGGGTCCTGCTCTATGGCAAGTTGAATGTGAGTCAGCAGTGCCCTGGCAGCCAGGAGGGCCAACCCTGTCCTGGGAGGCATTAGGCAAAGCATCACCAGCCAAGGGAGGGAAGAGATTGTCCTGCTCTGCTCTGCACTGGGGCAGCCTCACCTTGGATATTGTGGGCAGTTTTGGGCACCACAATATAGGAAAGATGCTAAGCTCATAGAGAGTGTCCAAAGGAGGGCAATGAAGATGGTGAAGGGCCTTAAGGGGAAGCCAAATGAGGAGCAGCTGAGGTCACTTGGCCCATTCAGGTTGGAGAAGAGGAGACTGAGAGGAGATCTCACTGCAGTTACAACTTCCTCACAAGAAGAAGAGGAGGGGCAGGCACTGATCTCTTCTCTGTAGTGACCAGTGACAGAACCTGAGGGAATGTCCTGAAGCTGTGTCAGGGGAGGTTTGGGTTGGGTATTAGGAAAAGGTTCTTCACCCAGAGGGTGGTTGGGCTTTGGAACAGGCTCCCTGGGGCAGTGGTCACAGCACCAACCCTGACAGAGTTCAAGTGTTTGGACAATACTCTCAGGCACATGGTGTGACTCTTGGGGATGGTCCTGTGCAGGGCTAACAGCTGGACTCGATGATCCATGTGTATGCCTAATTCTAATTCAGTATATTCTGTGATTTTGTGAATGCTGTGCTGGGTCTAAGTGTAAGGAAGAGCTTAAGGAATATTGAGATTTATATAGGCCCTCAGGTTTATGAACCCAGGATCTTACAGTGTCTAAAAAGGTGGAATGCAGATGTGAGAAACCTCTGGAGATGTTTCCTTGTTGCTCCTTAGTGTACACCGGACCCACTTATGTGCTGCTGACATAACAAGCATATCTCCAGTTTCTCATACATTACTATTTCAGCAAAACTCCCCAGGAGACTTGACCTCTGGCTGGCTGGTTAGGAGCCAGGCCTGGCTCTGAGTGCCTCAGCAGCAGAAGCTGACCTCAGCATTGTCATTGAGGTGAGGAATGGCCAGATTTTGCAAGTGGCATGAGATGGTAGGTTGAGGCTTGTAAGACCTTTATTCTTGTGCTGCTGTTTGGGGAACAGGAATGGATAAGTCTTAGACCATCCACCTTTACACAGGCATGAGCACTGGCAGGTGATTAAATTGTTGGCACTCAGGGCTGGCGCTGCTTTCAGCAAAAGAATAGTTTAAATACACGTTTCTAACCTAAATGTGAGTTGTTTCCTCCTTGTCTGGTAGTCCAGAGCAGAATTTTTATGCTGGGAATGTAAGAGGTTGCCAACTTTTTTTAACTTGTTTATTAAATGTTTTTCTTAGATCAAGTTCTTTTTGAATGGAAGCTCCTGGTCTGAAAGAGCTGTGGAGGGGATTTAATTCCCATCTTTCAGATTTGGGTTACATGTTCTCATAGTTACAGTAGTAATTTTTGAGAAATAACATGTTTTCTGTCCCCCCCCCCCCCCCCCCCNTTGAAAACTTTTTGCAAGACCAGACATTCATCTCATACAGACTTATCTGGCCAGTCTACACTATTCCTTGAAGGTCTTTAAGTAATAAAATCTTTCATGGAGCCTTCTTCAAGCCTTGGTTTTGGCAACACAGAACATTTATTCTCAATGGTATTTGGTGAGTAATGATACTTGATGAGTAAATACTCACTGGTTGCTGTAGGAATGGAAGCTCAATGCAGAAGTCCAAGGCAAACAAATGTCAGTTGTGAAGTTGCCAGACTGAGAAATACTAGATATATAATTAACAAAGACGTAATTCAGATCCCTAAAAGTTCTCCAGTGCTTAAGTGTCAAATTTGTACACGCATAAACAATTTTTATCCATTTTGTAATTCATCAATCTGGTTCTTGTAAGGCCAGGAGAGCAGCATGAAGGGTGGCTGCCGTGGGCGGTGGAGTGACTGTCACCACTGCCAGAAGCTGCTGGGGACTGCATGTGCCCCAGCTGGATCGGGGACTCGAGAGTCAGGACGTGCACACACAGACACACGTTATCTCTATGTACATACACACACGCATGCAGCTTGTTTTGGGGCTGGAAGGAGTGCTGTTGCAGCAGCTGTGCAGGCATTGTGTGTCTGCTGAGCCCTACAGGAGAGATACAAGTAGAGATGCTGCTTTTGTTACCCTTTCCTCAAACAGACCAAGTAAGCTCTTAAAACACAACTGTACCTGCTCTAGGGGGTTACCCTGGCAGAGCTAAGCTGGCTTTGAGATACAATTTGTATTTACTTATTTGTGTAACATTCATAAGCAGCATAGCTGTCCCAGCAAAACCTTAAAGGGTAACCTTAGCCTTGATAAAATAACCTTTGCACTACTAACTTTTGCACAGTGTAGTGCCATATTTTGGGCAAGGCTCACTCCTTTTTCAATGGGATGTTCAATGTAACATAGTACTGCAATCTGTCAGTCAATACAAATGCTATTTCCTGCCCAGGCTCTATGTGTTCTCACCTGTTACAACAATATTTAAATGATGTCACTTGCGTTGTATTTGTAAACAGTGCCAGACTGGGACTGCATGCTCCATTCTGTAGGATCATGTCTGTTGAGTGATGTGGGCACTGCTCAGTTGACCAGCTCCCTTTGTTTTCCCCGGATTTCTGCTTGGCATTTGCTTCTGGGGAGGCAGATCCTGCAGGCAGCTTATTTGTGGCTCAGGAAAAAGACACACTTTAATGCCCTCATGCCATATTTATCATCATCTCTTCCACCTTGCAAAGGAAGCTGCAGACATTGTGATGGATGGAGGATGACTCAACCAATTTTGCTGTGGTTTCTGTAAGTGGTGTTCTGCATCTTTGGGCAGAGAGAAAAGGTGTCATTTTTTGTGGCTGTGCCACACAGCAGAGCTGTGATCTCCTGGCTCTTCAGTCTCTCTGTAAATAACCATTGCCTTTTAAAAGAGGTTTTGCCTGGTCAGGTATTGCAGTTCCTGTGCCACAGTGTTTGCCAATTGCTCAGAAGAGAACCTGCTTGCCACCCCTCTCACCCTTCTGGGGGTAAAAGTACTGCAGCATCAGGTTGGGGTCATGTATAATTTAAACTCTCCAAACAATGTAATTGTAAGTTAGATATACACATCCAGGGAAGAGGAGAGTAATGAATTCACATTAATAGAGAGCTTCATCATTTAAATTGAACTCTGGTAAGAACCTCCTTTTTTATATTAATGTGATTTTAGACTGTTTCCAGTGTATTATTGTTAAAGGGACATATTGTTACGTAAGAAAGTAGTTGTGCTCCCTGAAGAACAGAGTTCAGTATTGTCTTCTTATTTGTTATCCCACTTCACTTCTGAGCACAGATTTATTCTGTCCCCATCTGTCTAGTGTTTCTTTTAAACAGAGCTCCAAACAAATGAGTCCAGATAGACATTATTTTCCCCATGTATTTTCTGTGGCAATGTTTCCTTGGTGCCCCTGGCAAGGATGACTTTCTCAGCCCCTTGTTGCCTCCTGTCTCTGTGGGAGCAGAATGTGCTGTGGGGTTGGGGCAGCTACCAGTGACTGCCACTGTCCATGGCTGGGTGTTGCTCTGGGCTGGTGGCACTGCAGAAACAGGTGCAGGGGTGGAGGACCATGCAATGAACTCCCTGCCTGAAGGGCTGTGCAGAGACTGATGGAGGGCAGGTATGGGCCTGATGACTCAGACCGCAGTAATTTGTCTAATCCCCTGCTGAATGCGTAGCACTAGGAACTGACTTTTTCTCCTTAATTAGATGAATGAACACAAAATGTGACTGTTCCCTACTGGCTGCGTTGTATTAAGTGCTGAAAAAAACCCAGAGATTAAATAACAGTTCCAGAAATCAATCTTACTTGCTACTTACTGGGTTTTTTCCCCCTTCTAATATGCAGTGAAGATATAAAAGCCTAAAACTGCAGGGAAAGAAATCAGAAGATGAATATTCTGCTTTCAGATTTTGGCTTTCATGACTTTTTTTTTTTAGAAGAAGAAGAAAATAATTATAAAATGACAATGAAGTAACTTTGACAGTAGAAAAATAACTGGTGTGCATTTTATATATTCCTTACTATTCTTGGTTAGGGAATGAATCTTCTCTTTGTACCAAGGGGCTTGGTTATAGGTTTTAACAGAAGTATATTGGGATCAGTTCAAAACCAACAATGTCTGCTTGCGGCAAGGAGGTATTGCCTAATCAAGAAACAGAGCCATGGCGAAAATCCTGATTTTTCTCAGCTAGCAGCTTTAGAAAACTTACCTTTCCAGATGTTTGATAAAATAGGTAAATCTATAGAGTCAGATAAAGGAGGTTATAGATATGGGTTAAATAATCTCCAGGATTGTTCTAACCTACACCAGAAGTGGGCACAGCCCCTTTCCCAAAGAGGGCTGCACAGCCAGGCCTTTGGATATCTCTGTGCCCCGGTGTGCCAGACAGATCAGACTTCATGGAGAAAATCAAAGCCAAACTTTCTCCCATTGCTTTTGAAAGGCTCCTCCCCAACCACCACTCACAGATGTTTCCAGATGTGACTGGTGGCTGTTAAGTAGCAGCTTTTTTAATTCACATCCCCTCAACACCTCCCCCCTCCCCCAAAAATAACAACACCCCCATAAAGCCCTCAATCAACCAAAAAAAATCCAAACCCCGGAGAGTAAGTGATGCTGGTGAGATGCCCTGCTTGGCTGATTTGTCCCCCTGGGTACAGCCAGGCTTGTGGCTGTGTGCAGGTGCTGGACTCACCCAGACAGATATCCTTTAGGTACATCTGTTGCATGTTGACATAAACTCACGTGCTCTCAACAGGGCCTTGCTGTGCTGAGGCTGTCACTGTGAGTAATGGCTGCTCCTGTGATAACTCAATGTAACTATTGGATAGCAAGTGACTTACCCAGGCTTTTTGTAGAACAACTGTACAACACAAGTGTTTATAAGTGGGGACTGCTATCTGTTAGGATAAATCAGTGTTTGTTTTGCCCTCTACTTCCAGCATATTTAATTTACACCCATAATGAGGCAAATCTATTGTGAATACAGACTTATTTTTGATGTTAACGATGGTGATGGTGAAATGCATCTCTAATGATCTTGCTTTCAAGGCTCTCCAAAATTTCTCCCAGCTGAGACACCACCTGGCCAGCATGCTCTGGGCATGGGCTCAGCCCTGCTGCCCTCAGGATCACTGTACCCACTGCTGCAGAAGGACTGCCAGGTTATTGTTACAGCTAAGGAATGAGTCACACCTCGCATGGGTACATCCTTTGCACTGTGCAAAGCAATAGGTTGCACTGCTGATACTGGAGCTTTCTCCTTGTGTGCCTTTCATGGGCCTCTGGGACACAAAAAGCAATGAGGAGAGACTTACAGTGAAGTGAGGTGGGAAATGGAACTGGTTTGTGGTTACAAAGGGATGCAGAGGGCTTGAGGAGTGAGCAGTTCTATCTCTGGTTCTAATTTCTGAGAAAGGGGTTTTGCTCTGGTACAGTCAAATGAACACTTTTTTTGTGAAGTTTTTTTTTTCTTTTGGGTATGTAATATGGTACCTTTCTCTAGTGTAAGTTGTATACATTTATTTAATAGCAGTCAGGATATGTGGGTTTGTTTTCTCCCTTCAGCTATGACCTTCTTATGGCATTCCCTAATATGGGCTGGAGAGAATTTGCACAGGGCATCATACAGGGCATTCACATAGCACAGTCTTCTTGTGGTTGAGGCTAACAAATCTCACTTGTTAGATAAAGGATGGAGAGGGATAAAATAGCTCTGGTGTTTCTTACACTGGTGATGGTGGGGTCTCCCAAAACAAGTGAGAAACCTAGAGGTGAAGCCTGGGTGTTTTTTTTTTTTTTTTTTCGCTAGAGTGAACCAGCATGTAAATTAATTTGTAGCCTTAGGTATTAATTCTACCACAGACTGTGCCAGCAGCGAATGATGATGTGTCCCATGTTTCTAGGCTGGTGGGATAATGGAGCTGGGCATGCTGGGAGCAGCCTCTCACTCATAATGCTGCATTTGGACAGTACTTGCTCAGCAGTGACTTTGAGAAAAGAGGCCTGGACAGACTGATATGGAGGGCTGCCATAGACTGATGAGATCATATTTTTGCCCCATATGCTTGCTCTGAGTACATAGAAATGTTCTTGCACAGTGGCAACAGAGTGATATAGGCACAAGAGAGGATGAGTGTTTGGCCTTTGGAAATATTCTGAAGAGCATTTCCTCCCTCCAGGCTTCCTCCCTAGCTCACTTCTACTATGATGAGGGGAAAAGACTGATTCTTTCTCTCTCTTCCTCCTTCTCCTACTTCTTCTCCCCCTCTTCCCTCCTCTCACCTCTGTTTCCCTTTTTACAAGGGGAAATATCTTGGCTATAGTTCAGTGTTACTTCTCTTATCTCATCTCATAGTGTTTAGCAGATGAACACTTACCTCAGCACCCAGCTTCCCACTGCACAGTCCACAGCCCCTGGATCAGAAAATTTCAGCAGCTCTAGATGAAATACTTTCTCTTCCCACCAAGATAATCTTTCTGCAATAAGCCTCACCCATTTTGGTCTAGTGCAGATAGTAAGGATGGTTGGTGCCTCACAGGTGTAAACTATTGGGTCTCTTCAGCTCCATCTTGGAGGTCAAGTGTTTTTGGTACCCAGTACAAAGTGTGAATTTCCATATAAAGTTCATTGATGTTTTTGAGACTTAGTGTTGACTGCCTGATTCCCAGCCCTATTTGGCACAGGTAGCATGTAGTGAATGACAGCACAAAAGACTGTAAACCAGCCCCCATATTTCAATCTGGTTTTTTTTCTACAAGAGGAGGGAGACTGTTTCCTGGCATTCCTCCACAGCTCTGCACAGCCTGAAATTAAATTGCTAGAGCACTGCCCTAAGAGATTTTAATTTACGTTTCAATAGTCCAGAGTAGCTGTTACTAAATCTCCTTGTTGGAGGAAGCTTAAGGTTCTGAGGTTTTTGATACTGGGGAGAAATAAGTGTTTAACTTTGAGGGTCAAGGTGTAATTTCTTTTGCTATGGAAGGGTATGAGCACAGGAATCCTGTTGCTCAGTTAGAATGGTTTAAAAAGTACTGACCCACAGTTTTTAATTACTTCCACCTCTGCTGAGGAGTGACACAGGAGGAGCAGACCTGTCAAACCTAACACTGCTCAGCCTGTGTGCAGAGGAGCATGTGATTCCGCCTCCCCTCCCATGCATACCCCATTGTGTGTGATTTATTAGCTCACTGGAGACAAAAAAAAGGGGCCAAAAAAGTTCAAGAAGGGCAGCTTAATGCATAGACAAAGGAGGCATGTGCCTAGAAAATCAGGGATCTGACCATGACCTTGTTTCCAAACTGTCCCTGACAGAGCCCTGGAGAGCTGCTGCATTGACTCCCAGGCTTGGGTGAGAGAGGCAGCCCTGACAGATCCTTTCTCTACCTGCAATTCCCTCATCCTCTGTCCCACTGCAGAGAACAGAGAAAGCTGTCCAAGGCTGCTGCTGGTCTGGCCCTCCTTCCCATCACCAGGCCGCTCCATCCTCCTGCCCTGTCTCCAGTTAGTTCTTTATCCTGTGGCACTGAATTGCCTGCATCACCGAGAGGCTGCAAAACAGCTCTGCACTTGATGTCTTGGACAACCTCAAACAGTGTGTTTGATGCTGAAGTTAGTGCAAGAGAAGAGGTAGCAGTTGGTGGAACTGGTGTTCACAGCACAGGTGGCACAAGGCATTCTGTCCTGTTGGCTGCCTGGGCAGCTGCAAGAGGCAATGGGTCTGCCAGACAGAGTGAAAAACAAATTACTGTAATGGAGACAGAAATCTGTTCCTGGCTTACTGATGCTTAAAAGAAGCCAGACTTCTGGTTTCTGCGGATCTTTTTCAGTTTTCATCTTCTTCCCTTTCCCAAGGAAAGCTTTTCCTCACTACCCATACATCCCTGGTACAAGGAGTATGCTGTGGATATTTGTGTTCTTACCTGGCAGTGACTTTTCCAGCCTGTCTCTGGAGTGTCCATGCCAAGGGAAGAGGAGACGTGCACTTGGCACTGACAACACCTGATGAGGGTACTTGAGGCTGCAGAGCAATGCTTTAGTGTATGAAGCTGCTGCACCTTTATATTTAAAAGTCACTTCCTTGGATTGTGGCACATCTCTGACTTGCTCCTCTAGACAGTAGGTGCAATGGATGCCTGTCCCATTGCAATGCTAACATCTAGAGGCACACTCAAAAAAACCTGAAAAAGAAGAGGGAGGACATCCTGATACAAAACCCTTTTAATAAGGTTAGTCTGAAGAATCACACTGCCAATCTGTTCTGTGGAGTTACTCTCTTTCTACTTTTGTTGCATTATTTTTTTCCTTTGGTAGGAAAAAAGGATTGCAATGTTGGAGAAAAACAAACCTTCAAATGAAACAATGCTGAGCATCTCTCATCTGACATCAAAATGACTTTTGATATAAGTAGTTGAAATGCTAAAGATTTTATTTCCAGAAACTGAAAGCACACATTAGATGGAAGAATATTCACCTGAGCATTAGAATTTCCTCAAGCAGAAACGAAGAGGTAAGCTCCAAGCATCCATCTGATTAGAAGCTAAAAGGATCTGATTTTACCACAGAGCATGCTGTGAGGTGGACTTTCAGGGTGTTTCCCTCTTCCTTCCCCCCACTTACCTCCCTTTATATTTTCTCTGCTGTGATCTGTTGTCTTTCTTTAGATGCACTCTGTTTTTTCTGGAAAATAAAACACCCCAGTCTCATTTCCCAGACCCCACCGTGCACCACCTATTCTGTGAATCTACAAGGTGTTCCAGTTTGTGTTGGAAAAGTCAGTTGGGTTTACAGACATAAGGGCAATATCTTTACCTTAAACCTAAAACCCAAAGTCCCCAAACAGAAGAAGCTGTTCCCTGACCAGGACTATTATTCCTTGGGAGTCATATTCCAGATTACCTTAGGAGCAGCTATAGATGCTGATAAAGGCCATAAGTGCTATATGATGTTACAAGAAGGAGCCAGGTACCACATGCAGGTTACTGTATAAGGCTTGGTTGCTTAAAAAGAAAAGGTATAGCCAATGAATATATGAGGGAGTTGGAGACATCTGATACTGTGGATCTGACTCCCTTAATGCTTGACAAATGACTTAAGATCTGTGTCTGGCTTTGAAGGAAAGGAGCATGCATTCAACCCAAGCGTAAGCATTTTCTCCAGAATAATGCAGAAGTTAATGTGTTACAATAAAAGCAACTGCTTTATGTAATGACCCATTTCATAATGTAATTCCTGTCTTTAGCTATGAAGTGCCAGCAGTTTGCAAGAAGGTTGGGAGTGTCCCTGCAATGATGTGCCTGTTACCTTATTTATGAGAAAAGGGAAGAAGAAAACTAGAGCTATAAATGATTTCTGTCAATGCTGGAAGTGTTCTCTTCTGACTGGGCATGGCATGGAGGCCCTCAGGGCATCTCTGTCTCATGCCAGGCAGAAATCTCTTCCTTGCCCATGTCCTTGCTCCCTACTTCTCTAAACCACTGTGTGTTTACAGGTAAAATGCCAGAAATGTTTTGGAAGGGTTCTGGTGTTGGACTGCAGACTCTCCAAGGCAGAATTGGAATTTCCCTCATGCAATGCAGACTGGGCTGGGTCACACAGCGATGCTGCTCTAACACTTGCCACTGCTCTTTGCTTCATCCTCTGCCAGAGAGAACAAAAATGGAGGAGCTCTGCTCTTACTGTCCAGAAACCAATCTGGGAAATAGTAAATGATGATTATAAATGATGCTACTTTATGGAATACATGGGAGCAGATGCCATCAGTTGCTTTAAATTGTGCATTCTCCTTATTTCTCTAGAAGGAATTTTATTAAAAGAATGAGGTACAACAAAATATAATTATTCTGCAAGTGTAACTAACTGGAAGATAGCACAATGCAGTTGTATCTTTTCTATTTAAAGATGAGAACAGTTCTGCACTTCACATACTTCTAGCTTGTTTGTCATAGCTGGTTCTTTAAGACACTCCTTTATGGTCCTGTCTGGTACAGGCTTAGTTCAAAATGGCCTCAGAATTCCCAGCAGGTCCAGAAAAAAAAGTGAAATTGCAAGGCTACATACAATAAAATCCACAAAGTTAGTTTTCAAATTGTGGTATGCCTAAGCATTCATTACAGCCCTACTGGGGGGGAAAAATAGGAAAACAAAGTTTTAAACAGACAATTGGAAGTAAAGCTCATTATTTCATTGCTTCTCATAGCTCATCTGAGAGGGTTATTTCAGTCCAAACCATTTCTGTAGTCCATTCCTAGCACAGTTCCACGAGCATCTGTGCTGTGTGGGTGGAGGGGGAGGAGTGTCACCACAGGTGCTGTGCTGAGTGACCCAGGCACCAGCAGCTCTGCAGCCACTGGGGACCCCTGAAAACTCACTGGGCAGTGGGAAGTGATCTGCAACTGATCCTTGGAGTCTCTGCAAGTGGACAAACCCATACTCTTCACAGGTGACCGTGTCACTATGTGAGATAAGATGAAGGTTGGCTAAAAATATAAACTAACCTCTGGCCTAGTTAAACATTCTTTCCTGATATGGTTTTTACATTTACTCTGATAGTTTTTATGATGACCTCTCCTTATATCCTGAGGAACTGAGTTGCTTTTTCTCTCCATTAATGCATTTCTATCAAACAAGCAAATATATTTTCCTGTATGCTTTTCTCTCATGTAATGTCCTCTTTCTTTCCTTTGTCTTCCAGCATGCTGCAGTCCCCAAAGTCTCTTGTGACCATTGCATTGGACTGAAGTTCAGAGTTGATTGCTTTCCACCAGAGACTCCCCTTGGCCTCTGTTCATATACTCACTTGCTACATTAAGCAGGTAAGAGCTTTTTTTCTTGAGTCATTGTTATCTGTTTCCCCATTTTTCAGAGCCTGGTAATAAAGCTGTATTAGTAGAAACATCCCCTGCTCTGCAGTGACTGGAGGTGGAATAGCCTCAGGATAAAGGAAAACAAAATACAAAACATCCCTGTTATGGTGACATGACCTTGAAGGGTATCCCCTCTATCACCAGTTCTCTCAGCCCCTTGTGTGTAAGTAGGGTTGCTAAGGACAGTAGAATTGGTGTGTTTATTTTCTGATTTTTTCTTATGGTGCCAAGGTGAGTAATGGGAATTTCATTTTCTTGTTGCTTACCTGTGATATCCAGAATTCATGTCTTAGAGGCCATATTATCTCTGGAGAGCTAATATATGAAAGTGGTGAAGTCTTATGGAGCAATTTCATTTCCTGTGTGCATACAGACTTCCATTTAGTTTTGCTTATTGCAGAGGAATTTCCTATTTTGCTGCATATTTTCTTCCTGCTCTTGGCCCTGCTAATGCACCAGGAAAGGACTGAAGTGGATTTTATTCTGACTTTCCCAACACAAGAGAACTGTTAAATAAGATCTGGATTGTGGTATGAAGTTGAGGCCCCAGTTACATCTCTGGGAGAACACTGAAGGCACAAAGGATGTAGCCTGTGAAAACTTCAGTGATAGAGGATGTGTATTACTCAGGATTAGCTCTGGGTCAACTGGAGTCAGAAATACCCATCTCCTCCTTTATGAAACTAACAACTGTTGCATAAACCATGAAGACATGACAAACTCTCTGATGCTGTTTTTGCAGAATGTGTTTGCAAAGTCAAGTATTTTTTTGAAACAAGGTTTTGTTAGAGACATACTGGGATCCCACCTTGAAGTGAATAAAACTTTCAGGCAGGTGAAGGACACTACTTAATGCTATGACCATTTCTTCTGCAGCATGTAATAATGTCTTGTTGTAGAAGTTAGGGTCAGTGTTAGATGTCTTAACTATATTGTGAATTGCATCCATAAGAAAGAGTAGCACAGGGGGCATCACGTTTCTCCTTTCTTGTGGTCACAGTTCCCTCTAGTTTCAGGGTAAGAGGTGTGAAGGCAAGGACAGTGAGTATTTCTTTGTATATATTAAACCCCTTTTATTATTAAGGTTTGATATCATCCATGTCAATGTAGTGCCATTGTTCCAGTGGGAAAAGAGTTGCTCTAGAGTCAGTCCTACAGGGAATGAAACAGTAAGGCAACAGTATCACCATAAAGCAGACCTTTGATCTTCAAAGTTTGGTGGTGTGCAGGGATCACTGCAGAAAAAGGAATTATTTGGCAAGGTTAGTGAGAAATGAAATTAAATCTGTGTAAGCCTCTGGAGTTTTGGGTTTTTGAACAGCACAGAATTATTAGGATATTTTGTTAGTGTGTAATACCCTCAGCAAGCAACTGGTTTATGCAACAGCATCAGAAATCAGGTATGCAAAATAGCAGTGAACATGGATTTTCTTAGCTGGGAGAACGTATATTCAGGCATCTTTAGTGGGCCCTTAAAAAAAATATAAAACATTATCTATACTTCCATAAAAAATCATATTGAGTCACAGGTGTTGGAACTGAAAAATGGAATTTTTTCTTTCCAAGCTTACCCACAAGCTCTCAAAATCTCTGCAAGATGTGTTTTTGACTGAGAAATTTACTTTTGAAACTTAAGGAAAAAGCTGATACTGGAAAACTGAAATGCTTATAGCAGGCTCCTCTGCCTGGGGGAAGCCCTGGCTTCTCAGGGCCCCAGATTATTCTCACAGTCAACACCTTCTACCCAGCGATGCTGAGCTCAGGAGTTCAGATGGGCAGAGGGGAGGCTCAGGTGTGGTTTTGCTCAGCTGCCAGCCACAGCCCAGCGAAACTACTCCTCCTGGTCCTATTCTAATCCACCCTGGACAGGCTGAGGAGTGGGGAGAACAATTTATGGAGAAACTACAGGCTGATCTCCTACCAGATTGGAGCTTTAGTAATGGAAAATGGAAACAAGGGAGGAAGGAAGATGGGAGAGGACTCTGTGCATCCCTTCTCTGTCATGCTGGGATTTGGGACTGCCCTGCCACCCCCAGTGGGACTGCAGGCACTGTATATCCTCCTGCCAGGGGGCATGGCATAATTTTGGCTGTGTATCAATAACTGTACTTTTAGCAGGACATGCTGAAGTTCTCACAGCTCTTTCTTATGATGAAAAAAGCAGTTCATGGATTACTTTTCCCTGTCCTGCCCATTCCAATTTAAACTTGTCAGACCTATGTGTAAAGCATCAGAGCCTCATGGATATTTGCAGGCACAAGTTTTCTGAAGTGAACAGAAAGCACTTCTTTGAAAATTGTAATCCTAATCCATTTTTCTTCAGCATAACACCTGCTTTAGTAATGCCTGTTTTCTCATCAACAGTCTTCTATGGAGAACTGAAATAGATAAATCTATATTTATCTCTATTAACTGCAAATGTATTACAAGTTGCCACTACAACTTGATTAAAAAAAACCCCAAAAATTAAAGTTTAAGCTACATGGACTTCACCTTGTTGAAAAGAAGTGATAGCTACTGTTCTGGTTATTCTTGTCCATATAGGTATTGTACTCCTGCACTGTCTGGAAGCACTGCTGTAGATATGATTTTCTTGACATTTCTTTTCACATTTGTATTCAGGTGCATTGCACACAGTTAATGGTGATTGATACTTTGCTGCTTCATAAACAAAACGAGAAGCTGAAATCTCAATTTTTCCACAATTACTTCAGGTGATTGGAATGGCAAGGACAGAAATTGCCCTAACTCTGTGGACAGTAGTTGCATCAAGTAATCAACAGAACTTTTGCTCCTTAGTTTATTGATTCATCTGAAAATGCTTTTTAAATATGGTGGTACAGAAATTATGCATATGACAGATGAAAATCAGCCAAATCATTAAGCATATATTTCTCAGACAAAACTGCAGTGCTAAACAGCAATTTTGAGTTTGTGTTTCTGCTTCATGTCTTATTGCAAAGAATGTACAGCTATTTTGTCAAGCATTAGGTTGTGTAGGGGTTTAAGACTATTGGCTAAGGAACAAAATAAAAGAGTAATGTAATTATGTCAGTGACACAGATATAATTGAGTGCACCTTGAGTGCACATGGTATTGAGTGCACCTTCAACAAGTTTGCCAACAACACCAATCTCTGTGGTGTGGTTGACATGTTGGAGGGAAGGAATGCCATCCAGAAGGACCTGGAAAGCCTTGAGAAGTGGGCCTGTGCAAACCTCGTGAAGTTCAACAAGGCCAAGTGCAAGGTCCTGCACCTGGGATGCAGAAATCCCAAGCACAAGTACAGGCTGAATGGTGAACGGATTAAGAGCATCCCTGAGAAAAAGGACTTGTGGGTGTTGGTTGACAAGAAGCTGGACATGTCTTAGCAATGTGTGCTGGCAGTCTGGAAAGCCAACTGCATCCTGGG
>VXBX01006595.1:0-59959 GCA_013400415.1 Scytalopus superciliaris
ATATATATATATATATAGGTAATGTACTGAAAGTTTAAGATACATGAGCTGGTCTGAGGTTTACTTGCAGTTTAGTTGCCCATCTGCACATACCTGGCATCAAATACAGAGATGAGCAGGTAAATCAATACAGCACTGATGAGAAATGCATTCCTGGTGTTGCACATGAGAGAAGAGATGGAAGCAACTCCTCATTTCTGGCTTTGGAAATGCCCATGTGGGAGAGCTTTGAAACCATCCTCTGATCTGTGAGAGTTCCTTGCTGCTTTGTTGAGTTGTGAACTTCATGTGAGCAGTAAGTGCATGGGATGGAGCTGCACCAGGCATCGGGCCATGGAGAGCTACGTTTTCAGTGCTGTGATCTTGGCTTCAGATTCAAATCTTCTCTGTTAGTGTAAATTGAGAAACTGAAGTCTGCAGTTGCTTAACCAGTTGGCTGCTTCCTTTAGTTAAACTTATCTGAACTGCTTCTGGTGGTAATGCAGATAAACAATGCAAATAGTGTTTGTTCTAGAAGAAAGATACCATTTTGAAAGAAAAGGAAAGAAGAATAAGTTCTTTAGTAGAGATGTATTTGTGTTTTTCAAACTTAATTTATTCTCAATGAAATAGTCAAGCTTGCATAACTAAAGCAGTTGAAATTGAAACTTCAAAGTAAACTTGTTCTTAATCTCATTGAGGAGGAAAACCAGTTCAAGATATAAACAAAATTAAAATGACTAACTCCAAACTGTTCCAATGCATACTGGAACATCTTGCTTCTGCTGAACTTAGAGTGTCTTTGCAACTACCAAACATGGAGAGAGGCTTTAACTTTACTGTTGGAGTGAAATAATCAGACTCCTCTCAGGGTACCTTCCTTAACTGTTGTCGTTTGGATGTGGTGCTTCCATGTGGCTGCAGTAAGGCTTCATTGACCTGTGCCTGTGCACCTCATGAGCACACCAGAGCTCTTTGCACACATAACACTTGAACCTTACAGGATTGCTTCAGGATTATTATTATTATTTAAGGTTTACCTTTCCTGATGGAGGTTTAAAAACAAACAAGTGCATGCACAAAAAAAACACCCAGAAAATAAAACCACCCTCCATCTGGGGCAGGCAGACAAGTGAGGAGAAGCTTTTCCTTTTCCAGCTGTGGCAATAACATATTCCTTTTCTCCTTTGCCTGTTTTTAATAACATAGACTGTCCCAGCATAAGGTGTCCTTTACTGTTTGCCCTCCATGAAACAGTAATCCTTCTCCAGTTGTTTGCATCGCAATAACAGATTATGTCTGTTTATTTTTCTAGCAGTCAGAAATGGATTGTGGTATTCATCATAAGAAAACAAAAACTCAGGATTCTGGTAGGATCCCTGGGCAGCAGGAGGAGGAGACCAGTCTTGTGAACACCCTGGAGCATATTATGGGACAGCTGGATGTTCTGACTCAGGTATGGTTTGCTCTTTAATTTTGTTATGGCAAAGGTACCTCAGACTGGAAGAATTGGCAATGTTTTGCAATAGTTTCATAGAATAAAAATGTGACTAGTTCAAAACCTCTGCTTTTTAGTAAATCTTTCATCATCTCTTTCTCAACTTACCTCTATCAGTTCCCTCACATTGACTTCCAGCTTAGGCTAGAACTCTTCCTTTATGTTCCTGTGTGCTGCAGTGTAGTGGAGTGCTGCATGAGCCAGCTCTGACAGGCTGTGCTATTAGCCAGGGTTTATCTAAGGTGATGCTTAAAGGAGTGCTTGGCACAACAATTGTTTTGGTGAATAATCTGTCTCTCTTCCCTCCTCCATTATACTGCAGTCTATAGGTAAACTCTGTTCAGATCCTTTTCCGTTCCCCCACCCAGCATTCACCTACACAGTCCAATTTCTGCAGTATTCTCCTCCCATCAACAAGTCTGGGCCCTTCTGTGCCTCGTTGCTGGAACATGCTTTTCACCCACAGTTACAAACAACTAATCCCAACATTAACAAATAGTTCTTTCTTGGAGTCACTTAGCAATGCTTGAACAGTACCAGCCGTCAGTGGGGATCATCACAGTATGTGTTTACTTAGTAAGAATTTGGGGATGGGGCTGGCTTTTGATTAAGTAACTGCTCATTGCTCCTGTGAAGAAATCCTGTTTCTGATTATTGTCTGGCCCTGCATTTCATTGTGTGTTTTTTGAGGCATGTGACAAGCAGGGAGAAAGCACAGGATAGTAAACATTGGTGATCTCCTGTAGCTGAGACCGTGGTGGTAGGAGGGAAGAATCTGTGTGGGAGGGTTTTTCTCTGAATTTAAATGTTGTTTCTGAGGAAGAACAGGCAGGTCTTGAACACTTTGTATTGAACATACTGATTGCTAGTTTGAGTTAGCTCTCTGCTCTTGAGAGAGTCAACTTGTCAAAGTGCTTGTCAAAAAGTGCAAGATGATGGCTCAGAGGGCTCATTGGGGGATTGAAGGCTGATTTAGGGATTAAAAAACATGCCAGGACTACAGGCAGTCTAAAATAGTGTAGGATGAAACCCAAAAGGTATTTAAGTTCACTTGGCAGAAATGCAAGAAACCACTTTTCCTGTGATCTTTAAAATGCTGTGTGCTGGAGGAGGGGAGGGAAGTCTGTGACACTGGGCCTTCACACTTGCAAGGAAAAAGCAACCCAGTGTATACACAAAATATTTTATTACTGTTTTTAAGTCTCCCTAGTAAGTTTGGAATGTGATTGTTATCTTTCATGACATAAATCAGATCCACATTTCTGATGATGGCTCCTTTTCAACTTCATAGGGGCTTAGAGGATGTAAATATTGCAGTAAACAGTAGGTGTAGGATTTAACCTAAATATAAGCAATGCAAAGATCTGTTGAAGATATTGTGTAACTGTAGAAAATTCTAAATGTTGTTTAAACCTAGCAGAAAGAGAAACTGAGATCAGTGGGGGAGGAATAAATTAGTAAGTTTAGGATAAAGTTGGAAATACCCCTGAAATAGTAAAAAACCAAAAAGCTGCCTTGAGTAATTCTGCATTTTGCAACTTTTAACCTTCTTGTTTGTAGCTTTTTTGCCGTCTTTGGAGTACTTAATTTCTGATTGGTTCTCATCTGTGTATGTTGTGCTTTGTATTAACACCATTTTAATGCATTTGTACAGGTAGGTGTTCCTGCCACACTGTTGAAATGTCTTCCTAATTCTTCATTTTCATGCGAGGTTTTTATACTTAGAGGTGAAACAAACCAACACCAAACAAACTTTAAGCAAATGAGCCTGGAAGAAACCCTCCTTCCTGGACTAAGGGAGGAGGTTCCCCAAAGAACAGGGATTGTAATCTCTGTTCTTGTCATAGTTTCCAACGCTGTGTTACCATGACATAATGTACCAGTGGGGTAAGGTTACAGTTGTGAAAAACTGCTTTAGGAAATTATGCAAATACAGGCCTAATTGATTTTCCTAATATTTTTTCTCTGTAGCTGTCATTTCAAGGTTTAAACCTGGTGTCATGCAAAAGTGGGAAGGAGAGAGAAATTGCTTTCAATTTCTGCTGAAAGAGGTGATAGTAAGATGTCAGGCTGTCATCTCTTGCCAGCACACAGCTTTGTTCTGAGCTGCACGCCTGAAGCTGGGTCATCTGCCCATCACCAATCAGTGGTACCTTCCTTCCTTCTGCTGACTTCCAGATGAAATGAGGTGTTATGTGCTTGGAGTCAGGGGCTTTTTTTTAATTCAATTAAGAGGTATCTTCCAACTAGTCACCAGTTGCTGAGGCTGTAGAGAGAAGGGTTGTGCCTCCCAGAGCAGACTTGCTCCATCACTTTGGCACTTCAGTTCCTGCAAGAAAGAGATGGACCAGAATATCTGGTGGTTGTTGTATACCACAACTAGCAGTAACCACTGCAGTGAATAGACTTACAAAGCTTCATTCTTACACTGGTAATTTTGTGCTGTGATGTAATTCTCTAAAGTTTTGGCCACTTTCTTTCAGCTGGTCTTTGGTTCAATGAAACCTTTGTCTCTTCCTCCTTCCCAAGACTCTGTCAGGGCATTTTACTTTTAACACAGTAGTCTAATGTGACGTGACAGGGTCTTTGTGTTTTTTCCTAAAAGTAGTTTGTGTTTGGCCATACTTCACATGCAAATAAAGGTAATGTTTGACTGCCTTTTTCAGAAGAGTAGCACATGCTTAATAATTCTGTTGAAGAGAGGAGTGAAGTTGAGGCCTTGGCATAAGTCAGTTGTTTCCAGTAGTTTTGGACTACTTAGATACCCTGGTTCCCCTTTGTAGGAAAGCAGTTAATTCACATCTGGCAAAGGAATGAGGAAGATGACAGTAATAAATATATGATACAGATGATCTGCTCCTCCCTTTCCTGCAGTTTTGTCTGTGTCTCACTGCTTAAAAATCCTTTACTAGCATTTCAGAAATGTCAAAAGTAGAAAAATTCAAACTGTGTATCAATTGTTTGTTTTTTTTAGCGAAGGCTGGATCTTAGTGCCTATATGAAGAGGTGTGAATATTAAAGGGGAAAATAAGGTGATTTTTCTCTTTTGGATAACTTCCTGGAACAGAATGGTGTGTTTTGGCTGAAACGAAAATGAAGTACATATTAAAGATTTACTTGGTTCAGGTACATTTTCTGCACTTACAGCTGAACTGCCCTTCTGAAAAGATCATCTGTGAGTAACCACCTTGGCTGCAGTGGAAAACTTGCTTGATTTGCAGTGATCATCTTCAAAGAGTTTATATATTCGTGTCCTCACTTCAAACACCTCCAGCTGCTGTGCTGGCTCTGTTGATCTGGTGGGCAGCAGGCACTGAGGCAAAAGCTGCTGGTTTTATGTGGGAAGGAAGATGACTTCTCCAAATGAAGAGTTCAGAACCAGGTTAACATAAAAATTCATAAATAGCTGCGATAATCCACCCACAGGAAATGGCTTTATCTGCTTCCCCAAACTAATCTAGCATTGCAGCTGAGAGAAAACAACACAGTGAAATGGAGAACACTCGATAAATCTGTAAAATAATCCAAAGCCTGGACCGAAGGACAGTCCTAGCTCATGTGAGATTAAAGGATTATTTCACTCCAGAAAAGACTGCAGGCNTTTAGCCTAAAAAAGATTTGGACACAAGTGAGTTGTTTTTTAATTAAAACTGAAAATGTTTGTGTATGTAGTGCTTTTAATGAAAGTGAGCAAAAACAAATTTTTGTTCCTTTTTTTTTGAGATATGGTCTCCAAAGGCTGTTAGTGAGGAACAAATGTGGGCCCTCTCTTCAGAGAGGCATTGACTGTAAATTAAGCAACTGCTTTAGTGAAATATAAGCTTTTATGACTTCCAGTAGTTGCAGGTCAAGAAGAAAGATTTAGGGGTGGAGGGACATGTCATAAATACTTCGGCTTTTGCTTTGCACAAGTGGCTTGATTTCTGTGTTGCTCTCAAGGCTTTAACACCCACAGATCACAGGTGAACCCAACACACAGGAGGAAAACTGCAGGAAGTTTTTATTCCAGAAGAAATGGTTTGAAATACTAATGAAAAAGTTCCCATCTGAAAAGCCTGTGAAATGTCAGAAGAGCTTGCTTTTTAAATCTTAATTTAGAGGACACAGAGGCTATTTCTTATGAGTCAGACCCATCTCTTGGATATTCAGTAGCTTTGATCTCTCACTCAAAACAAATGAAGTACCCTGATTGTTGCCAGTCCTCTGCGTAATTCAGCAGAGCTACTTCTTTTATTTTCTGAAATATGCTTCCTAAATATGCTTGTTATAAAATCTTGATGCAAATACATTTTCCTTCTTCCTAAGACTGCCTAAATTAAGTGCACTCCTAGGGATATTTCTGTATTAGCAGAACAGTGTCTGAAGGCTGGCTTTTCAGAAGTGCTGATCATTTCCCTGGATGTTCACATGACTTCACCTTCCCTTTTCCTTCAGTGGGAAGGAACACTGAACACCTCCCGCAGTTTGTTTTCACAAGCAGACTTTGAAGATTAATATAAATTGTTATTCAGCCATTGGATACCAGCAGCTGGGTTCATTTAAGTGAGTGATTTGCATCCTTTCAGAGGCAGGGGATGGATGTGAGAAAACTTTGAAGTCTCTGTGGTTGGGGAAGACCTTTAGTCATTTGGGGTTCTAACCTCTGTGTTGTGCAGTTGCTGTCATGGTACATGCTTGGATATTTTGCTGTAGCTCATCATAACTTGCTGTGTTTTATGCTGTGATGAAACTGGAAGTCTCCTCACTGTTTTGTTCTGTCTAGCCCCAGAGGTCTGGAAGTTCTGTACCAAGGAAGCCTCCCAGAAACCATCAGCCATTCCCTTCCAGAAACTTTCAGGACCTGATGCAAGTGCCATCAGTTTAGCTTTGGCTGATCAGCTGTCAGGGGTAAAGCAACAGCAGTGTGTGATGAAACATTTTCAGTAAGAGGGCTGTAAATTGAAAGGCTCAGTTACAGAGGGTTTGTGTGCCTTGTGTCCCCACCCTGTGTGGGAGAAGCTGGCAGAGCCTGTGACTCACTTTCTGTGTGGCTGGGGTTGATTTAATAAAAAGGACACCCTTTTCTGTCCCCTGGGGTCCCTGTGGTCACTGTGATACTGGTACCAACCATGCTGCTTGGTCTGGCGAATACTTGCTGGTACTCAAATTTTGGGGTTCATTTGTATGATTTTCCTATTGTAAAAAGCACAGTGAGCATCACAAGTGTTGTTCCTGTACTGAGTCTACCACAGGACTGGATTTGTGCATTAAACCAAAGTTGCTTCTATAATTTAGTGAAAAGGTTGGTAAACTGAATTCAAGTAGCTGAGAAAGTAAAGTGTACTGGGAGGTGTAAGGAGAGATGGCAGCTGAGACTGATAGAATGGTTTGAGTTGGAAGGGACCTTAAACTCATCTTGTTCCACCCCCTGCCATGGGCAGGGACACCTCCCACTGTCCCAGGTTGCTCCATTCCCTGTGCAACCAGGCACTGAATACTTCCAGAGATGGGGCAGCCACAGCTTGTCTGGGCAACCTGTGCCAGGGCCTCATCAGCGTCATTGTAATAATCACAAGGGGAGGATAGCTGAGAAATACTGGGTTTGAATTTTATAACTAACCATTTCTGTCTCTTAGTGCTTTTGGGCTGCTAAATGTAAAAAATTCTTCTCCAGTATCCTGAGCAGCACATGTCTGACTGCTGGCTCCAGAGAGCTGGTGGGACTAGGAGCTCTTCTGTCCTGCACTAGAGAACAGACAGGGAGGTTGTTGAGCCATGCAACTTGTTGAGCAGCTCTGGAGCTCTAGGTAGGGATTGTGATGAGGCCAGGCTAGTGCCAGCAGTTGTCCTTCTGCAGGCATTGCCATGTATTCCTAATTCACAGACACCTACAGTGACCTTAGATAAATATGCAAAACCTGCTGAGGGGTTTCTGGGACTTCCCGACTCACAGCAGCACTGGCAGAGGTGTTCCTGTCCAGCCACACTGGAGCTGTGTGTGTTGTAGGAAGAAATAATACAAGTCTGGGGACTTTGAAGCATGTCCGTAACTCAGCCTGGTGTGAAATATTCTATGTAAATAGGCATTGTGAGAATTCACTTCAGCTTTGCATTCAAAGCTATTGAGATGGTGAGGAGTCACAGACCTTGTTCAAAATGCCTGGAGTAGCAGATCTTGAGCTTATGAGGAGCAGGTCTGAGCTTATGGGGAGCGACCATTTCTGTTAGAAATCATTCCACTTTCTTACTTTAAACCAAAACCTACCTTAAGTGTGCCGGCGGCTGTGGCCGAGTGGGTAAAGCCGCCGCCCCTGGATCCGTGCTCCTTCTCGGAAGGATGCTGGTTCGAGTCCTGTGGGTCTCGCTCTCTGCCAACTTCGTCCGGGCTTGCCCCGGCCAAGGCTTAGAGTGTCCCAGGGCTAAAGGGGGTGGGGCCAGTTCCGCGCACGCTGAGCTCCACGTAATAAATCCATTCGCGCAGGCATAAAAAGCATCGTCATTCGCGACGGCTAGCCACACACACCTTAAGTGTGTATTTGATCTCTGAGGTTAAGGCTTTGACCACTGGAGTAAGTCCTGCCATGAGAAGAGCCTTTTGCAATGTGAAGTGTTAGTAGCTGTGAAGGCTTCATGCCTTGTTGTACTGAGATGAGGCTTGTTTCCTCAGTTAGTCTGAACTGCCAGCTCTTGCTGAGAATGCTTCAGAGCATGTTGTATGCCAGTGTCTGCTTTGGGTCCCATCTCAGAACTGTTAGGATACTCTTTACGAGTGTGTGGTGATAGGAGGGGTCTCATGGGGGGCACAAGTGCAGTTGCTGAGGTGGAAAGGACACTCAGCATGTCAGGGCAGAGCTTAGTGTGGTACGAGAAGCTGCTACTTGCCAGACAGGTTCATTCTTGAGCTTTTGCTGCACAAGTTCTCCCCTGAGCCTTTCATCTTGCATCTGGAGTTTGAAACACCAAACTATGGGTAGTGGAAGGAGTAAACTACTTATTTTTTTTATTTTTTTTTTAGTTTTTGTAAAAGGCAGGTGTTATAGACGCTGTGACAAATTGGGGGAGCCAATTTGTATATATAAAAATAGAATTTATTAGTAAACGAATTAGCAAGCGATAAAAGAGCAAAACAGCGCTGGGCGGCCGGGGAGACAGTGCTCCGCCAAAGGCTCGCACTTAAAACGGGGAAGTACTCCTTTATTTATACAGTTTTTGGTTCTTATCTCTGGTCGGCCGGTATCTTCTGCGTTGTGATGTGCGCCTGCGCTGGCAGTTGCTAGGTGGTCGTGATCTGCCTCTTTGGGGGTCGCTGGGCTGAAGGCTTGGAGTCTCCCTCGCTGTCTTCTGGGGAATTTCTATTTGCGCTAGCATTCGGTTTGTGCTTTCTCTGATAAGCAAGTAAGACTTAAAAAAATCAACTTTAGGTTATCTGTATCTGCACCAGCAGGCCGCTGGTGCCTCTTCTTGCTAAGCAAACAGAACTTACAAAACCCAAGACCACTACAACCATTGTCTGTGCTTAATGAACAAATCACCTTTAGTTACTAAGGACAATTGTCTGTGTTTAATGAACAAACCACCTTTCGTTACTTATAACAGCAGGTAGGGCTACTCTGGTGCGAACCCTTCCTGTGGCAGTTTATTTCACTCACTGCATTAGTTTAGAGAAAGGGCTCCCAAACTGGAGCTTCCCTGGGTATTTGCTAATTCCTGATGGAAACTTAAAAACTTCTGCATTTGTTGTGATTTCTTCTGGAGGTGCTTTTTTTTTTTTTTTTTGATACATTGAAAAGAAAATACTGTCTTCATAAATTAACAAGTCAGATGGGAAAGTAAAATCTGAAGAGGCAGAAGTAATGTTTTTCTTGGCTATTTGATATGTCAGTGCTCTGCAAAATCTTTTGGCGTGTGCTTAGAAAAACTGGTGGAGCAAACTTTTGAGGATCTTTTTATTTAAGTAAAGCTAGAAAACTACTTCTGCCTCCTTTGAGATCAGTGGAGAGGGGGGACTTTCTCTTATGAATAAACAGAAGTGCGGGTGCCATACTTTGCCTGTGCAGAGCCAAGAGCACAAATACTGTGTGCAGGATCATGTCCCTTGCATGTTCAGCCAGGCTGTTGTTACCTGCTCTGAGTACCTGTTGTATGGATGCTTTTTTTGGGGGGGGTGTCTCCAATTACGGGTGATCAGTCAGAGCAGTGTTGTGTCCCTTAAGCTGTGATGTGCCTAATACAGAGCTGGTGTAAGGGATGCTCTGCAAAGCTCATGAGCTGCTTTTGGGGCAGCAGCTGCATCTCTGAGCTTGCAGAGCAGTCATCCCTTAGTGGGGTGAGCTGAGCTTGGTTATCCCACCCTTCTGGACCCTTGCCTGCCTGCAGCTCCAGGTTAAGTCCTCTGTAGCTGACAGCAGCCATTTGTCTAGGTGGGTCTCTCCTGGTAGGGACTCCCACCACTGCTCCAGAGGGTTGCTGTGGGGCTCTGCTCCCTTCACTCAGTGTTGTTTCCTTTGGGACTGGTAGAACTGGTTTCTTTTGGCATTCAGTTAGCACCTGGTTTCTCTTATCTGTCCTTCTCCAAAAGCCCCTCCAGGGCCACTGCAAAAGCTTCAACCCTGGGGCTGATGGTTCTTAAGCTCTATCTGCTGCTTAATCAAACAGGGGTATGTCTGAGAGGGACTAAGGAAAAGATGCTGATGAAAGCATCTTGGAACAGCATCACAGGTCACTGTTATTTGGGCTGAGGGAGTAAAAATGACATGGAGGAATAGCATAAGGGACTTGTCATCAGGTGGGCAAGTGTGACTACTGGGTGGCTCAGATTAGGTGTCCTGAGGGAGGATGGAGCTGAATATTCCTCAGAACTGAAAAAGTAAATAGGAGGCAACTTTTTTTGTGTGCATACTTCTTCATTAATGTTTCAAAGAGAAGAGCAGGTTTTCTCTATGCTAAGTCTCTGCAGATAACTGAAGGCAATTGTTGCAGGAAGTGTTAGTAGAAGTGATTTAAATTTTCTGTGAAGAATTCCATATTCTGTGCTGGTGTCTGTAGTAATGCTCAGTACATTACTGTAATGTCAGAAATACTCCTTAAAAAATAAACAGGTTGATCTTTTTCTCTCCTTTAAGGCTGAGCTGTTAGCCTTCTGCCAATTTGAGTCAGGAGTTTAATAAATTATCTACCATTTACTTCCTGGTGCATAATGGAGACACGAACTGTGCTCCTGACACATCAGAGAGCCCAGACCCTGCCAGGGAGTGTGAACCTGGCTCCAGTGAATCCTCCCTGGATCTGGCTAACAGTGCTTTCCTCCTCAGCTTAATTGCTGGTTCCTTATCTTTGAGGAGCCATAGCAAAAGCATGCAGGGGTTGAATGGGTGCAGTTTCTTTTGCCTCCCAAGGAAGACTTGCTTTATAAATAGCAACATGGAAATATTGTAGAAGTCTCAGCTGCTAATAAAGGAGCTTTTCTTTTCTGTGCAAGTTACACTATACACTAATAGCAGCTGGGCAGTCAGTATTTGTGCTTTCCCCTACCTTCCTAGGATGTCAGATGCCCTGTCTATTTTGGGCATCATATATTCAAGTCTAAATGGACTGTAGTCATTGATTCCTGCTTTGGTCTTCCTGGATTTCATTTCTGACTGCTACTTTTCCACATTGAGTTTCCAAAAAATACTTACTGCAAGCTTTCTCCCTATACTTATGTGCAGTTTCCATTCTAATAAACATTTTCCTTACAGCTTTCTCACAAACCCAGCAGTTTCTGAAATCTGCCTCACTTGTGCTCAGTCTCATGGTGCTGTGTAACAGCTCTTAACTCATATTGATGGGATCATGGTGGCAGTAAATCATGGAACAGAGGACCCACTAGTAATCTGGGCATTGCTTCTAGCAGGGCACTGTGACCAGGATGTTAATTCAGTTGATTATCTTTCTAAAGGAAATCTGATGCAGTGTTTCATTGCCCCCCTTTTTAACAGAGTGTTGAGTTGCCAGTTCATTTTTTATATGGAAAAGTCAGGATCCCCCTACTGCTTTTCATTCTCTGGCTGGCTGATTGAAGGATAAAATCTTTGCTGCAAAGCCCTGGTAGACATTCAGCCTGCTGTGTTCTGCCCTCAGTAGCTTTGCTCCTGATCTCTAAGACAGTCACTAGGCAATGGCATGGCTGGATATGGAAAAGATTGAAGTCCTCTCTCTTTGGATAGGTGGGAGGGCTCCTGCTAGCTCTGGAGCACCTGGGGTGTTCCCTGCTGGCTCTACAACATTTCCTCTGCTTCTCTGTGTACTGCAATTCTTGTGCCTCAAAGGGGTGGCAATAAAGGAGGGAAAAAACTTAAATGCAGCTAGTGCTGTAGCCCATGAAATATCTGGGCAATGCAGGGTTTATTCTTTCAGGTGTTTTCTACAGCAGTGCTCTTCTGCCTTGTTACAGGTGAGAAATAAGAAATATATTAGACATAAGCTTTGAACTCTGCTTGGGGAGGACAAAGGGGGTGCATTATGGTAAATGTTCTGATGCACAGCCCTTCCTGACTTGGTTGATCAGGATGGCTTTGCCTTAGTGCCTTGCTGTTGTTTTTACTATGCCTGTTTTCTCCTCCCCACTATTTGTCTCATTCCCCAAATCATTTTACAGAAGACTTTTCTTAGTCTCAAGTGGCCTTAGCCAAGCTATTTCCTCTCTTTGTGCTTTCACTTCCCCAGCTGTAAAATGGGGGATAATGAGACCTGCTTGCTTTTGTCAGGCACTTAGAGATGTGCTTACAAAATGTGCTATTAAAAGGCTTTCTATGTATAACTCCTATACAAACAGCAGTTGTCCAAGTTTATTTGAATTACTTTATTAAAGTCCAGGGTTCTGAACATCCTTTGTTTTTAACAGAGGATGTTGTTTATGCAGTAAAAATGCCCAAAATGTGAAGCTATTGATTGTTGCTGATAAGTTTATGGATATTAAAGCATTAAGTCATCACCACCCATTATCAGCCATTCTGATGTCTTTGGAAGCTGAGAGTGGTTGTGCATAGCTGGGGCCCTTGATTATCTTGGAGTGATCAATAAAAGGTTTTCAGCAGAAGCTTTTATGGCCACGTGGCTAAAATGTTCTTCCTGTGCATCCTGTACATAATGACTTCAGCTCAAGGGGAGAGATAGAGCTATCCTTTGCTGGGTAACTGGATTACACAGAGAAATGTGGGCATTATGGTGAGGTAGATATTGCCAGGTGGAGTGCCAGTGCCCCTCCACCACCTGCTGCACTGTCTTATGCTGGGAGGGGTTTCTTGCCTCTCTTTGTGTTTGTCCAGCAAGTTTTGTGTATTTTAATTACAGCAAACCCACAGCGTTCTGGGAAGGGAGAAAACAGTTGGAAGCAGAGGAGTAAAATCAGAGCTAAAACTGGGCAAAACTGTTTAAAATCTGTGTGTCTTGTTAGTAGAAGAGTGTCTGGTGTCTCATGAGTGTGGAAGGAGAGAACCTGGCCGTGAAGGGAAATGCAGAGCCCAGTCTGAAAGCAGAGGGCTGAAATGGGTGCTCCGTGGTGTCTGCAGGAGGACTTTTGTGCCCACCATCTTCTGTTGCTGCTCTCTGAAGTCATGAGGGGCTCTGCCCTGCTTAGATACTGGCAAGGGAGTTCCAGCCCCGAAATATCTCTGAACACTCCTGTGAATCGAGTATCTCATTGCACGCTGAGAGTACAGTGTGTGTAATGTGTCTTTGTGAACAGCTCTACAGCAGCTTTCTCTTTGTTTTGCAGACAGTTTCCATCCTGGAGCAGAGGCTGACCCTCACTGAAGACAAGCTGAAGGAATGTCTTGAGAATCAGCAGAAAATCATTCAGAACAAAACAAGCTGATTGCCTGGGAGAAGTCAGGAGCTGAAGGCATTGGGAGGTTTGGGGTTGTTTGTGTTCCTAACAGAATGTGTGTGACTTGCTTTAACAATTTTGAGCACAATCTATTTTTTAATCGAAATGTATAGTTATTGTGTCTGTAAATAGCTTTATTACTTTACTAAAATAAAAGCAATATTTTATTCATAAGTGTGGATAACAATTGTGATCTCTTGTGCTTTCCAGAGGTGCAGCAGCCAGCCTGTGGACTGAGTACTAACCAGGAAGGTCACATCTCTCCCAACTCTGGTGCTGCTAAGTTAGTTTTGAAGAGTTTTAAGCATCTTGGAGTTGCCAAATGCCTGGTACAGGCTGCGTTAGGCTTGTTGCTAAGGTGTGTGCTGGCTGTAGCTGACAGGAAAAGTGCTCTCAGGATGTTTAGGACCATAACAATCAGGTGAGGTGGACTCAACTGGCACCTGGAGAAGGGTCTGTCTCAGCTGAGTCCCACATGGTACTTGGCAGATCTGGCAAAGAGCAATTGAGACCCTGGATGGTGTTTGTGCAGAGGTGATTAAATCCAGTGGTGGGATTTAGCTTGCTCCCTTGTGCAAGGTATGAAAAAAATTGCTTGGGGCTGGAAGAGGGGCCCTGGTGTGCCCAGATGCAGGGTGGATTCCAAGTGGATTTTGCTTTGTGTGCTTCTTAAATTAAAGGGAGGGTAAAGGGAGAAGAAGGCAACCAAATAGTGGAATGTTTTCTCCATTGTGGAACTCCCCTCTTCTCATACTGGACTGCCTGTAATTTTTGGTCATTTTGCAGATGTTTTCACAGTTGAATAGCTCATCACTGGCACCTTCCTCCCCTCATTGCTCCTCCTGATGTTTTTGGGACTTTAGCAGGTGTGCAGTATGTAGCTGCACAAGAATTTGGACTTGTGGGAGATCCTGTTCTCCAACACCTCTCCTGCTAATACACGCTGGAAATCTCCTTTCTTGCAATAAACTATCACCCACATTCCTGGAGAAATGAGCCACAGGAACTGAAGTAGCTTGGGGTTAATGTAACCCTCCTCACCACTGTCTGTCTGAGCTCTGCTGACAGGGGTCTGCCTCAGTCCCTGCCCTGGGTGGTCCCCTATGCCCCCACTGCCTGCCAGCCTCTCAGAGCTTCCAGGGCCACCATCTCCAGATCTGCTGTGGGCACTCTGCATTCTTGCCTGGGGATGGCTGCCCGCCTTACCTCACATGGAGCTTAGCCAGTTTTAAGCCCAGCCTGGGTGGTTTGGGGTTGGTTTTGGGTGTTACAGGCTGTGTTGACTGGTATGGTGTCTCAGTAGTGTTAATGCTCCTTGTCCCTCCTGGGTGCAGCTGCTCATGTTTCCCTGCTGGCACTGGGGAGCTTCTGGTCTCCTTCCCTCCTAGTACTTTATATATCTCTAAGAACCCCTTGCTGGCATTATCACAGTAACTCCTTCATTTGCAGGAGGCTGAGAGCCTTCTCATTTCCATGCTTGGTGAGATGATGAGTTTCTCTCTGCTCTGCCACAGACTTTGTTTTCTGTTTCTGGGCTCTGAGTCTGATAAATCACTATTTTCCCTCAGATTGCTCTAATGGAATCAGTTCAGTGGTGATATTCTGTGCTCTAAGCTGTCAGTGGCTCTCTGCTAAGACTGACATAATTTTCATTAAAATGAGCTTATATGGTGATGCAGATGGGTGGGAATGGGGGGACTCAGAAGTCTCTGTGGCCAATTTGCTGCTGGGAGATCTGCTACTGAAGTGATGACAAAAATCAGTTTTAAAAGCCTAAATTTCCATTTTGAGCCTCAGTTTGTGGACTGGCCTTTGGGATGGAGGTTTGAACAGGGTAGGAAGGTTTAAGCATTCCAGAAACAGTTTTTTAAGCTTTGCTTTAACAATAACCTTTGCATCCTTTTAATGTGTAGTTTCTAATGTCTTAGAGACCACACAAGCAATTCGTATTTTAGAGAGGATGGCAATATGAATGACACATTCAGTGTGTGTGCCCAGAGTTGCCCACAGTTGGGTGCATTTGGTACAGATTCCCTTTTCTTTTCAGGTGTTCTAAGTGAATCCATTTGAAAGATTTAGTTGTGCTTCTGAAAGTGATGCAGTGCTCAGGTGCTTAGGGCAAGCCAGTGGGATGTGGGGTGTTGTGGCTTTACCCCAGCCAGTGACTAATCCCCACACAGCCCCTCACTCACTCCCTCCTAGTGGCATGAGGGAGAGAATCAGAAGGGTAAAAGTGAGAAAAATTGTGGATTAGGATAAAGACAGTTGAATAGGTAAAGCAAAATCCATGGCCAGGCAGGTGTTCAGCCACCCCCAGGACAGCAGGGCTCCATCACCCATAACGGTGACTGGGGAAGACAAATGCCATCACTCTGAATGTCCCCCTCTTTTCTCCTTCTTTCCCCAGCTTTGTATGCTGGGCATGATGCTGTGTGCTTTGGAATATCCCTTGGATCAGTTGGGGTCAGCTGTCCTGGCTGTGTGCCCTCCCAGCTCCTTGTGCCTCCCCAGCCTTCTGCCTGGTGTGGTGAGAAGCAGAAAAGGCCTTAACTCTGTGTAAGCACTGCTCAGCAACAGCTAAAACATCCCTGAATTATCAATGCTGTGTCCAGCACAAATCCAAAACAGCCCCATACTAGCTACTGGGGAAAAAAATTAACTCTATCCCAGCCAAAACCAGCACTTTGGGAAAGTTGCTTTTCTGGACTCAATTTGTTCAATGTTGTTGTAGAGGTAACTCAGATTCCTTCTCCTCCTGACTTCCCATATCCTCCTAACAACCTCTGTATGATTTAGGTGACAAGAAAGGTAATCTGAAAGGAATTTCTTCTGACAATACTGGCTACCTCAAGCATTTCCTTGTCCCACATCTCAGCAACTTGCACCCTCTTCATTTCCCCCCTTACAGCCTCTTGCCTGGAGTAGGCTATCAGGACTTAAAATGTACCAGCACTTCTACAGGTACCTGCTTGAGAGCCAGGCAGAGTTGGAATATACAAGACTTAAATTTTGATCCTTGTGCTTAAACATTGAGCAATAACTGCAAAAAAAAAAAATATATCTGAGGAGCCCAAATCCTATTCCCTGTCTTGTCCTGGGGCTCCATGCTTTATCCACTAAGCACCATGGTTTTTGAGCACTGAGAGAGAAGAGCCTCCAGAGTGGGTTAAATTTGCTTTTATTTTCATACCCATATTTTACTTTTTTTGGGCACATCTGTAGTGTCCAATTTGTGAAGTTCTTCACTCAGGGGAGCAGTGGAACAGCCAAGTGAGGAGGAGCATGTTGTTTGCCCTTGGGCTGACATGGCCTGTGCACTGCATGAGGACATTCCCTGCCTTGAAAACCACTCTGTGGTGAACTCTGTGCAGGAGGAGGCTACGAAGAGTTAAGGATTTTGTTTTGGATCTCCAAGGCACGATGGAAGCCAAGTTCTTAAAAAAGTAGTTTAATTTGTTGCCATTACATTTGCCAGACATATGACCTCACTAAACTTTCAGCAAGGGTTCTTTGTGCTGAGATTGGCCCCTGGGGAGCCCAGTGCTGCTGCAAATGGCTTTTTGGCTGCTGTGAGCGTGGAGTGTGTTAAACATAACCATGATCTGTGAAAAAGTAAGAATCTTCAAGCACTGCCCACTTTCCTTCCTGTCTGGGAGCTAGAATTGGACAGATAGAACAGCAGAGCTCATCACTGAATAGGCAAAAACAGCAGAGCACTGTGGTACTGACTCTCCTGGCCAGGAAGTGCCATGGCCAGGAGCATCCTCTGCCTGCAGGGTCCCTACTGGGTGTGAGTCTGCCAGCTGACTGGAGAATAAAATCCAACTATGAGCTAAGTAGCTGGGCTAAAACTAGCCAGCCTCGTGGTACAAATCACTTATTATATAACCTCCTTAAAGAGCTGCTTTTGAACGAAATGTTTTCTGAAGCTCCAGTGAGTAGGAGGGGAGGGAAGGGAATTGTTTTGCAAAGGTTTGTCACTCTGACGTGAGAGCAAGGGCTGCCTTTCTTCTCTTGCTTCTAGAAACGCTTGGTCTGCAAGTGCTTCTCCAGTGGCATTACCTGATCACCTGTAGTTTTGGGAAGGAAATGTGGAAAAGAAGATTCTCTAATGGGTTGTCTGTTTATTTGACCTGGATTTAGCGTGCTGTAGGAAGTTTTGTGTGTGTCTTGGGGAAAGGCTGGGATCTATTTGTAGCTCTGCAACAGAACTGCCATTGCAGGCAGACATCTCTCTCCAGTCCCCTGTTCTCCTTGTTAGGGGAGGCATCCATAAATTACTTCCTCTATCAAGGTGCTGGTTCTGTGAAAGAAGAGCTTGTCAGAGATTTGAATGTGGTGTGTCAGGGAAGAGAGAGATGGGCTTCCAGGGCAGGGGTCTCTGGCACCCTTTACTTTCTCCCTGTCTCCTTGTAGCACAGCAGCCAGTGCTGCTGGGCAAGGTGTGCTGAGTGCCTTTGTGCTGCCTCAGGCTTCAGATGGGGTTGGAAGCTACCTGGTGTCACTGCTGAACAAAGGTGGGGGGATACATGCTTATAGCAGCCTGTTGGGGTGGTTTCTGGTGGGGGATGAATATCGTGAACACCTGGGGATGTTCTGGCACAGGGTAACTCTTTGTCTGCTGAGCTGCAGCTGAGACAGGCCAGGTGACCACTGCTCGAAGCCATGAATTTGCCATCTGTGAGGAAGTCTTTCCCCAGTGACCACCTTTGGATTTCTTTATACTCACTCCAGCCCTCCAGCCCTTCCTCCTGATAATGCAGTACAGCTGGAAACACACCGGTTTGTTCTCACAAAAATGTTAGGCTTGAATCAGTGCCGTGACCCGGTGCCAAAAACCTGTCACCTCTGTTCTCCCTTGCTGTTTCTGCTCCCTGCAGGCATCTTGCATGCAGTTAATAACTCACTGCCTCCTGCCAGACAGCAGGCAAGCTGAGGGCATCGTGGTGCTCTGTGTGGCACAAGGATTTTTCTGTAAAACTCCAGTGGGGGATGCTACAAAGGCTGGTCCTGCTTACCCCAAGAGCTGGTGATTGTGTGAAGTGTGTGCTGCTGGTGGCAGCTGTTCTTTCAGCTGGTGACTGATAGGGTTAAGCTGAGTAGCTGCCTGGATGGAGCTCCTGCATGGCCTCACTTCCCTCTGGGATGGCTGCTCTTGGCAATGATTCCACCCTCACGTTTCCACAGCCCTGCTGAAGTCCAGAGCTGAGCTGTGGCATGCAGATCTCCCAGCTGGAGGAAGAGCTTCGCTGCTCGGCTGAAACAGGCAGATCTTACATGCCCTCCCAGCCTGGGAGTGTGCTGGGCACTACTCTGAGGAGGAGAACCTCCTCACAGCATGGTGTGGGCATGTAGAAGAGTTGGTGATTGCTTTTCCCCTTGTGTGAATCTACTCTGCCACGTGTAGATGCCATAACAAAAAGAAAGGCTCTGCCTGCTTGCTGCTACACTTGGTCTGCATGGTGTGGCAGGTGCCTTGTGCTAACCAGGGTTAACCAAGATGGTTTTCATCCTGTGAAAGCCTAGGAGTAACCTTTTTGTTTTGTTCTTCCAGGCTGTGGTTTCTTCAGAAGATGATGTTCTTTTCGTCCTGGAGGCAGGAGGTGTTGATTTCTCTGTCAGTCTTGTGATACAGGCCTGTGGCTGAAGAAGCTTCTCATTGTGTTGGGTTCACTAGACAAGAGCTTTCTCCAGGAGCTAGGGATGAAGATTTTGGCTTTTGGCACTTGTCCCTCATGACCATCGGTCACTAGCACCAAACAGAGGTAGTTAAATTGTTGGAGAAGCTGCTGAGTGCTCCCAGAGTGAGAAGGGTAGGCTTGTGGACCCCTCAAGGTGACTTGTTTGAATATGGCCCTATCTATGTTCTATTAAGTTAATTAACAAATAACTCTAATGCCACTTGATCTCCTTCTTAAAGATGCTCCCCTGCTGGGTTATTTTTTACTTTGCAGCTCCTGTTTGTTTCCTAAGGGGGAGATTATTTGACCTGTGTATTTGTGTGATGTGTTTCTTTCCTTTACTCTATTATTTATGAAATCAATACATCTTAAAAAGGAACATTAGCCACAGAGTGTCTGGAGCAAAGTGTGCTGGAGGAGAAGGTGAAAACCTGCCTGCTAGCATGGCCTTTCCCATCAGCCCAGGAGAGGAGCTCACCTGAGCACAAAGGGGTGGATTGTGCATGAAAATGCCTGAACAGCAGCCCAGGTGATGGGGGCAGAAGCAGAAATTCTTGCCTGAGTGCCTGCAGGTCACACAGTGAGGCAGAGGCAAGAAAAAGGATGGGCCATGGCCTTGGTGTTCTAAATTTGTCAGCCCAGGTGGGAGAGGGGAGGCGTGGCCCAGGCTCTGTGCTGCAGAGGAGCCTGAAAATTCTTCAGATGCCTTTAAAGTGGGTCTGTGTTGGTGGTGTTGAGCAGGCTCAGGTGGCTCCAGAGAATCTGCAGCTGTGGTGAGGGCATGGCCACAGCCACCAGCTCTGCAGCATGCCTGGGGTGATATTGCCACCCCTGGTAATTTGCTGCTGGACATTTGAACACGGTGGAACTTGCTTAAGTGGGATCTGGAGCCTGGGATTGCTCCCTGCACTGGGAATCGGTTGCTTTGCTTCAAGGAATAAAGTTGAGCAAGTCTCTCTCTCTGCTCCCTTTCCCTCTTCCCACCCTCTGGTAGCACTGGGCCTGTTGGTTTCCCTGTGGCTGCCAGGTTTCCCTGCTCTCCCTGCCCTGTGGCTCTGCAGTGTGTTCCGGGGTCACGTTCCTTGCTGCAATTACCCCCCTCTCCTCACTCTGTGCTGCCTTCCTTGCTGGCTATTCAAGGAGAAGCAAAGATGAAAGGGAACAGAGATGATTATATTTAATAGCAATGAAAATTGGTGTGGTGACTGGGGGGGCTGTTTTCCTTCCTGTTCTCCCACCTATTGAAGTTGGGAGGCAGCTTTGAAATCACACATGATCGTTTTGCCAGGCCTGTGCCGGGCTCCACCGTGGCACTGGAGGGGAGGGGAAAGCCAGGTTGCATCTGTGTTGTCTGCCTTTTCCATCCTGGTCCTGGTAGACAGAAAAGTAGGTGTGTGTTTTTTTGGTCTCCCCTCTCTTAAATTAAAAGCTCCTTTGCCCCTTTCCTGCAAGGGCCTCTGCCCTGGCCCCAGTGGGTTGGCTCGACTACCTTTTAGATGCAAATACTTTGCTAATTTACAAGAAGGGAAAGGAGCAGCAGAAAGCTAATGAAGGTCAGCTAAAGTCCTCTTTCCTTAATCCACCCCAGCAATTCACAGGCTGGATCAAAGAGCTGTGGGATCAGCTTCCCCTCAATCCTGCAGCAAGCTGCTCTGGCCCTGTCATGGGGTGCCAGGTTTGGGGAGAGGTGCTGCACCCTAGCAGTGCTGCTGCTGCTGCTTGGGTTACACTGGGGCAAGTGCCAGAATGCCCAGAGATAGATACCCAGAGAGGCTTTTCAGTGTCCTGAGGATTGACATGAAATGGACCCTGTGGTGTATGAGGTGTTCAGAGAACTCAAGGATGAGTGAGTGACAAAGGGACTGTGCCTCAGTGACTGAAGCCAGTGTGTCTGTCTGTCTGCAGTGCAGTGAGTAACTAACAAGGCAGTGCCACCACTGAGGCCAGGGGCAGGTGCATTCTGTGCCCTTGGTAGAATTCTCTTTAAAGGCATGAATGTGGTTCTTAGCCCAGTATTTATTTAATGTCCTGGGTCCCTTTCGTGTCCCAGACCAAATGCTGCTCACTGCAAGTGGCTTCCCCCAGTGCCTGCAGCCAGAATCCAGGATTTGGCAGTGAACCAGCTTTATTCCTGGCATGTGGCATACCTACCTGTGCTGTGGCAACCTGTAACCTGCCTCCATCCTCCTGAAACCCTCTTGCCTGCACAGACCAGTGAGACTTTCCTTTCCTGCCGGCCAGGGAGATGCTGGATCCAGCTCCACCTCCCCCCCAGGTATTTCTGCTTTCCCCAAGGCATGAATCACCCCAGGGCTTTTGGTGAGCTGTGGCTTTTGGAATGCAGAGAGCTGTAACCTGTGTTGGCCACTCCTTTTCTTAGGATCCCTTTGCCTTTTCCTGCTAAGCAATCTTTGTTTTCACCCAGTGAGAAGTTTTATGTGATTAACTCTTCAATTAAGGTGTTTTTTTCCTTCTTGCTCATGCTAAGGCTGCGTGGAAATTGTTCTTAAGAACGTTTGCATCAGTTCATCAAAAGTCAATTCCTTGGCAAAATAAGCAAGGCTGCTATAATCCATTCACATCTATCTGCACCAGTTTAACTAATAACACCACTGAAATCCCTGAAGTTAGTTAAAACAAGCCCCTGTGTGTAAATGAAGGGGGCTTTGCAAGGGATTTAACCCTTTGCCTTCCCTTCTCAGTTGCACAGGTCAAGTGAAGTCCCAGCTGGCTGCCTGGGAGCTTTCCCTCATCACAGGGGAGATCAGGTACCTGTGTGAAGATTGTTCAGAGCTGGGGTTGGGGCCAGATGGGTTGTGAGGCCTTTTCCAAGGTTATCAGCTCTGATGAGGTGTCCAAATGCAAAACACCTGTGTGCAGAGAGACAGCAGTGAAACTCTTTTTGACTCAACATGGCATCTTTACAATCATTTGCGGGACTGTTGTGCTGGAGAGGCTTTAATGCCTCCTTTCCTCTGAGTCACAACACCGATTTTCCTCTTTCCTGAGTCTTTTCTTGCCTTGAGTTTGCATCCTTGATGGATACAAAGCTGCTTTGTGGCCTTGCAGGATATTTTGCACATTGTTCCTGCAGCTGGTGGTGTTCAAATGGGTCCTGTTGCATCTAAAAACAGATGGGCTGGTGGTGGACCTGGACTAAGTGAGGGAGAGGGTGTTTCCAGGAGGTTTTGTGTGAGGCTGTGTTAAATTTTGTGGTCTTTGTTCTCATGCAGGGATGAAGTCCATCAGCTGGTATAGCCCATGATGGGATGCTGTCTCAGAGTGATGGCATGCCCTTAGGAACCTCTCATCACCCTCTAACACAAGCCAGGTAAAGTCAGAAAAAACAGTGTCAGGAATGCTAAGGAAAGTAATGGATGTGAAAATTTAAGGAAAAATCCATGGTCACACGCCAGCAAAGAGCTCATCAGGGGCCATGGGCCAACTGGTTTTTGTTTGTTCCTACTTTCCTGTTCCAAAGACACAGGGAAACCGTGTCTCTCCAGATCCTCTCACTCACAGCACAGCCGTCCTTGTCTCATCTGCAGACATGAAGGATAAATCTCCCTTCCTTTACTTTCCTGTGCCAATAGATTGGGACTTCCTATCCTTTCTAGCTGGGCTTTGTCTGTTTGGAGTTCCTCTGTGGAGGAAGGGGCTCTTCGTGGGCTGGGAATTGAGAGAGCTTTGCAAAGCCCCTTTCAAAAGGCTTTCAGGGCCAGTCCTGTGAGCTGGGCCTGACAGTGTAGGCCTTGCTGGAAAAACACGCACCATTTCCGTGTGCCGGTATGTGTGTGAGTCAACCTACCCCCAAAGCTCTTGGGTAGTGCTGGAAAGAGTCCTTTCCTCTGGTGGGCAATCCTTCACAGAGCCCCATTGCATCCTTGCTGGTTGGTTTCTCAGCACTCCTGCCTGATGAAACCCACCACGTAAATGGGATGTCTCGTAATGGCAGCGTGGCACGAACATCCTCAGGATCTTTGCGGGAGACCTGTGAGATAGGAGAGGTCACGTTCCAACCACCCTTCCTGGACAGGGATCCTGACTCACTGGAAGGTGGAGTGCCTTGCTTCAGACCATGTAAGTTGCCCACACGTGGCCACGCTGTGCTCTCCAGCTCGGACGTGGCGAGGCGGGTTTGGTTTAGGCTGGCCGGGTGCTGCTGGCAGTGGGACTACAGCGTGGCTGGGGCATCCGGCTGCTCTGCCACTGTCCCAGCTGGTTTCTGCAGCCTGTATGGAGCTCAGCCTTTGTAGCTGCAGGGGCTGAGCCAAGATCAGCACCTGTGTTCTTATTTCTTTTGGCTGGGCCATCCTGTGGGACACTTGTGGCTTTGCCGGCTGGAAAACACCCCAGTGTTTGGGCGCTGGGTGGAGATGTGCTGTAGGGAGAGTTTGGTTTGTCTCTGGACTCCCTGTCCTGAGCTGGAGCTGGGGAGCTGAGCTCTGGAGACCTAGGCCTTTTCCTCCCATAGATAGAGGGATAATATTTCTATAAGTGGTATGGTGTGCCAAAGTGAGTCAAAGCCAAGGGAGCAGAGGTACTGGTGGTGAAAGACCTGCAAAGCTACAAGAAATTCACACTGCAGTGATGTTCTCTCTGCTGTTGTAGTCCAGGAGGCTTAAATGTCAGTGAAAACAGAGGTTGCTGAGGGTGAGCCAGTCTCTTTGGAGACTGCAGCACAACATCCTAAAGGCAGGTTCTCACAGTTGCCTGCAGCCCTCACCAGTGTCCGTGCTTGGCTGAGGAAATAGCTCATGGCTGTGTTGAAATGCTCTTGGTTGGGTGACAGCCCAGGTGCAGAGCTGTGGGTGCTGTTTCATTTCCTGTACATCTTATGGCTCATCTCTCCAGCTCTTTCTCAAGAGTCTTTCTTGTCTCCCACACTAAACCTCCTCCCTTGCTGACTCTTCACAGGCTGGTTTCTATGCTTCGATTTTGTGTCTTAGTCCCTTTCTCTTTGCCACATGAGGTTTTGATGCTGCCTGGTGGGTTCACTGAAGACCTCTAAGAAGGAAAGGTATCCATCTTTCCTTGTTCTCCCCTGCAGACTGCTTCCTTTGATACAAGCCCTTTCTCTCTGTTGTGTTGTGCTGAGTGACCAGAAGCACATCCTTGCTTCAAGTCCCTTTTCTTGGCTCACCCTGAAGAAGCTCAGAATTTGCTAGTAGGGTTTGTAGATCCTGACAACCACATCTTTTCCCAAGCATCAGGTGTGGAACAGGCTGCTGCTACCACTTGCAGATCTGTTTCCTTGAAGCTTTAGATGCAAATCCCAAGCTTAAATTTCCCTTCCCAGCCTCTCACCACTCTCCCATTGCTGTGATCAGCCAAGGCAGTGGGACTCTGCCATTCCAAGCAGGAGGCTGGGACAGGGGCAGGTAGCAAGGTCCTCTGCCATCTGTGCTGTGTGACTTGGTGACATGGCTTGTACAGTGGAAGAGAAAGCATCTCCCATTGTCCAACTAGTGCTGTACATGGTGTGTAACTGATAATGTGCAGTGAGAAATCACCTCTCAAATCAGACCCACGGATCTAGTGCTGATGAGATTACCATGTGCTGGGTAGGATTTACCCTGGTTGGTCATGTCACACCTGCATTGCACAAAGTGGATTGCTCAGGCAGTGTTACCTCCTTCTCTAATGCATTTGGGGTGTCACCTGCCCTTTCACCATCTCTTGGGATGGCTCGGGGCATGAGGAGAGGCCAGTGCAATAGGACAGAGAAGAAGCCAGGAGGTGAGGCTCCCCCTGCTGTGAAGCAGGATTTCAGACATGCTTTTAAATGGAAGTCCTCAGAAATTGGACGTGCTCAGCTTTCCCTGAGCTTCTGAGCCTGCCCTGCCCACAGGCACATGGGGCTGTGCAGCTGAAGACAGCCCAGGAGGTCGGTGTCCCACTCCCCAGCCACTGGGAAGGATTAACTAAACTGCAGATCAAAGGCAGATGGTGCTGGCCAAGCCCTCTGCACGTCTATCTGCCCTTCATCACTCCTTTAGGTCCTTTAGCATGGCCTTGGGGGTCTGTGGAGCATCCAGCAGTGTGGGAATGGTGCTTTGGTGGTCGCTGTGGTCAGGCCAGTGTGCAGATTGTGGGGACAGATTAGGCTGCATGGGAGGCATAATCAGGAGATGATCATACCTTTTCTTATCTTTAATGCCAGCTCTTATCTAAATGCCTTCAGTTGTGTCTCCTGCAACAAAAGCTTACAGGTTTGAATAGAAAGAGTTTACCAGGTGGTTGCTGTGGTGTGGCTGGGTGAGCAGCAGCTGGCTGGCTGTGAAGGGAAGCTTGTAATAACTTGTCTTTGGTGCATGATGCTTGTGGAAAGCCTCGGGGTTGGCTGACTTTTACTATATGCTTCCCCTGGACCCTGCACTTCAGGTCTTTGTACTGCCCTGGAGAGTGGGATTTCAAGCTGAGGAGCAGAAAATGGCAGAATATGGTGAATGAAGGGAAGGGAGCATGGATCTCCAGCTTCACCCTGGTTTTCCGGAAGAGAACCTCTGCACTATTAGGAAACACTTACCCAGCTGTGTAAGCTCTTGCTGAAGGAGCTGGGTTTCACTGCTGCAAGGATGTCTTCGGTCCAGGGCAGGTGTCTGCACTTCTCAAAGCCCCATCCAACATTCCTGCACAAGTTTGGTTTGTGTGGGAATGTTTTAGAGCTCTAAGTTGCTATATTAAACAACATGACCCAGCTCAATAAAACTGTTTCTTTGCTCCTAAGCTGAGGGAGCTGATGTCACTGGAAGCAGTGCTGAGTGTGCCGTGGTCATTGCACACTCCATCAGGAACTGAGGTGGGCCTGGAAGAAACACTCACTGGTGGGTGCTTGAGAGCTGACAGCTCCTGGGAATGTGTCACACCTGTTGCAGGTGTTAAGCAAGGGCAGGTTACACACCAAACTTTCCCTCTGCCCAGGATCCAGGTGGGTTGTGAGCAGTGCCAGGGCACACAGCCACCGGGCAAGGATGGACAAGTAGCTTGGTGGGAATAATTACACCATGGCATTCCCTGATGAGTTTTCTTTTCGAATTTCTCCCAGATTTTGACATCTGTGTGGATAGAAGGGGCTGTGAATCATTTACCATAAAAAGTGCCTTTGTTTTCCAGCAGACTTGAGATCTGATAGGAATGATTTGGGGTGAGGGTTATCAGTTGCTCTGAACACAAACTCATTTTAAAATGCAAGTGTAAGGTAAAATACACACAGTCAGTTGTCAGGAACTTTGAGCCTTGTTGCTCTTATAGAGGAAATTCTGATGTCCCTTCTCTGTGCTGTATAGATGCTATAGATACTCTCATATACTAAGAGAGTTGTGTAGTGGAGGAGACACCAAGAAGTAATTTTCTGTTTTCCATTCACTGCTTAGAGACCTTTGGGCTCTTTGAGAGAAAAAACGGCAGATATTTTTTTATGACAGAAAGAAAATTTATTGTCTTTTTTTAAATTGCTTGTCTCTTATTGCTTAGCTGTTCTTAGCCTTCCAAAAGGACATGTTTGGGTTTTTTTCTCCTGCTATTGTTGAAATCTAATAGAAGAATTCCCACTGGATGGCACTGGGGAAAATTTTCTCTTCCAAAAGTGGAAATTTTGAGTCATTCTGCAACATCAACAGGATGGTATTTGTTGCCAGCCAGTACCTCACTTGCTTTGAGTAAAGTTGGGTGAAAGACTTGTTGGGTGAACAAGAAACTTGCAGGAAAATGTTGCTTCCTTTACCTTGAACCCATCAGAGGTTCAGCCTAGCTTTGGTCAGGGCAGCGCTGGATGTGTTGCTGCCCCCCTGTGCCCAGAGCCCTCCCTTGGGATCGCATCCAGGTGCAACTCCTGCTTGCTTCTGGCAAGATCTGAATCCGTTTTGCCCCTTTCCTAAATCCTACTTACCTTGGTTTATTCAGCACTTTTTCAGTCAAGTTTGTCCTCTGTTGAGGGCTCGGGGAGATGGAGAGAGAAACTTTTGAATGATCAAGACATCAGACCTAATTTCTAAAAGGTCATGAAGGAAGAGGATCTCTCACACTTGGCAAAGCTGTTGCTGTGATGTTACCTGCTTGGGTAGAACATACCTTCTTCCCCTCTGGCCTTGGATGACAAAATAACTCATCCCCTTCCACATGTCCCTTTCCAGGTGATGTGACCCTTTACCTTAATCCTTGGCAGGCTGCTGTGATACTTGGGTTGGCAAGGAAATCAAAGGGAATTCAAGGGCTTTCATGCCCCTGGAAAATCCTTGGAAGTTCTTGCCCTGGACTGAACAGCAAGGGAAATGTGACCAAATAAATTGGAGACCTCCAGAGCAAAGATGTCTTGGGCATAGTAGCTGTTCAGAGCAATGGCCACTTGAACTGGAGTCCCTTCCCTCACACACATCTTCTGTTTAGGCTCTCCAGGGAACAGACCTGGAGTCTAACTCCAGAGATCTGGGCTGGAGGACCTGGCACTGGGGACAAGTGCAGTGAGGATGTTGTCTCCCCTTCTGGGTGTTGAGATGTGATGATGCAGCCTTGTGTAGGTGTGAAATGTCAGCAGTGAATGTTTACCCATGGCGTCTGACGTGACGTTCAAGGACCTGCCTGTCATTTTGGACCATCTGTTTCTTGCTGTGGAGGTGTCTCTTGCCTTTCCTGGTGTCTTCCTCAGCCTGGTTCTTCTCTTTCCACTCATGCTCCCTACTGCAGGTGCTGCTCTCTCCCTGTCCCTGGTTTTCCATCCTAAGCCTGCTCTGTAACCTTCTTCCTACCAACATCCTAGTATCAGGTTTAGATTTTTGTGGTGCATTTGGTTCCATGAAGCAGTACCCCTCTTGTAAACTTGTTTTTCTTTATTTGAGAGTGGTTCTTGCTGTCTCTCCCTCCCCTTTGCAGGGAAGAGACACACTCAGGCTCTGCCTGTCTGACTTGCACTTGCTTAAGCCCTGGGGACTGGAGAGCTTGTCCTGACGTGATCCTGCAGCAGTGGAGAATACCTCTAACACAGGAGAGAAAGTATTCATTGCTGAAGTAACCAGGGAGATGGCAAATGCCTGCCTGATAGATTAGAGCCCTTATGGTGTCTCTCCCAAAGGACTCTGCTCAGGGAAGAAGCTCCCCAAGTCCTTTCCCCCCTCCCTATTCAAGGCTGCACAGCACTGAGGAGCCTGTTCCTGTGCATCTGTGGGTAATTCTTAACCCTGACCCCACAGCACTGGGTCCCTGGTGCAGGGAGAAGGGACCATGTGCCTTGGGAAGTAATTGTGGTCTGTTCTGCCTTGCTTTTGGTGCTGGGGAAGGAATCACCTCTGAGATAGATGTTGTGTTCTGCTTTGGGGTTGTCTTTCTGTGAAGGAAAGGCTGAAGACCCCGGAAGAGCAATCCCAGAAGGAGCTGATCCTGTTTCTTTGCTCCCAGCCCTGTGTGGTGCTGGGCACTGTCTGCCCCAACCATGGCCTGGGTTGGGCACAGGGTGTCTCATGCCTCAGCACCTCTCCTCCAGCCATGGCTGGTTCTTGCTTTGTGCTTTCTCCTCCCTGGGCAGATGATAAATGACCGAGAGCATTTCCCAGGATATCTCTCCTGGATAAGCCTCCAGGGGGCTGTATTTATTTTGCAGGATTGGTGTGTTGTGCACTGTTCTCTGTGGCTGATTCAAGCAAACACACACAAATAACGCTGCTTTTATCTGCCCAGGTCTAGACCCTGCTCCAAGCCTCCTCTTGACATGACTCACTCCTGGGCAAGCCCTGGAGAAAGCAGATGTGGTAATTCAGTTGCAGATCCCGTCCTTTTCTCACGGCCCTGTGGTCAGATGTGCTCCAGGTGACTGACACAGGAGTGAGGTCTCTTTGCATCAGCCATGCCCCCTCCTTCACCTCCCGCCCCAGCCTCCCAGAGGGATCTCCTGCTTTGCAGGGTGCTCAGTCCCACAGCTCATTCAGGACATCATTTTCTGTCAGTAGTGCTGCTTTGGTTCTGCCAGAGGTGTTGGTGTAAACTGGGTTCTTCATCCATCGAGCAATTAATGAGAAGTAATTCATAAAAAATGTGCATCATCCCTTTTTTTGATGTCCTTGCCCCTGACAGCTTCTGGGAGGGTAAACTTTGTTCACTGAAAGTGTTGTTTTTACAAAATGCCTTTTTTAATTATTCTGGTTTCCTTTCTCCCAATTTCCCTTTCTGTGTCCTCCTTTTTAATCCCTGAGTAAAACCTCAACATAAATTAAAATCCATATTTTAGGAAAAATAACACATAAAATTGAAGGGGGAAGCTGGAATCCAATTTGATGAATAATAAATAATCCCGGGCTCAGAAAAAGCCTCAGCTATTTTTCTCAAAGCAGCTGGTGCACTGCTAGCTTGATTTGCTGCTATAAATATTGGCCAGGGTCTTTCAACTCTTGGGAAGGTAAATGAGAGGCAGTTGCCAGGTTTGGTTGGTATTGCCTGTCTGGGATGATGAAAGGGCCGGGGGAAGCAGCAGATCTGTAATTGCGAGTGGGGTGCTGAGCCAGGTGGGCCGGCAGCACAGAGCCATGTGCTTGATGTGGCATCTCCCTTTGCCAAACAGCAGCCTGGCACAGATAGCTCCTGCTGGCTCCAGGGTGGGAGGGTTCCTGCCCAGGCAAAGAGATGCACCTCGCTGACGTGGCTGCTCCAGGCTAAGGGGGTTGGAGCGCTGACACTCCCTGCACACCCTACTGTGGTGGAGCAGGTGGACATCAGTGGGCATGTTGGTGCTGTGATGCATTTCCTTCCTTCCTTGGGCCTTAGAGGAGCAGTTTTACTTCCTCGAGTCTCCCATGTGGCAGCTGAAGCTTTGTCCTCTCTCTGTTTTCAGTGAATCAGATTTTTAGTCTGCTTTCCTTTGCTATCTGCATCATCACAGAACAGTAGAATGGTTTGGACTGGAAGGGACCTTAAAGATCACTGAATTCCAGCCCCCCTGCCATGGCCAGGGAGACCTTTCACTAGACAAGGTTGCTCAAAAGCCCCATCCAGCCTGGCCTTGAATATAGAGCCCTTTCTGCTTGCCACCCTGGTAACTGACTTGAACTCAGAGGACTTGCCTGCCTCTCATCATTCCAGGCTTTCAAAGCCCTTGCTGTTGTTCAGCCCTGGGGCAGCCACCCTCCATCCTGCCCCCCTGGGCAAGTAGCTGTGGGTTTGTGTGTGTGGTCCCTTTTGGCACAGCCTGGGCCTAGGGTTTGGGCTTCTCCCCAGCACAGGGCTTGAGCCTGAAGTACAGCCCTTGTGGGTCTGACTGGAAGCATCTCCTCTTTCCAGCAGCAAGCATGAGGGATGTCACAAGGTTAAAGGAAGAATGAGGGACATGTGTAGACCCATCCCTCCCTGGCAGGCAGCCCTTGTCAAGCTGTAGTTTAAGCTCTGCTTCCCCAGCAAAGATGGTTTTCAATCCATCATGCTTAAGAGAAGATGGCATCCTGTGCAGGAATTTATATCCTCCTTTCTTATCACAACTTAAGTTATCCTCCAGGCTCTGTGGAAACACTCCCAGCCCCAAGGCTGCTCTTACTTTCCTGAGGGGTTGCTCTGCCCAGGCAGTGCCCACTCCACAGGGAGAAGGAGGACAGTGTGACCTTCCCCTTTCCTTCTCCTCTTGCATCTTGCAGGTTCAAGACTGAAGAGGAATATGTATCAGGCTGGGAGATGTCCTGCTCCTCATTGACAAGGATTTTTCTCCATCTCCTTCTGGTGGCTGATATCACACCCTCATGAGGCCAGCTTCACTGGCCAAACCATTGAAGAAAGCAGATCCTTGAGAACAGTTACCTGAAGAACAAAAAGCATTTGGGGATGTTTATCCCTTGTGTTACCTAAAAGTTATTAATGGCTTTTCAGTGGAGCTAATTGAGCAGGTGTGTTAATAATGATATAGTGAGAAGGTGCATCACTACAGGAATAACACCAAGTGATCTCCAGTGGTCTCCAGTGTATGTGCAGTTGGTGCTACCCTGAGGTCCCTGAACTGTTGTTGGTTGGGGGTGTTTTTTAGCAACCTGGCCAAGGGGGGTGGTTCTCCAGCAGCACTGCCTTGGGGATCCTGGCTCTGGTCCCTGCCTGTGCCTGGCCATGCTGTAGTTGGACCCAGTAGCATCGTGTCTGTTTCCACGGCAACAGCACGTGTGAGGCCGTAATAAAGTCAGATTACAGCTCCTTCCCTGTGTGTGCAGGCAGGAAAGGAGTTTTCTGAGGTAAGAGCTTGCAGAGGAGTGCCTTGGCTGGGTAAAAGCAGACTCCAGTTCCTAGGGAGGCTGTTTGTGCAGTGCTGGAAATGCTAACAAAGATTGAGTGAGTTTTCCAGGAGGGTTTTTGCTCTGCCAAGTAGATTTCGTTCACACTTGTAGTAGGAGCTAAATTTAAGGGGTGACTGTCCAGAACGGGCAGGTCTCTGAAGTCTCTACCTCTCCCACAGGGCAATAACATGGGCTGTGTATTTTCTCAGAAGTGGCTTTAAAGGATGCTGTGGGATCCAGTCTCAGCTTGGAGTCTGCTGCTGGGATGGCTGTTTGTCATGGGCTGAATGCCAACAGCCAGGCTGTGGGGAGAGCTCTCACACAGCCCTTGAATTTGATCTCCAAAGAGCAAGAGCTGGGAAGGAGTGTCTTGGCTTAGCCAGTGAGGAAGATCTCCTCTGGAGATGTGGTATAGTCCAGGGGGTATCTCTGGAAGCCTCTTCCAAACAAGGCTGTGTTAGGACTATTGGTTGGTTGGTGGTGATGTTGATGGGATTGTTGCTTCATTGCTCTTCAGCACCATCAGCACAGTGGCTGAGTTTGCAGGCATCCAAAAGGATGACTCTCTTGACCTCAGCATGGCAGATCCAGCACTTTGGTTAAAAAGCAAGAACCCTTTTAATGTGGTCAGACCTGGCTTTCCCTGTCCAGTTCAACTACAATTAGCAAAGTGAGATTCCTGGAGGGCTCTAGGAGGGCAATTTCTGCTTGAATATCTAACTATACACAAGACCAACAGGATTTAGGCACCACATGGGTTTTGGAGGACCAGGCATCTGGGCTGTGCTGAAGTGGGGAGGACATTGAGAAAACTTGCTGCATTCTGAGCATGCCAGATATATCTCAGTGAGGTTTCTGTGGTGTCTCCTCTCTCAATCTCATGAAGTAACATCAAAGGAGGCTGCCAGGAGAAACAAATAGAGACTGAGGTAGTACCTCATCATGGGAGAGCCTTGAGAGCCCTGGCCAAGGGAAACCCAGCTGGGAAGGCAAAGCCAGCTCTTCCCAGTGCAGAGTGGGGGGCTGTGCTGGCCCTTCCCTGGGCTGTGTAACTGCTGTGCATGGATAGGACTGTCAGACACTGCCCGGGGGGCTGCTTACAGCAGAAATTACAGCAGTGCCAGTGGGTATTGCAGCCCAAGGAAACTCCCAGAAGGTTCTAGGGAAGGGTTTGCATGTGGGTTAGAAAAGGTCAGGCCCCAGGTACTGTCAAATGTCACAGAGGTTCAGGACCACAAACATCCTGTGGCTCTGTGTTTCCTCCTCCTCATCCCTGCCACCCCCTCTCCCGTGTCCCCTGTGATGTGGCTGTGGGCTGCCCGTGTGCTTTGGAGGTGGCACCCAGGTAGCACCCACTGACTCAGCGGGTGGGTGTGAAAACCAGGGGCTGGCTTGAGCACCAGCCCTGCCAGAGGGAATTCAGCAGTCCCGAAGCATCATCCTTGCTGCTCAACCCAGCTTGGCTCGGTTTCAGCAGTCTTTTGCTTGAGCACCAAATTCCTCCTCGGGAAGTGCAATATTCATGAAGGAGACATGTTAATTAGCAAGCTGTCTGCTCCCTGCTTTGGCATGTGAGTAGGTGGTGTTACCTCTGGAATTAGGTTGAAATCCGTTTGGTATTTAGGTGCATTTGATTTGCAAGAGCTTGGAGGCCCCTTAAAGAGCACCTTTAAAGCATGTTGAGCTACGTGCAACCTTCATGTTATGTGTTTTCTCTCTGTCGGTCTGGGACATGCAAGGAGATCTCATTCCCAGGCTGGTACCCCCTGTCCATCTGAATAATCCTACTGCCTCTGGTAGAGGCTTTTGAGCCCAAGGGCCACATTTCAGCCTGGCATTGAACCCCAGTGTGGCATGGAAGTGAACACAAAATGGAACAAACACCATCAAACCCACTTAATTTAAAATGTCTTAGTTATTCCCACCACCATCACAGTTCTAGTGCTAGCACATAGTCTTCAAGTATCAGCAGGTTTTGGCAACTTCTCTTGGTCATGAGAAACCAGAATCTCTGGAACCAAGCTTTTTTCCCTGTGAATCTTTTCAAGAAGTCTCCCTTTTCTGCTGAATTCTAGGACTAAGAAGGTAGAAAGTCACGATGCTAAAAAAGACTGTGAATCTTGCTTGTGTTGTAGTTGAGAAATGAAAGTTTCTTCCCTTTTGTAAATGATTTCCAATGGTTTCAACATCCTCTTTTTTTTTTTTTTTTTTTTTGTCATAGCAGAAAAATGAGCGGGAAAAAAGGGGGAGAAATAATGAAAAGACCAAATGTTTCATTTTCTGGTTAATCCCTTAAGAACTTTAAAGAGTAAAGAAGTGGCTCATGCTGATTTCTGGAGAAAGGCAGAGAAATTCCAGGTTCTGCCTCTCTGTCTTTTTCTTTTTTCCCCCACTTGGAATAATTCAGCCTGCCTTAAATTAAAATGTTCGATTTGGAAACTGGGGCAGAAGGTGAGCATTTGTGGGTGTGTTGGCAGGGGCATCCTGAGTGGAGAAAAGCTTTTGGAAGGGCAGGATGTAGCCCCAGCACTGCAGGGTGAGCTATACTGGGACTCTCTTGGGGTGAAAGCATGGCGGGTGCTGCTGGGGTGGACAAGGAGGTGAATATGCCAGCCCAGAAAAATCTTTAAATACTTCCAACACAGGAGCTCAGCTCCCACTCCTGTTAATTTGGGAGCCTCTCCCAGCTGCTCTCTCTGGCTCTGAGGGATGCCCCGCTCCCAGGGTCAGCAGCCCGGGCATCCAGCACCCCTCAGTGCCTGGGTGTTGTGCTGGGCACCACAGGGACTGGAGGAAAAATCCCAAATACAGTGAGTGATGCATGCCCCCCTTTCCTGCCAGAACCTCTGTGGAAGATGTTCATCACTAAGTAATCATCACAAGTTCATCACTTGTTTCTCTCATTTAAATGAAGGTTCCTGCATCCACATGCATCCCTGCTCTGGACCACACGGGTCTCTGCTGCAGGACCTTGTCCTCAAGGGTAGACAGGCTTTGCTGAGCCCATGGACTCCTGGTTATGCACAGCATGAGGGTTGTCCCAAGGCAGATTCAATGCTGGGTGAGTCATTTCCTTCTTGCTTTCTCTGAGCTTTTTCCCACCAGGGCCACCCCGCTCACCAAACACGAGTCCTTGGGGGCTGCTGCTCCGTGGCAGTTCACTCAGGTGCCCCAGGCATGCTGGACACCTCCCCATGAGCAGCAAGGCACCCTTTGGAAGCAAACCCCGCAGCAGGGGACTGCTGTTGTGCCTGCTTTCCCCAGCTGATGATGTCAGGGAGGAGAAGGCATGTGTTGGGAGAGAATGACTTCACAGAGCCACTCCGGGAACTGGTCACCCCTCCTCACGGCGAGGGCTGCTGGAAGGGAGCCCAGGCTGAGCACTGCCAATGATGTCTTCATCCTCATGCCCCAATACAGGCAGTGTTTGCAAATGCTGAGATGGTGCTGTTCAGAGAGGGGCCAGTCAGCTTGGATGATAATGTAGCTTTTGGTGGCTCTGCTCAAAGCCCCAAGAGCCTCAAGGTGTGTTTTGGTTTGTGGGTCACAGTGGTGGGGGGTTTGGATGGTTTAGGAGGTGAGAGGAAGAGGGTGGCTATTTGGCTGCTCTTCTTGCAGCAATGAGCTCTGCCTGAATGATGAACCCAGTATGGCTGTTACTGGACCCCACAGCCCTGTGAGGTGAGGATTTCCCCATTTACAGGCATAGAGATGTTTTCCAGCTACACCTGAAGCACAAGGAAGGATCTCCCAATGCAGCACGACTTTCATGGGCTGAATCAGTCACTAGTGGAATAACCCAGGCCCCAGCACACTGTGAGTTATCTCTGCAACCCACCACTGCCACAGAAGAGCATTGCAGAAACGCTCCACTCCTGGTGCAAAGGCTGCACATGGCCAGAGCCCACCCACTGCTTACTGTGCAGGGAGGACCCTGGTCCTGTTCCCCCTCCCACACAGGAGTGAGAAACAGGTTTGTTGAAAACGTTGAAGTACCAAAAAAATGCTTTAAAATTATCTGTTTTGCATTGGGAAGGGGGGAAAATGCAGAACGGGTGGTTCTTGTAAGCTGTCTTGCATGAAAGGATGGAAGCAATTAATGAATTAATCTCACTAGCCCCATAGGAAGGGTGCTGGCCACAGCCCTGGGAAGCAGTTGATGGGCTGTGGAAGGTGGCTGCCTCCCTTGCTTTGATCCAAACCAGTGTGAGTGCCCATCCAGAAATGTGGGATCATGCTGGCATCCTGCAGTGCCAGAGCCTGAGATGAGAGATGGCTCTTCTTTGAAGTCAGGATCAATAATCTTTGAAAATAATATGAATTTTTAAAAAAAAACCCAGACCAAAAAAGCAGGACCTCCAATGGGGGAGCCTTTCCTGCATGCAGGTTAATGCTCTAAGAAGAGCAGGGAAGACTTCTAGCAGGCTATCTCCTAGGACCTGGACCCGTTTCAGCCCTGTGGTTAATTATATTCAATAATTACGGGATTTAGCTCATCTATCCTGTGCCTTTTCACGCCCTGGGTGACCATGTGATGACAAGTGCCAGATGCCCGGCCTCGCTGCTGCATCCGTGCCAGGACAGCGAGCTCAGAGATGCCCAGGGATGCTCTGGAGCAGGAGGTGACAGGGTGGCAGCATCCGGAGCGCTCCGGAGGCGCCGGGCACGGCCGGGAGCTGTTCTGTCCTGCCGTCTAATGGAGCGCTGGCCACACCTGTGCAAATTTCCCCGTAGCCCCAGGCTTGGGCGGGAGCGTGTTGGGATCATTAAGCCGAGCTGCTTTAAGAGCTACTTGAAGATGGAAGATGTGAAATGGGGCGTGTGGAATATGGATCATGTCTAGACGGTCCCCCGAGCACCTGACTGCCTGCACCGGAGCTGCTGTTCGCTGGTGCCCCTGAGGGACAGGCAGAGCTGGCTCGTGTAGAAAGCCCAGCTCAGCTGCTGCTCCGTCTTGCAGAGCGGTTTGGGCTTGCCTGGAAAGGCCGGGATGTCACCTCGCTCGGGAGGAGGCTGGTGGGTCTGGGACACAGACCCCGGGTGTGCTGGGCTTGTGGCAGGGCTGGTCCTTCTCTGGGGGAGTGTTCATGCCTTAGCTCTTCTGTGTTTGGCCTTTCTCCTGGCTTCCTCCTTCCTCTGGACTGAGATCCCAAGGAACTGTGGGGTAAGCTGGGTGGAAGGAAAAGGCGTTTAGTTTGAAAAGAGCCACAGGGTGGAGTTGCCACTTGCCTCAGCCTTGTGCATTTGGGAGCTTCCTTAGTGCATTGCTCCATGCACCCCAGAAAACTGTTCCAAGGAGCTCTCTGCCTATGTGCATCCCCAGGGCATTCTGTGTTCTCCCTTGCCTTCCCTTTCCAGGGGGTTGAGGTAACTCCTGAGATCCAAAACCAGGCACAGGGGTCTGGCAATGCAGCGGTTTTTTTTTTCCTTTGGTGGTCGAGTGCAAGGCAGCAAGCTGATTGCAGGGGAGATGCCACACCACATCTTCATCCTACAGCTCCTCAAAGACATATCTTACCTCTGGACAAGGAGGGTGGATCAGATCATGGGAGCCACAGTTTTCCCTTGGAGAGCTCATGCAGAGCTGGAGCAGCTCCAAGCAGAGCTCCCAGGTTGCTGCCTGCTCCATGCCAGGCTGCAGGTGGTACAGGGGCTGAGGGAGAGCCAGGTTTTGGCTGGCAGAAGCCAGTGAGGCTGCTGGTGCTATCAAGTCTGCAGGTCCTGCTGCAAGACCAGCTCAGGTGCTTCTTCCTGGGGAACTGTCTGCTCTAGTGCAGAGCAGGAGCAGAGACTCTTTATGTGTGAGGAAGAGCAGAATGTGTTCAAATGTGGATGTTTGGGGAGTGATTTCAACTTGGAACATCTGTTTGAGGTACCTGTAGAGAAGAAGCCACACTACCTGATTGGATCAAGTAACCCCAGCCTGTGAGTGTGTTTCATAACACTGTTCCCTTCAGTGCTATCCACTCCCTCCTTCCTGCTTGTTGCTAATGAGCCTCTGCACCCCACCTTACTAATGTATCTCCATAAGGCAGAGACAGGCAACAGCCCGGAAACAATTGGCTTGGAGGTTTGCTTAAAGAAAGATCAAGTGCAAGTCTAGTGGAGATTGCACACCGGGCTTGAAGAGACCTTAAGTATTTTGGAGAGAACCAAATCTGATGCTAGATGGTTGTCAGTTGCTCTCAGAGGGCATATTTGGCAACCAAAAGCCCAACTCCAGAGCCTGATTTTGGGTTCCTCTTTCTTACAAACAAGTCTCAGCATATGGGACTGCCTCTCCCACCAGGGTGAATAACATGCTGGCTGCATCCCCCTCCCCAAAGCAGCCTCAGGCAGCTCCCATTAGATCACTTTAAATCCAGCCCTGCCTGGCCTCTGTGTCCAATTTAAACAACAGGACCGAATAGTTGCCCATGGGGAAGCCTTGTTTGACTTTGGAGGTAATAAGATGATTCGAACACAAGAGCTGATAGTTTCAAGTAACTGCAACTTAACCTCGCCACATAAAGCGTTATTGTCCTGCCACAGAAATCCTCTGTCTGGGACAGCACAGCTGCAGGGAAAATAAATGCTCTTCTTTTTTTCTTTCTCTTTTTGCTGTTTGTTTGTCTAAAGCCCAGGGCCCTTGGGTTGGTTTGCTCTCGTTGGCCACGATGGAGCAGTGGTGGGATGTGGGTGCTGAGCTCTGCCCAGGGAGATGTGGCTCCCTCGGTGACTGCGGGGCAAATTCCCTTTAATCCAGGGAATTAAACCCCAAGCAGAGCTGTTGATAGTCTGATAGTCGTGGTTTTAGTTGAGATCCAGGCCAAATCCTGGTCCCATTGAAGTTAAATGGGAGCTTTAGCTGCTGGTTTCAGAGGGATCAGGGCTAGTCCCTACTGCCAGCTGTGGAGCACGTCTGCCCTGCCTGGGGTGGACACACTTGGGATCTGTCTCCCTGGGTGCTGCAATAATCTCAGAGCACTTAGGATGGCACTCAGTGGGTGCCCCATTTGTGCTTTGCCTCCCCTGAACAAGACCAAGTCCACTTTGTTCTGTTTGAATCACCTATGAAAGCAGTAGCTGCTCGTTCACCATTTGCCTTCTCAAAACCATGTCCTGATACATGAACAGCTTGTCACTGCCTGTAGCCAGCAGGAGTACCAGATCCTGCCAGCATCTCTTTTCGACACTGAGGCAAGTGGGTCTGGAACAGCTTTGTCTGGGGTGGAAAACCATACTGGTGTGGACTGCTGGTTGTCTGCTGCCGCTGTGCTGTGGGGCCAGGAAAGGTACTCCCAGTCAGGCTGACCCTTCTAGAGGGGTCTAGAATGGGGTAATAGATATATTTGAATATATATGAATATATGCATATGAGTGTCTGTTTTGGACAGAAGCTGCTGGTCCCCTGGTGCTGGGACCTCCATCAGTGCTGCATGTCCAGCTCGGGGCTGGAGAGACCCAGCCCAGGGCTGTGTTGCTCCTCTGGCAGTTCAGACTGAGTGTGCAAAGGTAAGGGAGGGGTTATTTTGTTTGCTTAGCTTCACTTTTTAAAAACTTCCTATTTTTTTTAATTCCTCACCCACGCAAATCTGCGGGGTGAACAGGGAAGGTCTTTGTCCAGCTGGTTTTGGGAGCAGTTAGAAATCCCCGTGGGGATTTTTTATCTGGCAGACATGGGATACTCTTCCTGGTCACGGCAAACATAAAAACATTTCCATTGATTAGCTGCACTTATTTGTTTGTCCAAACGCACAGCAGTCCAAGCCTGTATTTGTGCGTTTGCTCAAATGTCTTCCAAAAGGCACTCCTATCACCCCTGCGAAATAGTTGGAGGGTGACACAAGAGCGATAAACATCTGGCCGTGGGAATGCTCGGAGTGAATGAACGGGGAGTTGTGAATGGGGACGGCTCCGTGTGATGGCGCTGGGGTGGCGCTGACTTCACCAGGGCAATGCCTCTGTGTCCCGGGGGAGAGGCAATGACCCCGAGTGCCCGGCCCAGGAAAGTCCCTTAGCTCAAGGAAGAGACCTAAGTAGATGCTTCATCCAAGCTTTTCTGCTGGAATGGCTCAAGGTCTGGATTTGGCATTAATGGTTCTCACTGAAATCCGTGCTTAATATGATCCATCTTGGGGAAGCAGTGATTTGTAATCCGTGGCAGGAATCAGCTGTCTTGTTCATCAAAGCTTCCAGCTTGATGATGGGATATTTGTTGACCATGTTTTAAGAAATTCTACTGCTTGGGACTGAAATAATGTCACTTTTTTGTTAATACACCAGGGAAACCTCAGAGACTGAGTCCGTACCAAGGGCTGGTTCACATGCTACTAAAATCCTGCTGCTGTAAGTATGTTTCTAGATAAGCATGAATTTTGTTCTTCGCTCCTGGGAGCTAGCAAAGTTTTATTATTTTTTATTATTTTTCAAGCATTGCCTCTGCAAGCTTCTCAAACTTCTCCAAGGAAATATCTTTGCCATTACCACTATGTAGGTGCTTTTTAAAAATATTAGAAAAATGAAGGCTGAAATGAAATTCCAAACCAATCAAACCATCCAGTTCTGAAACCTTTTCAGAGAGATATCTGTTTGAAACACCGAGAGGGACTTGCATCAATGCTACTGACTCGAGTCCAGCCACAAATTATTTGTGACATGGGTGAGAAATACATACAGCTTTGCTTAGGGCTGAATTTCCACCAGCAGAGACATCCTGGAAGGTGGAAGGATTGTCTTTTTCAGCCCAAAATTGGAGTCTAGGACAGAGATCATCCCTGCTCGGAATTCCTGCTGCCTTTGCCACTCCACACTGGTGATGCTCGAGGCTTCCCCTTCTCTAAAAATGATTTTGCTTGGGGACTTTGGCTTCCCTGCTTGGCACATCCCCAGCTCTTTGTGACAGTGGGAGGCCTTAGGTGGGTGAGGTGCTCCTGGTGGAAGTAGGAGGGGATGCCACATCCTGAGCCCAGGACTCCCTCTTCTCCTCCCTGGCTGATACAAGTTCCTTGCACCCCCCAAGTTATTTTCTCTGGTTTATGGGTGGCTTCCTCAGTCTCTCTTGGAATGCTTTGGGTTTTGCTTAAAAACATTGCAGTAGTGGGAAATGGACAGAAGGTCCAGCCCCTTTTTCGTGCATCTCCTATTAGGAGAAAACACCAAATATTTTCCGGGTGATGTGTTTCTCATCTGCCCCTGTTGTGGGCACTGGGGAAATGCAGGAATGCTCTCCCAACTGCTGGCAACACCCTGAATCTGCCACTTACTCTTCTTTCCCAGGGCAGCAGAAACTGAGTCGACACAAGTTTCACAGTCCAGCTTTTTAGGCCCACATGTGCCACAACCCACACTACAAAGAGCCAGGTTTGGCTCTGTGCCCTCGGAGATGCTGATGGTCAGGGTTCCATGGACCACCTGGTCCCGCACCTTACATGTCCTAGTCCTCAGCTGCAGCACATTTGCAGCTCCCTCAGGGATTGCTGGGGTCCCAGGGCCCTGCCACTGAATCTCTAGCTTTCTGTGCTTCCTTCCTTCTCCCTCCTGACCATGTGAGGGGCAGATCTTGGACAACAGGCACATGTAGGTGTGGGAATGGTAGTTGATGTGGCTCAGGCTGGCTAAGGAGGACCTCAGTGATGAACTCGGACAACAAGGACCAGGGTGACTGTGTTCTGGGATCTTCCCAAAGCCCCCCCTGAGTCCTTGCCTTCTCAGCTCAGGGTCCTTCAGTGTGTACCATACTCAGATCCCAAGAAGCTCCAAGTCAGGTGTCATTTCTGCAAAGCCTTGGCCTGCCAGAGGTGCCTGATTATCTCCTGATTAGATCTTGTTATCTTCCACAGACAAGGAGCCTGGCTCTGCTTGCACCTCCCTGGGCAGAGGTAGTTCTGACTTGCAGCATAATGTCACTCCTCTCCTCCGCCACAGATGCACAAGCAGGCAAACTAGGTCACACCATGGGGGTGTATCTGCTTTGTCCCTTGAGAAATCTTCTTTTTCTTCATTTGCTTGGTGACCTGTGCCTTATCCCAGCTGGTGAAGAGCTGGTTCATGATGAATGGCTGGAAAAGAGAGGCTGAATCAGAGAGTTTTGGCAGCGGCCAGGCTGAAGGAGGGGCTTGAGCATAGTACTGGCTGCAGGAGCTGTGAGGGCTCAAGCAGCCCCCCAGGAGCCTCCCCAGTTGCTCCCAAGACACCTGGAGGCAACTTCTTGCTGACTTTAGGATTTCCCTGCATGTGCCTCAGTCCTAGGAGGGCTTATTTCTTCACATGGAGGGTTGCATGGAAGTGACCTGATGTGGGAATCTGCTCTTTGCACCGAAGGGGTTAAAGTCTTTCCCCTCCTTCTAGGCTGACCATGGAAAATACTGCTCATGCCAGGGACTATGCAGGACAGAAACTAGGACTCCTAGGATACAGTTATACAAATAATACAACTTGTTCCACGAGCAGCGGAAACCAGCAAAGCCTGGTTTCCGATGGGTTTGTGTTGTGGAGTAAAGGGTGCTCATCTGCTCTCTGTGGTCAGGAAAAACTAAACATGAACCCATCCCCTTCTCATCAGCCACCAAACTTCACAGCACTTACACTCCCATAAAAAGAGGGAGCCCCTCTACTGCACGGCTGAAAGTGTCCAAAAAGAAGGAGAGGTGTAGGGGAGGGGGCTTGGGTGGTATGTCTGTGTAAACCTTGTTTCTTTAGAAAATCAGGTTGTAAAAATGAGGATGCAAGGCAGAGCATCCTCGGGGAAAATTTAAGAATGTTTCAACTTCAACCTGTGCATCCACTTTGTGATAATGATTATTTTGACACCTCAGAAGGCAGAGGTGTCACATGGCAAGTGTTGGGCTGGGGTGCTTTGGGTCCACAGGTGAGCAGAGATGTTGTTCTGTTTGGCAGTCTGGCTTTTGGTCTTCAGGCTGGAGAAGCCCATGCCCTGCTTCCCATTTCAGCCCAGGCTTGGCGTTTCTGGCTTTGCTTGCCTCTGCATCTCAGACCTGGGGATATCTGAGGCTCAGTGTGTGCTGGAAGCAGAGCCCTACCACTGTACTACTCTGCACCAGGCATGGAGGGACCCCCTGAGCTGTCTCTGACCCTGGGAAGGTGCAGCTGTCACATCACCAGCTTCTGTTGACCACACAAAGAAACCAGCAGCTCAGTTCTGTGCTCTGTTCTGCTGGGATCAAACCACCCTCGATGTCTAGGACAGAATCCATGTGTGATGGAGGTGTTCAGCAGATGCATGCTGGACCCTCACAGGAGCCAGACCTTCACCTGTTTGTCACAAGCCTCTTTTTGGCAGCAGCACCAGCCCATGTCACCCTTCGAGGGACAGAGGAGCAGGGGAATGAGGTAAGGGTTTCTAACTGAACCCAACCAAGATGTGCCTGCTGATTTGTTGATCAGGATATGATGAAGGCTCCTTAGTGATGCACTAGCTGGGAGAGGGAGGGGGAGCTGCTGTGTCATCTTCATGACCGTGCCAGTGGGGCCACTGGCGTCCTCTCATTCAGAGCCACCCACTGGTGGGGAGAAGCACTGGCAGAAATTAGTGCCCTGTGAGTGAGTGTAAGCTCGGGGGAGCCCCGTTCTTGTCCATATCCAGCAGTGTGGTCCGTCCTCCCCCAGCCCAATCTCCAGAGCCAGCCGTGGGAGTCATGCAGTGCTCCTTGACAATTTGTGTCTGGTTTGGAGGGACAAGCACAAACGCTGTCCCCAGCTGGGTGGGATGGCAGGAGCCTGCTCTGCCTTGCTGGGAGCGCAGGCTGGAGCTGTGTGGTTTGCAGGAGGATGACACAGGCTGAGATGACTTGTCACTGCGAAGGCACGAGACGCTACTGGGGTGCTCATTAACGGGAAGGGAGGAGAGGGTCCTGAGGTAAACAGAGCGAGGCTGGCAGATGACTGCGCCATCTCTGCGCACCCTCGTCTAAGCCTATTTATATAAATCATGTGAAACCCAAATTAGAATTTTATCCATCTGCTGTGCTGCAAGTTGCTCTTCCACCAGCACAGCAAGCCAAGAAAATGCTCTTCACTCCGTAAGATCTGCCTCAAGTGTGAGAAAGTTTTGTATATAGGGCCCAGTGCTGGTGTGGGGGCTGTGATGCTTCACGCTGCAGCATCCTGCAAGGCTGCAGGACAGGCTGTCACCAGGTCCTCCGGGAGACAGCAGTGGCTTGACATCAAGAGCAAGCCAGGAAGAGGTGTGGAAGTTCAGTGAGAAGCCTCCAAGGCTTCACTGTGAGCAGGAGGACAAGGGCTCACCTCTGCCTCGTGCGTGACATAACCACGGCTGAAAGTGTTGAGCAAGACCATCCCTGCCTGACTCGTGGTCCCAAAACCAGTGCCCAGGTGCTGTGGTGAACTTGTCGTGGTTTGGCACAATGAAGAAAGCAGAGAAATGCCCCTCTGTCCTTTCCCACATGTCCTACTTGTAACAAAGCTGGACCTTGAGCCTTTCCCTTGAGGAGGCTGTGACCCATTTGCTTTGCAGGTGCTCAGCACCCTGCGTGGGGCGGCTCCTCGAGGAGCTACATGGGGGCAAACTGAATGAGACCACAGGTCTGTGCCTGCCTCGCTGTGTGGCCAAACTGGCCTCTCCTCTGGGAGCACACCCTCGTAGGAGGATCCCACGGGCTGATGACTCCTCTGGCCCGGCACCACTGCCCTGCAATTTCTAGGAAACACGTCTGCCTCCCCACACGGATCCCTGATGAGGGCGATGACTCACCGAGGGATCTTTTGACCTCCCTGCCCTGCACTGCTCCGACCTGGCTTTCTTGGCATTTAGTGTTTTTCCTGTCGTTAAAATTAAACCCTGCCTTTTTTTGTTTTTTGTTTTGTTATATCCCCTTTCACCGAATTGAAGATTTCAGCGAGCAGTTTGGGGGTAAACAAGTGAAGATGACACTGTGGAGGAACAGTTGGTCAAGTTTGCGAGAGATGGAGCCAGATCTAAATATGGCACAGCCTCGCTGGTACAGAGCAGAAGGAAGGTGGCATATGTGTCTGAGCAGTTGGATTGCTGCATGCTCTGTTAGATTTCCTTAACATCAAGTGTGTCTCTTCCTTTTTTCTTTTCCTTTTTAGCATTAAAAAAAAAAAAAAAAGTGCAGAAGCTCATCAGAAACATCTTTGGGTGGAAATAGAGAAAGGCTACAAGGAGGTGATGGACCCTCCATGTCTTCATTGGCTCAGTTGACAGGTGGAGGCAGATGTGTCTGGATAAGATGCTCCTCTGCAAGGATCAAACCATGGCCACCCCCAGCCAGTCTCCTTGCTGCTGGTGCCCACACCAAAACTGGGCCTGCCAAAAGCCTTTTCCCAGGTGACTTCCATGGAGTGCTTGCTCCGGGCCATGTATCCCACAGAGTCCAAGATCTGCAGGAGGGAGGAGGTCACTGCTGCTCATCTGGAGATGTTGTACACTGTCAGCCTTCCAGCTGGGCCTCTGCACACCGGGAGCAAGATGGGCCAGGTGCTCTGGGCTGTGTCCTCAAACTGTCTCCTCCAAAGTCCCAGACCACTTTATTGGCACAGAAAAGCTGATTCTCTCTAGCAGTTAGCTCCTCCTGGGAAGTGCATCCTCACACCCCACTGGTTGCACCAACTTTTCGAGCCCCTTTGTCTACTGATAAAAAAACAGCATCTGGAAAGAACAGCACAAGGATTTCACTCAGCAGCTGACTATGGAGACAACCAGAGGCCAGGCTGTGCTAGAGAAACAAGTGCTGCTGGATGCACACTGCATATCCTGATGGGCAACCCACAGCCCTTGTGCTGGGGGGACTGAAGGTTTGGGGGATGCTCTTGCTGGGTTTTCACACACCCAGGAAAGGGCAGGGAGCTGGGGAGGGGAGGCCAAAGGTGAGACTCTTGCTAGCAGCTTCTTAAACCACCTGGGTACAGGTTAGTTGTGGGACCTTTGCCAGCCCTGCTGAAGAGCAGTGATTTGCCTGTGAGTCCATGTGCCAGTCTCCTGCCACTATGTCTGGCCACTTAAACCACGTCTTCCTCCAAGTGTTCCAGCAGAAAGGGCTGGTGTGGCTGAGCAGGGAAGGGCTTTGCACAGATCCGGTGGACAGGAGGCTGATCCAGCCATGGCAATGCCCACATAGGACTGAAAGGAGGAGGTGCTGTGTCCTGGACCTGGAAAAGGCAGGAGCTGGGGTGAAACACCACGAGGTGGGGACCTGCTCAGTGGGTGTTGCTGTTGAGCACCTCCCCCTGAAAATTCAGGGAGCAACCAGCACTATCACAGGCTAACTCTAGCCTTTTTGTCACTGTTTAAGCTCTGGTTGGCCCAGGAACTGGGGAGGGTCTCCCCAGGCTGCTCTAAGCACCTCAGCCCCCTTTCTGCTCTCCCTGGCAGGGTGGGTGTGCAGCCAGAGTGGTGTGCTATGCATAACATCACCTCCACTAAAAAGCTAGCATTTGCCAGCAAATAACATGTTCTTTTCTTTTGGTTTAATTGCCTCAGAGTCAGTCTCCTAATCTGCATTTTAGATCAGAGGCCCCAACATCCTCAGCACAGGAGAAAGAGGTACAGAGAAAGAATGAAACAAAGGTCCTGGAGGACTGGCTTTGCTGCCTGGTGTGTTGCAGCAGTGCTGCCTTGGAGCTGCTTCTCCTGCCCTCTGAAGACTTGTGTGAAAACCACCAAGAAACAAAGGGCCCAGCCTGCTCCTGGAAGGGTAGGTTCGATGAAGAGGCTGAGGATGGTGCGTGGCTTTCTGCATCCACATCTTGGGAAAGCAGTTGGAAATTGGTCCTGGTTTGGTCATTCACTGATGAACTAATTTCTAACACCAAGCATGTGAGTATAAAAAGGTTTAAACTTAAGAGCTTTAATCATGTAAAAAAGGTGTCCAAAGTTTTTGTGTTAGGAGTCATTTCAAATGCCCTTTGTGAGTGCCGAGGTTCATCTTATTTTGAGGGGTAGAAACAGAGGAATATAAAGCCAAAATCTTCTGCAAGGCAAAACTGCTGCCTGTTTCACAGTTTTGCTTAGTTCATTTTTATGAACAGGCTCTTAATTCAGTTTAACTCAGTCTCTTTTCTCCCCATGCTCTCCCAACGCAATGTAATCCCATTTTGTGCCTAGGCTACTGGCAACCAGTACATCAAGCTTTAGCCAAGCATGTATTAAAATAAAGCTGCAATCTGCTGAAAAACAGGTTTTAAGATGGAAACAAATAATTAGAAACACACAAATTAGTGTCTGTCTGACAACAGGTTGAGCTCTGCACGGATTTAAACAAAGCTGTAATGGCAGGATGTGAGCGATTCAAACCGGAGACAGTGGCTGAGTGTTGACTTTAATGGGTCAAGTGGAAAAGATGTGGGGAAGGAGCAAACCCGGCTGGGTTTGGCTGTGGCTGAGCACCTAGGGCTGAGATAAAATAGCAACACGTGGGGGATTGGAGTAACTCGTGGCCTTTCAAGGACCAAGGGCCTGGGATGCAGCAGGAGCTTTGGCTGATGCTGGAGTGCAGCTGCTGCCTCCAGCACTGCTCCTTCCCCTCACTGACTGCCTGCCCTGCTGTGTGTTTACTGGGCACTGGAGAAGCTGTGGAAGCACTTTCTGTGGTTTTGTACCTTTGCTGTGGGTGTTTTTATGCCTGCAGGCTCCAGCTGTCAGGCAGTGCCCCAGGGCCAGGCTGGGGGAGCCCTGCCCATGCCCCTCAGCTGGGCAAGGGACAGCAGCGCCCCTGGGGAGCTTTCCAGAAGCTGTTGGGAGAAATTCAGTTAAATGGTCGATTTCTCTCATTCACAGGGACATCTCACCGCTGGAATAGCAGTGTGCCAGTTCCTTGGGGAGCCTGTGAGCAAGTCGGATCCTTCTTCTGCACCCATTGTTATGGAAATTGCCTTAGAGACAGTTGCTCCAGCAAGCATTTTTAGAAGCCTGAGCGAGCTGTGCAACAGGAAAACTACTCTGGAGGTGAGGAAAACCCCCCTCCAGGCTCCCAGCAGTGCCCCTTCCTCCAGCAGCACAGTGGAGCCTTGCTGGCTCTCTTGGATGAGGTGGGAGTTGGGGTGTTTCTTTGCCTGGTAAGGCAGGGAGAGGGAGTCTCTGGAGGAGAAGCCCCTTCTGCGTCAGTCTCCAAGGAAACCCTTGGTGTTGCGTGGCTCAGCCTTTTTTGCACGCCTGGAGTTTGGGCAGCGGCTCACACATCCCAGACTTGAGCCTGAATCATACATCCATGCTTTCACCTGCCAGTGACGTCTCATGAGTGCAAAATTTAGGCAAATTGTGGGGTTTTCCTGCCCTTAGATGCCACTTTGTCTCAAAGACACTCACAGTTGGGCTGGTGTGCAGGGGAAGTGATGTCCTCCTGGGAGCTAGAGAGAAACCAGTCCTATCTCTGTTTCAAATGCACATTCCTCACTGCTGAGCCTGAAAGGAGAAGCCTTTTAATGCTCCCACACCTCCCAGCTTCTGGAGAGCAAGCCTGGGAGGTGCAGTGGTTATGGGGAGGCTTGGGCAGCTGGTGCTTCCAGGTCTGCTGCCACCAGCCTGGTTGCAGTGCCTGAACCAGAGCAGGTCACTCCAAGTGCTGATGAAGAGGGTCTGTCTCTGCCCATTGCCTGGTGACAAGTGGGAGGAGGAGAGGAGAGCAAGTCACTTCCCCAGAAGTTTCCAACCCCCTCCCCAGATAAGGGCTGGCCACCCACACAGGCAGTTTCACTGCTCACCCCCCCAATTTGTGCTGAAAGGACCAGCCCTCTCATCTCAGTTTCAATTACAAAAAAAATCATCTCTTCTCATCCTAATTAACTACAAACAATTACAATTAAGCCTTGCTTCTCTTGGGTTTGCTCACATTCATCATCACTGCCTGCCATGGAGCAGGACCAGGTCTCCAGCCTGTGCCCAAGAGCTTTGAGCAGCTTCAGCTCAGTTCCAGTGACCCTTGTTTGTGTAACTGCTGCCCACAGTCCCTGCTTGGCATTTGAGGGGTGGCTGTAAGTGCTGGAGGGGTGCACAGGGATGGGGTGCTGGGCAGGGCAGGTGAACCTCATCCTTGCTGGCAGAGTACCAGGCTGAGCTGTGACCCTTCCTCTCTCTCCCTGGAAGTCATGGTTGACTTGCTCAGTGGTGTCTCATCAGCACTCAAGGACAAGAAACCTCCCTCCAGCTCCTTGCTGGCCAGGCAGATTGACCACAGTTTATCTATTCCCAGGACTGTTTTGCTGCCCACAGCAACGGAGCCAGAGCAGGGTGAAGTGTTTGGCTCTGTGGAATGCTTTGTCAGTCACTGCTGGTATCATGGGACAAGGGCAAGAGGGAACTCAGAGGCTGGAGCTGAGGGGGGATCTGGTCATCCCAGTGGAGGTGCAGTCATGAGATGGTGGCCCAGGTGCCACTAAACAGCCAGGGCCACACTGGCCTGCCAGGTCTCCAGTTTCAGCCTGGCTGTGCCTCAGCATCCCCCCAGCACTGCCTGGGGTGGGGAAGGACAACTCCATCCCATGTCTGCCTCCTCTGGTTTTTCCAAGCTGGCTGGTCTTAATGCCCCGAGGCACTTCCTACAGGACCAGGTGCTGCCAAAGCTGCTGAGCATCCTGACCTTTACACTGGTGAACTGTCCAACTTTGCTGCCAGGACAGCTGAAAGGGTATTTTTCTCCCTGAACTTCAGAAACTCTTTATCCCAAGGATCCTTGGTGTTTGCTAACCCCCAAAGCTCAACAGCAAGAAGCATGAGATTAGCATAAGCCCCCAAGTTTCCTTTAATAAAGGAAATTTGTGGGGAGGATAAGGAAGGGTAATTCCTTGTATTTTGCATTCTGAGCATTTGTGCTTATTTTACCTCCCTTGGTACTTTATCTGCTGCACTTGTGCTGGCTGGAAGCTCCCTTTTATTTTGTTTTGTTTGCTTTTAATGTGAAAACTGAGCTTTTTGGGGCAAGTAGCTGAAGCTTGACCACAGGAACTGAGCCCTGGGCTGTGCCTGGCTATGAAAGTCAGATGCCTTTGCTGGACATCTGGCTGCTTTAGCTACAGATAGCAGGGAAGAGCACTTTAATATTTATCCTGAGCTAAAAAAACAAGTAGAATGGAGAAAAATATACAAAGTAGGCCATGAAAACAGGGTTTGTGAACATCTGAGATCCGCTCCTAATTAATAGCAGTTCCCATCCCAGAAATCATACCATTCAGCAAAAGTTAATCATCTTTGCTCATACATACAATGCACTTCAAGAGAGAATGAGTCACCCTCATTGAAATGTCTAATGTTATGAAATCCAGTGTGACTGATGTAACAGACCCGGCTGAGCTCTCCAAATTGGCTGGCAGCACCACGGCAGAGCAGCCCATGTGTGAGCTGACTTCATTGAGTTTCCCTTGCTTGTGCCCAGCATGGATTTTCCCTTTAGTTACCAGAACAGCCACACGGTGAAGGGCCCAGGAAGGATGTGGAACAGCAGGTGAGTGGGGCACGAGGGGGTGGCATAGCCCAAGCCCCCCCTGTGGTCCTCATTTCCCAGCTGCCTGTCCCCACTCTTGGGAGCTCACAAAGCTACTCTGCACAGATCCTGCAAATATCTGGGCCCCCACGTAATTCACAGCTCACTGGGGTGCCTGGGACCAGCACTTTAATCACATCACTCTGCATGTTTAACCATTCACAGGCCTGAGGATTTATTCTTCCCTGCTTGGTTCAGAGAGGAATGTAGGTTGAATTCAGCATTAAGATTCTGCCTTGATATCAGCTGTTCCCTCTTAAATTAAATATTATTACCTGCAAACATTTCCTTTTAGCACTGGGAGCCGTTTGCTTGGTGTACTTTGTTTAAATGTCACCATATGAATTACTGAAAGTAATTTAAATATTTAAAGACATACACTGCAAGTCTAATTTTATTTTGAAATCCCGAGCCAGGCTCGCAGCTGATACAGCAGATAACAGCTCAGCCTGGCACCCCTGCTTCCTGGCCCAGTTCTTTACATTAATAATTTGCATTTTCCAGCACCTTTCACCCAGCAAGTCTGGGCTCTGAGATTTTATTTTTTTTTTCCAGACAGATTTTTGTCTCTCTTGGAGGCCCTGCAGCCTCTCTAGGATGGGTGTGAGTCCCTTGGCAGGTTGTCTCCCATCCACCTGTCCACCTTGGGTGCCCTTCTGGGGCATCAGCTCCACAGGGCCAACCCTGGGAGCAACAACAGCAGAAATGTCAGGACCCCAGCAGAAGAGACAGAACTGCTCTTGTATTTCATGTTTTCCAAATAGAGAAGATTCCCCTCCCAACACAACCTTTTCATCTCTTGTTATCTGTATGAACAGCTTAAAAAAAAAAAAAAAAAACAATTTCTGGCACACTGGTCCCACTGCTGAAGGGCTGTTCCTCTTCCACCCCCTTCACCTGCTGGGATGAAAAGCTACAGGTAATGTTGGGGAGCAAATGAAAGGCTTTCCATGAGGAAATAAGCTAAAACAGTAAACAGAATTCTGATTCTTAAAAGCAAATCAGCTGAAGCTGTCACCAGGTGATGAAACACTCTGGTCCTCAGAAATGACCCTACCTGCTGCTGGAAAACACCTTCTGACTCAACTCTGTCTGGAGCCACGGTGCTAATAGCTTTTACTTGACCTGAATACCCGAGGTTTTCAAGGAAATAATGTTCCCCCGTGAGAAACGTCACCACCAGACCCGAGGAAAGCTTGGGCTGGGTGGGTGCCGGGATTTGTGCCTCTCCCGGGGGCAGCCCGCCCCGAGCAGTGATGCTGGTGGGCAGCTGGTTTGTGGCGCTGGGGCTGGCCGGGCTCTGCTCTCACCCCTCTGCTACCACCGCAGCTGGGTCTCCTAAGGCAAGCTCCACGCTGCCTTTTAATCATGCTGCAGGCATCTCCCTGGCACATTCCTCTTGCCTGCTGCCCTGCCTGCCCTTCTCCCTCCGGAGAGGAGTCTGGGCTTCTTACGCAAAGCCGGTGACTCATTCCCCAGGATGTCTTTGCTTAAAAGCTGCCTGGTCACCTCTTTTCTCTGCTGCTTCCTCGCTTGTCAAACCCTGAGCGAACAAACTGTGACGCTCAGGCACAACACACAATGGCAGGATCCCCCTTTCCTTCCCTGTGCCCTCTGTGCCCCCAGGGTGTCCCCTCTGTTGTGGGCAGTGGTCAGAAGGGGAGCAACACAGACACCTCCAAGGCCACCCTTCTCTCCGAGCTCCACCATCTGAGCTATCAAATGCCCTGAGCTCTCCCTGCTCCTCTGGCTTTGTGCGTGTTTTGGGGTTGTGCTGCCATTCAGAAGGACCCTGATGGGCAGAGAGGAGCTCCATGAAGTGCAGCAAGGGGAAGGATGAACCCCTCCACTGGGGAGGAATAACCCCACTCACCAGGACACACTGGGGGCCAGCCAGCTGGAAAACAGGTAAAGATCTGGGGGGTCCTGGTGGACAACAAGTTGGCCATGAACCAGCAGTGCATTCTCAAAGCCAGCAACATCCCAGCCTGGATTGGGAATAGCAATGCCAGCAGGCCAAGGGAGGAGGAGGAAGGAGGTTTTGATTCATCCTTCATGATCAAACACTGCTGGAAACTGGACTGGCACCTGTGAATGTTTCGGGTATTTCTTGCCAACTCAGGTCCACCAACGTGTTGTATGAAGGAATTTTAACGCCATTTCAAGGCTAGGGAGGCAGGACACAGACAGAGGGATGGGATCTGCCCAGCATCACATAATTAAGCCAGTGGTGGGTTGGGAAGACACCAGACTCTTCTGTGAGAGCTGGTTCAGTTCCCTCTGTACTGGGTCATATTCTTGCAGGTCTTATATGTGTATCCAAGAGTTGTGAGTGTACCTAGGAGTGTCAAACTGGCTGGGCCAGTGATCGGCAGGGATTGCTGAATGAGTTCACAGAACACTGGAATTTTTTAAAATACATTTAAAAAAAAAAAAAAAAAGGCAAGTCAAAAAGAGATTGACCCAAGAGATGCTTTGTGTTCAAAATAAAGCCCCATTTCCTGGAAACTAAACTTTTTTTGGGAAAAAGAGTGGGGTTCAGCTGAACATTACTAACACTGGGAGGAAATCAGAAGCTGTTTTCCAGTGTTCTGAAAGAGGAACCAGCCCCTTGCTCCCGAAACGCTTCACGGAAATGGCTCCTTGGGGTTTGTGCAGTTTTATTCTAATTGCAGTGAGGGATTGCAAAACCAGAGGATTTGGTGCAAGGAAAAAAACCTCAGGGACTGGAGGATCTTCACAGATGACCAGCAGAACTTCTCCATGAAAGAGCTTCACAGGTGGTGAGAGCTCAAAGCAGGGCAGGAGCCTGAGCTGCCTGTCCATTCTGAGCCACCAAATACACCCAAACCAGAACAACTACATGGATGAAAAGCAACATTGTGAGGGAACACCCCCTGGCTGAGAGACCTGCCCTGCTCTTTGGAATAAAAGGATAGGAACAACAATTGAGTTTAAAGCCACCCATGGTGAGAAGCAGCAGCAAAGTGCAACCTGCTGCCCCAGTATCTGTGTTGGCTGAGGGTTTCACTGGTGCCTTTTGGAGTTTCCCTGCCAGCCAGGGATGTGGGGCAGTGCCACTGTGCTGAGGGTGCCTCTCATCTGCCATGGTGTAAATCCCAGGCAGTGCTGCCAAAGCCACTGGGACTGCCCCAGCTCCACCACAGCAGGGCTGAGCTGGGAGGAGCAGCAGGGAGAAGTCCTGGCAGGGTTTGCATTTCAGAGGAGCACCCAGAAACCCACGTGCCTCCCAGAGCCAGGCTGAGGAGCTGTGCCCACCCAGCTCCTTGTGGGGAGAAGCCTGTATTTGGTGGCCCTGCTTGAGACCAGACCCAGCAATGCAGTGAAGAGGGAGAATGCAAAGGCTGGTGAGCCACAGCCCAGTAAAGTCATCGTGTCTCCTCTAAGCTTCTCTCACCTTGTCCCACCAGAGGGACAGGCTGAGTGTTGGAGAGGCCATGCAGAACCTTTCCTGGGAGTCTCTGCACTGCAAACACCCAGCCCAAGTCTTCACCATCCAGCTGCTTCCCCTGCAGAACTCACCTGCCAGGCATGTATGGGGGAAGCTGGGCTGGGGACACAGGGCTGGGTGCAGCCTGCGCCCTCCCTGCTCTCTGACAGCCCTTCCTGGTGGGTGGTGAAGCTGCTTTCACAATGGCTTCCTGTGAAAAGCTGCAGCAGGAAGCTCCCTACTTAGGCTCCTTGAAAAAAAGAAATATTTCTCTGCAGGAAATTGCTGCTTGAAAACAGCCCGGCTGCCTGGGAGAAGCTGCCGAGGAACTGACGTGTGCACGGGGAGGGCGGATGAGGATGCTGAACCCACGGAGCTCAGAGAGCACCAACAGGTCCTGCATTCCATGGCTTGGGCCATCCCTCCCTTGCCTGACTCTCTTCTAAGAAGGAAGAGCTTTTTTTTGACATACAAAGGAAGCAGTGGTTATAAATGAGGTATGTAGGTATATATTCAGCTCCACACTGTGCAACCTGTGTCCAATCCGTGCCTGACACGGACTTGGGAGTAGATGTTATTGGGTTTTTTAAAGTCACATAAATATCTTGTCCTGTTCCATCATTGCAGTGAAAGACTCTGGATGGTCTAATGCATCAGAGCTGCCACCTCCCCTGGTCCTCTGCAGCGGAGAGTTTCATGAGGGTGGTGACACACAGCTCCTAGACCTGCTCATTTAAACCTCATTGCTAAAAGGATAAATAATCTTAAATGTTCTCCAGCTCTTCCTCTGGAAGGAGCCTGGAGCCCAGGAAGCAGAGGCAGGGAAGGGAAGTGGTTGTTGCTCAAGGATGTTTTCCCAGTTTAATTAAATTGGAGCTGCCCTCCCTTGATGTCAGAGCCCTTGGAGGCTCTTGGCTTCTGCTGAAACATGAGCCCCCTTTCTCTCCTGGGTTTTGCAGAAAGCATGAAGACCTCCTCAGTTTTCATGTAACCAAGCTATTCCATACAGAGCACTGTGAGAAAAGCTGGGCCAAGATTTCCCAGGAGAATTACTTTTGGCTTTACAGACTGGATTTCTTGCACCAAGGTGAAAGCAGATTCCTTTCTATAAAAATCCAGGGCTTTCCTCAAACCCTGAAGATGGAGCCAGACTTTTCTTGGGTGCAAGGGAGGCCAGTGGGAACAAATTGAAGCCTGGAAAATGACAGTTCACTTTTTCTCTGTGAGGGTGGTCAAAATACTGCATCAGGTTGCCCAGAGAAGTTGTGGAGTCTCCGTTTTTTGGAGATACTGGCTTTATCCATGGGATGAAGTACCTGCTCTAACAGGCACTGCTGTGAGACATGGGCTGAACTGGATACTCCTCAGAGGGACCTCGAGCCTCAGCCCTTCTGGGCTGTTGTGACCACTGTGAGATGATACCAGCCTCTGGCTGCCCAGACCCTGCACGTGCCTTCTGGCTTTTGCACAGGAGGGGTTGGTTGGCTTCTTCTGCAGGAACACACCAGAGAACAATTTTGTTGTCTTGGGAGCAGAATTCAGTGACACGTTGACATGAAAGGCTCCAGCTGTGCAGCAAAAGTGCATCTCGGGGTGACAAATGCTGTCCATTTAATAGAGACAAATTGGCACCACCCCAGGACCTGGAGATGCTGGTTCCATGCACTCCTGGCTGCCTTGAGCTTCACAAGGTGCTCCACGAAGGTTTCTGCTTGTGGGGGTCCTTCCCCAGCCTCCATCCCTCTGCCCTGCTGGGGCAGCAGGGTGGAAGGTGCTTGCTGGGGGCTGTGGTAGGAAGGGTGAGCCCATTCCCATGGCCAAGCTGGATGCCTGCAGTGTCAGAGCTGGTGCTCCACAGGGCTGGGCTGCTGCAGGCAGGAGGTTTGGACCCTCCTGCTGAGCCTCTGTGGGTGAAGGGCCTCGCCAGGCCAAAGTCATCTGACATTTTTCTCGGGGCGGGTGAAGTTAATGAGTCCAGATTAGGCAGTGCGGAGGCTGGGGAGCTGGATTTCTGCTGAATATATATGAAGACAAATGTAAATTCTAAACTTTCTAGGGAGTATTTTTACCCTGGCTCAGTGTTAACATTGATAAAAATAGTCACAAATTAGTGCAGGAGTAGAAAGTAAAATTGGGACTTTTTTTTTTCCCCTGTTAAAACCATGCATTTGTTTCTCTACCAGGAGTTAACCTCTTACATGCATTAATGAAACATGGGGTAAACCATCAACAAGTGCCCTCTCCTGACAAAACAACTCCTACTTCAATTCAGTAATTAGGAAGGAAAGCTGAAGTTAAACAAAAAGTCTTTTACTTTTTTTTTTTTCCCCTTTTCTTTTTAAGATAGGAAAAAGTGATTCAGTCCTAGGAATTCAGCACTGCAGGAGGATGTTACCATCACTGCAGCCCACCTGCCTGGTTCCCTAGCACCCAAATGCTTGCAAAGGTGATGGGAGGTACCAGCCCCATTCTGCAGTACGGAAAATTGTGATTTCACTCAACGTCACAGAGCAAGGCAGGAGCTGCCCTGGGAGCCCAGTTTACCTGAGCAAATTCCCAGCTGAGATTTTGGTCACAAAACGCTGCTTTGAGCTACCAGCCCATCGTTAAACTTCCAGAAAGGAGCTTCCTCTCTTGGTACTGATTGATATTTGACCACAGGCACTTGAGACAGGTGAATACTCCTGTTAGAAGGAGCTTAGTAGCTTTAGAGATTGATATCTGGGCCACAAATCATACCTGATAGCTCTTATTAGATGCAGCAAACAGCTGAGTGAGCAGTGAGAAGGTAAGTCCTGGGAAGGTTTAGCTGCTACAGCCCAGATTTGTCGTGGGAGAGGCTGCTTTCGCAGCTGAGGCTGGAAGGAAAATCCTTTTGGGGTGCAATGTTGTGGAGAAAGGGCATGTTAAAAAAGAAAGAAAAGCTTTTCAGAGCTTCATTTTTTAAAGAAGAAAATGCGTATTAACTTCTGACCAGCTCCTGATTTGCTTTACTGTTCAAATCCTTGGGAACCCCAGCCCTCACCAAAACTGTAGGTACCCGGTGTGTTTCCCTGGAATGTGACACCTTCTGCCCTTTACTCATCTTTTGGCTCCTCCCTCGGCTCAAAGTAGCACTTTGTGACATCCTTGGGAGCGATGCCACCGCAGGGGCTGTCAGGGCCTGCGTTTGGACAGACAACCTTGTGTTCTGCCACGACTCATGGTCTTTGCTTCTAGAACATCCAAACACAGCCTGTGGGCTCTGCAGTCAGAGAGCCTGGGAAAGGAGGGGTGGTGGCGATGGGCATGAGGAACCTGAGATGGCAGCTGCGTTGGGCATCACGGGAGATGGGCACACATGATGGCAAAAACAGTGTGAAGCCAAGCCAGCAAGATGGGGCTGTGGGCATGTGGAAGTTGCCCGGTCACAGTGCTGGGCATCAAGTAGAAGGTTCATTGGAGGAGAAAGTCTTTCCACAGCAGAAAAACAACCAGAAAGATGCACACAACCCATACGAGAACCCCAGGGCCAGTTGTGCTGGCACAGCATGGAGATGATGGCAACCCCCTGGCTCCGCAGGGAAGGGGTCATGGCACCAACGCTGCCAGAGTTCAAGAAGCATTTGACCAATGCTCTCAGGCACATGGTGGGATCCTTGGGGTGGTCCTGTGGAGGACTGGGAGTTGGACTTGATGATCCTTGTGGGATGATCTTCAGCTCAGGATTTACATGTAGAGTGGTTATCCCTTTGGGCTGTCCTTGTCACAAGCATTTGGGACTCCTTGGAGCTGCCCGGTTCTCGATATGTGCTGATCTTCTGCCTGTCAGCAAAGCCTCAGACAGGGTGAGACAAACACCACCAAGACCCCTGGGCTGAAGGAGGTGCTGGCACACCACGTCCTGACCCCAGCCTGCACGCTGTTTTGGGAAACCCCGCGGGGCCGAGGTCCCTTCTCCCCGGGAGGGGATTTGAGGGAATGCCCAGGACCCTCTGCAGAGCAGAGATTTCTTCTCGGACAGGACAGCCTGGTGGGGATGTGAGCCCGGCGGGGATGAGAGCCCCCAGAGGATGCTGAGCCCCCGGGGGATACTGAGCCCGGCGGGGCTGTGAGCCCCCTGCGGGCATGTGAGCCCCCTGCGGGGATGTGAGCCCCCGGAGGATGCTGAGCCCGGCGGGGCTGGGGCTGTGGCTGTGGCTGCGGCGCACCGTGGAGCCGCTGGCTGCAGAGGGCAGCACGGCGACGGGCTGGCACCGAGCGCTGGCAGCGGGCACTCAGCAGCACAACACCACCCCCGCTCCCTGAGGCAGAACCGAGGGGAAGCTCTCCCAGTGTCCCTCAGCTCCCGGCTGGGCAGGCAGAGGGTGCCACACGGGCGTTAAGTGACATTTATTGTACTTTCGCCCTGGTCAGGGCGAAATCCGGTCTTGCCTCTGCAGGTGATGTGCCTGGAGCCTGTCCCGAAACTTCTGTGGTTGCTGATGCGACCGCAGAGTGGAGGTGAAACATTTCTCCTCTGGTTTCACAGGACGGCACGCCGGTGCTTACACCTGCCTCCCTCACACCACCAAAAAGGAGTCCCGGTAAGATTTCTGGGCTGTTTTCAGCACAGCGAGGACTTTAGACCCAGATTTTAAGTCCTTTGCACACCCCGCCGCTGTTCCCCTTATGAATTGAAGGTGCCTTGACAAGCATTCTGAAAGGTCAGCTGTTTTCACTGTGTCTGTGGCTTGCATAAGAACCTCAACATCCTCTGCTGCAAGAGCGGCGTTAGGAACTTCCTACTGCCACACTGAATCACAATAGCTTCCCACAGCAACCAGTGGTAAAAATAAACTGGGCAAGGGGAAGTGGACAGCTTCTGCTGTTCCGCTTTCTCGGGCACACTTGAGTCACGAAAAAAAGCGATGTAGAACAAGGCATTTATTTTGCTGATGCCAGCGAAATGTGCGAGCAGTTCAGAGCACGGTCCCCCTGAAATCACGGAGTGTTTTGCAATGAGACGCTTGTTGTGCTCAAAGTTAAGCATGTGCTCGAGTGTTGTCTTGAGTCTGTATTTTGATTAGGATGCAGGCTTAGGAATTAGACCAAAAGGAGGCAGGGACCCCAGTGCAGCTCAGTGCTGCTTTTGTACTAAATACACAGGAATACAGCCTTTTTGGGATGTTTGTTGTCTTGAGGGTATGTAAAAGACCACGGAGCAGACAGCAGCTCTATAATGGTTTCAGTAACTGATCTTGGCTTTAAGAAAAGCAGGTTTAGACTGGATGAAAAGCACCTTCAAATACAATTCAGTTTGAAATTCTGCTTTCAATGTCATTTGAACAGCACTGCTTTAAATGACATAGCAACTAAGACTGTGTGTGTGCACGCGTTTGTTTGTGTGAAGGGGAGTGTTTTAAGAGCAGTATCTTTCCTGTTACACAAGGTACAGCTCAGATCTTGACATTCAGCCAGCTGGATAAAAACCTTGTTGAGACTTAGGTCGCTGATCCTGGGAATCTGCCTGTGATAGGGACCCTGACTCTTCCCTTTGTAACAGTGTTTGCTAAGAAAGCTTATGGTAAGTGGCTAAAGATAGGAAAAGTTGGGGGGGAAAAGGAATGGCTCATCTGTCCCAGACTGGGGAGAAGGAATAGTTCCCCCTCCCACTCATGCCCACGGAAATGGGGAGAGCAAGGGCTTGTAGGATAACCCAGGCGACAAGGGACCACAGGAGGGCTCCAGAGAAACCTCCTGCTCAAAGCTGGGTCAGCCCTGAGGTCAGGCCAGGTTGTTTGGGGATGTGCCGAGCTGGAACTTTGAAAACCAACGAGGATGGAGATTGCACAACCCCTCTGAGCAACCCACCAATGTTTCACTGCCTGCACGGTGAAAATAGACTGCAGTAGAAGTGGCTCATACAGAACCACGTTTTTAATGTCATCCTGCTCATTAAAAAGAGAAAGATCAAATCTATTTTGTAACAGGAACAGTTTATGTGGGGCACAGAAAACTTCTGCTACCAGAGGACTGATTCACATGAAAAGGCATGTAAAAGATGGAAGGAAACCAAAGGATGCCTCCAGTTACATTCCGGTCTCTAAATGTCAGTGTTGCAGCACCAAAGGTCTGTATTTATAGTAGTGGATACCAATAGAGAAGATACTCTAAAAATAAACAGGGACGAACGGATAAAATAACCTGTTTTCAGATAAAATAACGTATCTTGAAGCTCATTCTGAGAACGCAAGGGAATGCGGAAGCTTAATGAGTCCTAGTGGGTTTTAACTTGGAACTGCGCGCTGCTGCTAAAAGACCCACTCAGAACCCACGGGGGCCTCCCCACCCGCCGGCCCGTGGGGCGAGTCACGCCGCTGCTTGAAGTTTTTATTAAACTTTAGCTCGGGCTCCGGCGGGGAGCGGGGGCAGCCCAGGCGGGACTGGACGGGCCGTGCCCGGCGGCACCGACATCGCAGCCCCCGCGCCCCTTCCCGCGCTCTGCCCCCGCCGCGGCCACGCCCATGCCCATATTTAGTCACGCCCCGACACGCCCACACCCATATTAGGCCGCCCCGTTTCCCCGTCGCCGCTTTCCATTGGCTGTGGGGGCGCGGCCGGGCAGCGGGGAGGCGTGGCCGGCCGGCCGGGGGGCGTGGCCTGAGCGGCGGGGCGGGCGCGGTGNGAGGCCGCCGGGATGGGGCGCAGCGCGTAGGGCAGAGCGGGGGCCGCCACAGCAGCAGCAGCGCCGCGTCCCCACGGCCGAGCCGAGCCCGGCGCAGCGCAAGAAGCGCCCGGTCGCCGCGTGGGTGGCCAGGGGGGGCCGGGCGCTGGCGGGCGCCCCTGCCGGGCC
>VXBX01006595.1:67690-102923 GCA_013400415.1 Scytalopus superciliaris
TCCCTGTCCACTTTAACTCTCGTGTAACTGAAAGAAAAAAAAAAAAAAAAGCCACGGATTTTTTTCTAAATATCCAATTTTTTGTACTTTTTTCAAGAAAATGAAAAAAATAATTAAAAAAAAAATCATCTCCATCTGGAGGAATGTTTGACGCTGTCACATCCTGAAACTGTTCTTTTTGTTACAAGATGTTATCAGAATGTTGGAATGAGCTTCTGTTTCTTGTTTTCTGGTTGGTTTTTTTTTGTTTGTTTGTTGGGTTTTGTTTGCCACAATGTTGGGATCGTGGGTCATTGGAAGGGAGAATGGTTGCGAGTGAGAAAATTGAGAATATCCTAATTGCATCTTACCTCGTGGAGGAATTTATTTTTTCAGGGATTTTTTGACAGTGCATCTGTATTGCATTACAGCTAAGCTGGTTTGTAAAGGCTTCCTGTGCTGTTAGTGGTCTTTCTTCTTTAAAGGAAAAAAAAAATTAAGATGCATCTTCTGATTAGTACAAATGAGAGCTTGTTAGTGAGGAATGGTTCTGATTTCTGAGTTATGAAGGAAAATTAGTGACCCTATATATACTGATCCAATATTGGGACTTTGTTTATATTGCAAATAAATATTATTTTTTCTTTAAAAATGATGTTTGTGTCAGATGCTTGTCTAGCCTCTACCCATATAAGGGCACGCTGCTCTTATCCCTTTTTTATGGTCAATTAGTATTCTTCTGTGACCATGAAGAGCATTTGCTGGGCAGTGCTCAAGTGTGGTGTTTGGTTTCATGCACAGCTTAATTTTTAAGACCTGTGGTAAAATGGAGAGGGGGAGGTGGGAGGGCAAGGAAAGGGATAAGGGGGTATTGGATAAACCAGAGAACAAAGAGCAGCTTGAGAATGGGACTGGCTTTGACCCCAGCCATTCCTCTGCGCCAAAAATTAATAGATAAACTAAAGACACTTTTGTTGGCTGGTTGAGTGTGGCCTGCAAAGGCGTGGCAAGGCCTTGCCCACAACTGGTGTGGGAGCAGAGTGTGTTTTGGTAGGAAAGCAAGAAGTGGTGGCCTCGTGAGCAGCCACCTGGTGACTTAGGCTGGGTCTCCCGGGGGGCAGGAGCCCCCTCCTCCAGCCCTGGGGGCACAGGGGTGCAGTGTGGGTGGCACAGGGGCTGTGCTCTCCCCCTGTGCTCCCCAGGTGTGCTTTGTGGGAAAGCTGGAGGGGCTGATGGGCATGTTTTAGGGTGTGATGTGGCTCTGAGTGCAGCCCATGACTGCTTGTAGCTCAGCAGGGCTGGGTTTCCCCCCTACCCAGAAGTCCTTGATTTAACCTAAGTGGCAAGAAATTAAATGGTTATCTATTCAGCTGTCCAGTTCCTCAAAGGGAGTGTGTGTGTGTCATCTTGTCCCAATCCCAGGCCCTGAGCACCAAACACAGGTAGCTTGATTCCAGAAGCAGCTCAGGCTGGTGGGTGCAGAGGGGAGGCAGAGGCTGAAGCAGGAGCCAAGAGAGAGAGAGAGAGAGTGTGTGTGTGTGTACAGGAGTTTGTTTATTCCTTGACTGCATGAAGGGAATCAATATATAGATTTAGAGGCCTGTTTGTGGCTAAACAAATGAAAATCTACCTGGTATGCAGGGAAAAGAAGACCTCTAGGTTTTTTTTCCTTGTAGAAGGAAATTCATGGTAGAATACCTCTTGAGGAAGACAGGAGACCATGCTCGAGGCTGTGCACTGGAGTGCAGAACAGCTTGTCCGCTGTATGGCTGTATTTCCTTCCATCTCATTTCCTCTTAGGATTTTCTGCTAAGGTGTGGAGTAGGATATCAGCAGTGAGCAGTAGCTCTGTGAGCACATTTGTGTGGTAGCTGAGCTGTGGCTGGCTGGAACAGCACAGCTGCTGTTTGCCATGGCCTTGGAGGAAGGTCTGCTGGGCAGGCAGCTGCCAGGCTGCTCCTCAGGTACCTGATCCTGGGACGTGCAAGTCTACTCTGAGTGTTCCAGCACTCAAAAGCCCTGTTGCCAGAGGGAGGAGATGACTTGTTTGAAAATCATCCTGCTACCTTGCAAGTGTTCTTTCCTCCAAGACCCAAAGGAGCCTTTTCCAAGCTTCCTGGCCTCAATAGCAGGGAGCAGCTAGCCTGGTTGATCTTCAGCCATCAGTGTTGTACAAATGTCTTGCACTGTGCTTCTTGGCTTGGAGGGGTTTCTCTTGAGACCTGATGCCCTGTAATTTAGTGAGGAGGAGAGAACTGGCATCAGGCAAGGGGCAGTGCTGGAGAAATAAAGAAAAAGAGCATGGGGTCTGTCTACACTCCCTTGCAGAGGCAGGCACGAGCACTAGCTGAGCGTAGGAGCACAGGCTGAGTGAGAAAGCTGGTTGTGTTCAGAGCAGTGGAATTTGGCAGGGAGATACAGCTTCCCACACACAGCAGGCAGAAGCTCCTCAGTTAACCCATTGATTCCAGACGAGCTGCTTGTATGATGCTCTGTGGTATTCTACTCTCCAAAACCAGGTAATCTCCTGTTTGGGCACAGAGATCTGCTGTGCCTGGGTTTTCCTTTGTGATGCCACAAGTCCTCTGGCAATACAAATGAGAATCTTTTTTTTCCCAGTGAATGACTTTGTCTTAACTCTCCCATTTGAACAGTTAGAGGGACCGCAAGTCCCAGGTGCTCTCAGAAAGTTTCTCCCTCTGTTTCAAGCCATGGCAAAAGCACAAAGCTCTGAGCACAGAGCTCAACTTCTGCAATTCCCCACAGGGAAGCCCAGCATCAGGAGCTCTATGAGCAGGTAATGAGCTTGGGGAAGGGGCTTTATGGTTACCTGTAGCTTTTTTCCCCTTGCCTATGTCTACCCTTCCCTTGGTGTGGCATCAAACATGTTCTGAGCATGATGCAAGTCAACCTCTGCAGCTCTGAACCTGCCTGCTCTTGCATCACCCAGAGACACATGTGGAGAAGTAGACTCTTCCTGCTACCATCTGAATTTGGGTGCTCACATTTCCAAGGTAACCAGGTTATTTGTGGGCTGCCATATTCTTGTTTTGTCCTTTATGTGAGCAAATCAGGCTATTTGCAGCATTGCAAAGGCACACAAATAGTTCAGCTGATAAACACATTGCTGTATTTACAGCTGACTGGCACAGGCTGTGATAGTCATGCTCTGGGGTGCTTGCAGTGAGTGTGAAAAGCAGGTTTTCTTGATTTTGGGCCATTTGCTCCCATCCTTCCTCAAATCTGTCTCTTAATTGTGGAGTGCTGTGCTGGCTAAATGTGATTTGGGATGAGAGGGGATGTTGAGCAGGGAGAGCAGCCCCCAGAAGTCCCACCCAGTTTCCACATCCTGTTCCCACTAGTTCCTTTATTCCAACTGCATAGTTGCCCTTTCTCCTGGCTTTGTCCCCTGAGGTCCTTGCTGTGTCTCCCACCATCATGGGCACAAAGGATGGACCTCCAGAGCTGGCCAGGCAGTGTGGGGGCCAACCTGCCACACGTGCCTGTTTACTGGGGGTCATCTCAAGCTTAAACAGCTGTTTGTGTGGCATCTGTGTGGTAACTGCTTTAAACTGGCAGGAAACGGTGAGGCACGGGACACTGTCCCCAGGGACCTGCTGTGACACCTCAGGGGGCACCTGAGGGGACCACGACTGGTGGCCTGAAAAGCTCGTGGGCATCACTGTGGTCCCCTGGAGGAGCTGGGAGGATGAGCATCCCGAGGAGGAAGGTGCCAAGCCAGCCAAGCGCCTCAGCCTGCGGTGGTGGCACAGCCCTCGGCACCGGCATGGAGGTGGCACCTGTGGTCAGAGTCTGAGCTGCTTGCCACGGGGCTGGGAGTTTGTGGAGCCTCCAGGCTCCTCCCTGCCACTTCCCTGCTCCCCCGTGCTGTGATTCTTCTAGTCGTGCTCATAGCCAAAATTGCTCTGGTTCTGCATTACCCTTATTTGCTTTCTCTGGTTTCTCCACTGCCTTCTGTTTCTTCAGATAGCTGGGAGTTGAGGTGCTCTCACCTGGCAGCGGTGCCTGTGAAGCCATGGTCCTGCAGGAGAACAGATCCCTGGCCTCATTTCTTCTCAGAGACATTGAGACATGTTGGAAATGGAGATCAGCTGTGCTTTGGGAGCTTTGGAGGCGATATGTGTGTGTTACTTACGTGCTGCTCAGTGGTACAAGCGATCCAAGAGCACACAGGGCCTCAAGAAGTATCTGGTGAAGGACCCAAGTCTGGGGAGAAAAGGGAATCCAGACAGATTTATTTATTTTCCTACTTTCTTTCCCTGGAGAAACATCTGGCTTATGTAAAACCATTTGCTGGGTTTCTCACTGCTTTATTTTCAAAGTGTCTGCATTCGGGCACTCTGCTCTTCTCATCTCCCATCACTGCCTCAGGGGCAGATTCTTCATGATTTGGGGTTTTGCTTTTATGAAGTTTACTCTTTGTTTCTGGTCTGTGTTGTCTTTTTCTTTTCTTTCCTTTCCTTTTCTTGTAAAGGACTGCTCCAGTTTGACTTGTGGCTTTGTCTTGTTTTCTTCTGAGAGGTGAATTGTTGAGATAAGCCCTGCAAAAAGTGGGAGGGAGCAGACTGGTGCATTGTGAGACCCTGGTCACTGATACGGCATTAGCGAAAGCCCTGTGCCAGCAAGTAGCTGAGCTCTGAGGTTTGATTGCAGATATAACATCCTAAAAGCACAGCATTTTTCAGTATGGGAGATTTTGAACTGAATTATGCATGAGGGGATGCAGTTAGAGGGATAAGCACTTTACTTCCTTTTGCCAATGCAGCTCTGAATTGGACCCATCATTCTTCCTGTGCATTTATCCTGGCAGTGAAGTGCTCAGTACCCAGTGAAAGATTTACAGCTCTGCTCCAGTGGTGCTGGTTGTTTGGGTCTTACTCTAAATTTGCCACTTTCTCTCCCTAGGTAGCTGATTCCCTGCTGCTTGGAGCAGAGAGTGATCCAGGCAGGATCACACCCCCGAGAGCCAAGGAGGATCCTCTCAGAGCTGTGCAAAACTGGGTGTGAGTTTGAGGGGATTCAGGGTGCTAAGCCTGCAGAAAGCTGCACTCTCCTCTGACAGAACAAGGATCAGCTCTGCTGTCATCTCCGTGTCCTCTGTATCATTCTTCACCTTCCCTCTGCCCCCATTCCGGCTGTTGCCTCTGGAAGTTCAGGCAGGCTCCTGCATGTCTTGGCCTTGCATCCCATTGGCAGAAAGCTGAGAGTGAGAGATGTTTGGGAAAGTCTTGAGGGGTTTTGTTTGTTTATTTTTGTTATTGTTGTTGTCAGGTTTTTTGTTTGTAATTATTTTTTAAAAAACCCCCAAAACACCCCCCCAAGAAGCTTTGCTATTCATTCATTCCCCAAATACCTCTCATTGGACATCTTTCAGCTGGGACAGTCCAAGCCTGTTCTGACAGGCGGCTTATCTGCCTGGCAGCTCTGACTGCTTCCTCTGTCTCTCCTTTGTGTGGGAGGTGTTTTGTCTCCCCAAACTTCTGCTGACTTCAGTGGGCGCTCGCCTGTGCCCAAACACGCACCGATAGTGCAGCTCGGGGCCCAAGTTCGCCCCCGGCCTTTATTTATGCCCCTGCAGTGTGTTTTCTTTGCAAAGGGAAGGGCTCCCATGGCTTGGGGAGGGCAGGAGGGTCGCTGTTGGAAGGCAGTGAAGCTTTGCTCACCCTGCCTTTGCCTCCACGCTGCGGGTCCTGCAGCAGGACGCGGTGAGGGCGGCAGGTTTGGGGGGTGCCGTGCTGATGGGGCTCCAAAGAAGGGCTTGGACCAGCACAAAAACTATCTGAAAAAGCCCAGAGGAGCCAGCTGGTTGCTTTCCTGTGTTGCCAGCCACTCAGGCAGTTTAGAGAAATTCCCAGCCTAGTTTTAAATCTGTTAGAAGTGGAGAGAAGTTCGTGAAGCAAGGGTTACAAATGCTGGTGTTTTTAAAACAAAGCCAGTCATGTTTGGAGCTGTGGTTTGCCAGTGTGCATTCCAGAATCAATGCTTTCCCTGAGATACAGTTTCCAGTTTAGGAAACCCTGGGTGATGATGGCTAGTTTTCTTGAACCCCCAAAACTTCTGTGAGCCTGTTCCTTATGGAGTTACACTGGAGTGTGTTTATTGTGGTCTTAACTCTTCTCCTTCTGACTGGCTGTGGCAATGCCACCCCATGTCCAGTGGTGCTGCATGTGCAGGGGCAGCCCAGGGGTGTTTGTAGGTCAGGGATGACAGATACTCGGCAGGACTCATCAGCCCTATTAATTAATTGCATTCCAACAGCAGCGAAAGCAGCAGCAAGAGTAATAAACAAATTATAATCCACATTATGAAGCTGACAGGTGCCACCCACTCATTACCTGTCTTTAACCACTCTCATTAGTACCCAGTCTTTGTGGGAACTAATCTCGCTGCTCAGTGTCCGACTTGTTCATTTAATGCCATTACCTGAAGCAATCGGCCTCTCCCTGTGAAAGAAGAGGAAGGTGCTTTTCCTGAGGCTTTTTCTCTGGGTGCTGAAACGCAGGGAGCTCGGGGGAGGAGGCTGAAGGAGCACTTTGCAAAAGCATGGTGTGGCTGGGAATCGAAGGCTCAAATCCGCAGGGGCAATCTGGGGAGGAGCAGGATGGAAGGTTGTCACTAGCAGGGAAAGCCTGCATTCTGTTCATCTCCATGGGATTGAGGAATAGCATCCAGTGAAAGGGATATTAGGAAGAGCCACATTTTCTTCTCTGGTTTTTCCAGGGTTTGGGAGCAAGCTGGGTTGCTGAGTAATGACAGTTCCTTTTGTGGCTGCCCCAGGGCATTGCAGGAGGAAGCCCTGGTGGTGTTTCTGTGGGGACCTGTTCAGGTTCTCCCTGGGAAAAAGAAACTGAACTCCAGGAATTTCTTGTAGTGGTCTGGCACAGGCTGAGTTGGGCAGAGTCAGGGATGCTCAGCCAGAGGAGCCTCCTTGGTGTCTGGCTGCTGCCATTACCTTGTGGCACTCCAGTGTTAATGACTGTGCTGTGCCTGCAGCTGCTCCCCTTTCCTCACTGACACAACTCAGAGCCTTCCTGGGGAAGGTTACTGAAGCCTGGGAGCTGAGGAGTTGGGCTGAGAGAGCAGATGGGAAAATAGGTCTTTTTCAAGACACTCCATGGGTGGCTGGACTCAGGCCAGCCAGAGGTCCTGTTGTGCTCTCAGAGTTTTGGGATATCTCGTGGGGGTCCCTGATGAGTAAATAATAAGCTGGAAGCTGAGAAACGAAGGCTGAGAGGTGAAGGGCCAGCTTTCCCAAAGGGAGGATTTGCATCAGTCAGATGCAACAAGGGCCTGTCAAAAGCCACAGCTGTTGAATGTGTCTGTTAATGATAGAGAGGAGTAAGTGGAGGATGGAGAAGTTTGCTGCTGACTATTCAGAGCAGCAAAAGCCAGAAGCTGCACTGAATAGCTGTAGGAAGCCCTTGCAATGTGCAGTGGTGGGGTTATGGCACATGATGCTGAGGAAAGCAAAGCAATCCAATGAGAACAGGGAGCCATCTTCAACCAAAATGCAATGCAACAGACTCAAAATGGGATAATGCCACAAGGGAGAGGGATCTTGGCAGTGCAGTGGACTGTGCTATAGGCTTGATTGTGAGTGTGGTCAGAAAGACCAGAGCCAGTCACCTTCCACAAAAAGAGCTGAGAACAAATGCAGTGTATAAATCTGTGGTGAACAGAGGCATTTGTAGGCTTGGGGACACTGGAGTAGGTAGTGCAATAGAAATCCATTGAGTGCTTTTCAATATCAATGCACAGTATCTTGTTGAGAAAATCCCACAGCTGCAAATAGCTGGAGCCTGGGAAAGCACTTGTAATGTAACATAGCTACATGCTTGGCCTGGTCTTGTACTTCTCCAGGTGCTGCTGTCAAGTACCACTGAAAATAGGACATGGGACAGGATGAAGTTTGTTCCAACAGCAGTTAGTGGCTCTGATTCCTCTGCTTTTCCACGAAGATGCTGTCCTGGAATGAGCTGTGTGTGGCACACTGTGGCTGTGAGTGTGTGGGGAGCTTTTCGGAGGTTGGAGACACTGAGCTCTCTCTCCTTGTTCCATAAAGAGAGCTGCTGAAGTGCATGGCTGGAGGAGAAAACTCCTGAGGTTATTGTACATCTGTTACCAAATGGACATTGCAAACAGACAGACAAAGCATTGAGAAGGTCTTTGTACCACCAGAAACATCTTGTTCTTCACCAGCACCAGTCACTCCGAAATGAACAGATTCCTGAGGCAGTGGAAAGCCATCACCTGAGTCAACAAACCTGCCTCTTGTCTCTTCTTGGGAATGTTTGAGGAAGAAACCGACTCTAGAAAGGTTTGCTTTCTTTGACCTGTCCTCTCCCATCACTTCTTAAGTACCCTGCTTCTGGTTAAGAAGGACTGGGTGATGTGGGAGTAGTTGGATGGGTCTGGCGACTCATCCTGCCCTCAAAGCCCTTGTGTGCTACTTTAACCCACACCACAGTAGGGTGAGACACTGTGTGGGAGTGTGAGACAGTTCCTAATGTTTCTGTTGATCAAATGGCCCACTGAGTCTCCTGATCTGCTGTGGTGATAAGTCATAACAAGGACTCTCTCTTAATCCTCATTATCCTCTGCTTGCGCTTCCTGCCCACATACACTAGATATTTCCTATCAACAGGGAGTAACCTCTGTGGAAGATAGGATCAGATTCCCAGGAACCAGGCTGTAGTAAGAGTGAAGAAAGAATGAGGAAACGCTCCTAATTTGAGGTTAATCTTATAAATACAGGGCTGGATACAGGCAATAGGAAGAGAAATATCAGGAGAGCATAAGCATTTAGTTAGGAAAGGATCATCTTTTTCCAGGAGCAGCCTTAATTATGACTTATGGTGTGGTGAAGTTGCTGTTTGATCTCAGCTTCAGGAGAAGGGAAGAGACAGATTCTGCTTTGTGTCACTGGAAGAGGCGTAGCTGGAGAAAAATACAGGAAAAGTGTTTTTAAAAGCAATTTTTTGTCACTTGTATACTGATTCAGGCTGCAGTGCATGGATGGAGCGTTTCTATTTGAATGAAACACTAAAAGTAAAGAGAAGGAACAGGCTGTGTGATTTTTCCCAAAGCAGACATGCTAATGTGTGTACCCATTGGGTATTTAAAGTTGCATGGCATTGCTGCAAATGCAGAAAGCCACAAACCTTTCCTTCTAGTGTAAGGGGATTATTGGGGTGGGGTGTTCCTTTCCCCTGCCTAGACCCACAGCTGGAGCCTGTACCAGTCAGAGACTTGGCCTGTCCCTCATGCTCACCTTTCACGTGGGCTGGGGAGTTCTCTACAGAAAGTTGCTTTTATGAAGGTTTTTTTTAGACACCCTGTTAAAATGAAGAGCAGCCTCCTGGCCATCCCTGTCCTGCCCACATCCCAGCACCATGCACAGAGCCTGTGGTGCCTCTGTGTGTCTCATTGCAGCACATGTGGAGGTCCCTCACCACGCATTCATGCACAGCAGGTGTTCCAGCAGGATCCCACAGCCATATGAATGACTACAGCACAGCAAGGTGTGGACACTGGTTGCTCATCCCCACCCTGAGGGTGGTGTTGCAAGATCCTGAAAAATGCCGTCATGCCCTTGCGGGTTTGGGCTCGTTTGGCTTTTCACTGTCTGTCCTGCTCACAGGTGCCTGGTGGGTTGGTCACTGCCTCTGCCTTCAGAAGGTCTACAGGCCTGGCCTTGGACTAGGTCTGTGATGTACAAACCCCTGCTGCTTCCCAGAGGCTTCCCGTTCCTTTTAGGTAGCCCAGCTTGGACAGGAGATCTCACAAGGCTTAGCCTAAGTTAAGTGATACAGCAGTTCCTTGTTCCAGGCTTCCTGGATGAGTTAGGACAAGGCTTTTCAGCCATCCATATGACATCTGTATCTTAGTTTCCCACTTCCTATTGTTTCTGGCCCTCCCAGGGCTGATCTTTTTTTTTGCCTGGAACTCCCCAGAAGGATGTGGACTTCCATTCTTCCCCAGGCAGCTGGCTCTGGTGTTTTCTCCTCACCAGAGAAGGTTATATGATCTAAAGGTTCTACTTCAACACAAGGCAGTGCACGGTTGGACTCTGATGGCTGGTTTGGTTTTCTTTTTTGGGCTCCCTTTTAAGATAAACTCTGTCAGGGAGCAGGGCTGGCTCAGAGGACATAAACAGTGGTGTGGGCACAGCAGATCCTCTTTGTGCTAAGTTTACTTTCACAAAGGGTTGCTAAGTAGTGCCTACGGGTGGTTGATGCAGCTGCATAGTGAGCAGAGTGTAATTGCTTCTGCTGTCTTCTGGGATGTGCTTCCAGCAAGTCACGACACCTGGTAATGTGCTTGTAACATCTCTTAACCTTGTCATTTTGTAAGTGGTGCTTTAATCCTGCCTGGTTGCCAGTCAGGAACAGTCTGGAAACATGGACTGTGGCTCTCCATGCTGTGCCTGGTCACTGCATTTTGCTGTCACCATTGTCGTCTCCTCCTTGTCAGATGCTCCACTCCTTTGCACAGGTCAAATCCTGCCTTTGTCCATTAATCTTCTCCCTGAGTTCTTCTGCAGTGTGGATGTTGGAATGTTGATCCATTGCTGGCCAGATGCTGCTGGGTGATATTTGCCCCCTTGCAGATGACAGACACCCTGCAGTGAAGAGCTGTGAGGCTGGAGAGGCAGCATTTCTGCAAAGCACTGAGTCCCCTGGCGTGGCAGGAGAGTTTGGGAAGGTGGAAGAAGTGAAAACAAGAGTTCAGGCTTGCTGCAGAAGGAAGAATCAAGAACTCCCGTTGTGTGTGTGCTGTGGAGGTCTGGTCTGCTGCAGCAAGGGACAGAGTGCCAGCCACAGGTTGCTCAGTCAGGCAGAGCATGGATGGAAAGGGATGGAGAAATGCAGGCAGCAGCATCCTACCATGTGGAAGCCCTGGGGAGGAGAAGGCTTGGCCAGGAGGAGGTGGGGAGCACACAGAGGATCTTGGGGTGGGGTTTCAGGTCCAGCTCTGGGGCCAGCCCTGGTAAATGCTCTTCACAGCACTGGGAGGGACTGGTGTTCAGTGAGCAGGGTGGGGTGGACGCTCTGTGCCAAACTCTCGCTTGTCTCCTTTCTCCTTAGGGCATTCTTCATTCATTCAGCTCGCTACCAAGGCAGCTTTGGTGGAAGTAATCAGTCTCCTGTGAGCACCCAGTGTTGGGGTTTGGGTGAACTGCTGTGTTTGGAAGAGCAGCACGGAAAAAGTGGGGAAATTCTGTTATGTGCTCCATTACCAGTGACCGTGGACAAGAACACAAAGCAACAAACAACAGCAAAGAGCAGAGAGCCAGTTTTAGCTGCCTGCAATCAGATGGTGAGCGGGGCAGAGCTCTGAAAGGAGAGCACAGCCCGCCTCTAGTCTGTATGTCTTTCTCCTTCCTGGCTCTAAACATCACTTTGGGTGTGTGGCTCCAGAATAAGCAGTGGGAGCCAGTTTAGAGCTTTCTTTGGTGCCCAGTGAGCAGGGACGTGAGCCCAGGCAGCACCCCCGTGGCACGGCTGTCCTGGGGAATAACGAGCTGGCAAGTCCTGACTCCTTATTTATATTTTGGTGAAGGTTTTTATCGTGTTTCCTGCAGACACAGACGGGGAGGAACGGGTGGTTCTGCTGTTGGCAGGCCTGTCTGATAAAGGCCAGTGGCTTTTCACAAGTCTCACAGCTCTTGGGTTGCTGTTGGGGCTCAGTGCATCCCCTTTTGCTGCTTCTCCCGTGCCTGCTGGAAAACAGGTGTCTTCTCTGCAAGGGAGCTGCTTACCCTGTTTACTTTTCATCTTTATAACCCTTATTATGTCTGGGTGTTTTTCTTCTTCCTCTGTCCCAGAAAGCCTCTGGTTTGCCCTCCCCGAGTAGACCAAATTTACAGGAAATTTTAATTTGTTAATTGGAACCGCTCCTTGTTGTGCATGGAAACAAGAAAAAGCAAACTGCAACCGCAACACAATGGAAGTGTAAACAGGAAAACATACAAAAAATACTTCATTTTGGAGACATAGTCCCTTAAGGATGCAAAACCTTCTAGGCCTGGTAGGTCTGTGAGTCAAGTATCAATTGGTGTGATGTACCAGAAAAGGAAATGTTTAACTCTTTTATTTATGTCCAGTGAAGCTCAATGAAGCCCTCAGGGAGAAAAACAACTCAGGAGGATTCAAAGGAAAACAGCTCATAGGCCTTCCAGCTGCATATGCAACACTTCAGATTTAAGAGCTTCATGGGCATGGTCTATTCTCAGCAGAGTCAGTGGAACAAGTCTGTCATTTGAAAACTTTTGCATGACTTTCAATTTTAAAATGAAAGCAAATTCCAGCCCAGATTTTAAGAAGTGACTATGGAAGGTTCCCCCAAACCAGTGGTTAGGTAGGCCATATACAGGGTTTAGCAAAGCAGTACCTTGCTTGGAATCCAAATTTATGAAGTGATTTATGTGACCTTATGTTGGGAAGTCACCATGTGATTTGGGCAACTAATAATTGGTGAATTATCTATTAACTGAAACATATTCAGATACACTGAATAATTGAATGTAATGAGTAAAGCCATCAAAACTGAAATCTGTCCTTGGCTAATTTTTGAACCGACAAGGGAGCTCAATCATTTGGTTCCAAGTTGTGCACCTAGCTCTAGTGTCCAGCTGCAAAGGAGCACAATTTTCAGTTAATTTCAGTATAGACTGTTTATGAAGATGAGATTTTATTTATTTATTATTGTTTCACGTGGAAAAGACTTCGGAAGCCTTTGGAGTGCCTTTTTTATTTTGAGCCCTTCTGGCAGGATGCCAGCAGGTCAGAGCCAGGCAGTCACCCCTCTGCACTTGGGCAGACAGTTAATAAGGAGTTTCTTTGGGCTGGAAGTTCGAAGGGGTCCTTGTTTCTGCTGAGCTGGGACCCTGCCAGGCAGGACAGCACTTTGCAGCTCGAATTAGGGCAAAGGAAGAACAAACTGTCACTATGAGCTGTTCCAACCAACTCCCTTCTTCTGTCAACTGCCAACCATGATTTTATGTTTAATTATTTGCATTACATCATTAGTTCTGGGCTAGGTGTTGTACATGGCTAATGATGCAAAGCCTACCCCAGGTCTGGGCACTGTACAGGCTTCCCTGTAGGGCGGATGTGCTAAAGTGTTTGAAGTGCTCAAGGAGGGGAAGCTGCCAAAATCGCCCCTACATCCTCCCCTTGGAGGAGTAAGATATTTAACAAGTTCATTTAGCATACTTATTAAAATGGAATAGTCTTCAGAAGTAAACCCTGCATTGGTTAGAGTCTCCTTTATGTTTGCTGTGCTGTGTGTCCAAGCAGGGCATTTTTGAGGGAGACCCTGTCAGGGGTCCCCTGGGCTCTTCCCACCAGCACAAGCCCAGCATCAGAATCTTGGCTCTCCAGAGCACAAAAGTATCTCTTCTGAAGGTGCCTGGTTTACAAGCAGATCTCTCCTCGCTGCCAGAGCCTGTGGTGTGGGCTGGCTACCTGTTACTGCCCCAGTGCTATTTGCTCGTCCTCACAGCCTGTGTGTACACATATATTTCCACTTGGTTTTTTTTATCACATTCTCCCTTCTGAGCTTCCCTTTAGCCTGCTGATAAACTGTGTTGCTTAATATGGGTGAGGGTGTTGGTTTTGGAGGGTCTGGCAGGGATCCTTGCAGAGCACACACATGCACAGGAGCTATGGCAGGGTGGGCAGGGTGGTCTGCCAGCAGTTCCCTCCTGGCAGGAGTTGTCCTTGCTGCAGATGCCATCTGGTTTGTGAGGGAGGAAACTGAGAAAGGGGATTTTGTGTTCTGGTAGTGAACCCCTGAGCAAAGGGGGCTAGGGGAGGGGATGGGCAGTGCTGGTGGCAGAGGAGGGCCAGCCTGGCTCACAGCCCCCTGTCCTACACTCACCATGTCTGGTCTTAGAGGGTGGAGGGGAAAATCATTGGTTTCCTCACTTGTGTTAGTGTCTCTGCTCCTGCTCTCATGCAGAGCTGTGTGTGTAGTGTCTGTGAGGCAGCAGGTGCCCTGATGCCCCATTCTTTCTCAATCCTGTGGCCAGACTTGTTAAGCCCAGTTCTCTGCCACCTGAATCAAGCCTGCCTTAAACTTGGGGAAGTGAGGTCAGGGACTGGAGCTGGGCTGCATCCTGCTGTTCCCATGGCTAGCCATCCACTGGCAATCCCAGGGGCTGCTCCATGCTCTGGTAGGAAATGCTTGCCCTTTGCCCCTCTCCGGAGTGGCTGAGTCTGTCTGCACAGAAAAATGCTCTGCCTGCGGAAGAGGAAATGCGGGCCCTGCTTCTCTGGGATGCTGCAGGGTGGCCAAACATCCTCAGCAGATAGAGATCATGTAATTCAGGTGGACCACTAAACTTTTAGGCAGCAATTAAGACTCATGCAGTAACTCTGAGTCAACTAATACGTCTGGGTGTTGCCTTGGCAAACTTCCGATGGCAAATCCTTCCTGTGTAGACTTGATGTTCTTACATTCTCTGCTGGCCTCCCAAGCACTGCACTTCAAAACTCGATCAAAAACCTGTGGTGATGCCAAAGGGAGATGTCCCAATAAATTCCTTGTCTTTCCTTTGGTCCTCTAAACCTGCAGATGATCCCAGGCAGTTTCTTTGATGCCTTCTTCCCCAGTGGATGAAGTAATTATGACTTCTGTGCAGCAGGCTAATAGCTCTGAAGGCTTTAGTCAGGCTGATTAACAACAACTGTGTTTTAATAAAAAATGTTCTGGTAAATCCCTCTGAATTGCAGCCCTAATTACTCTGCAGCCTGATGTGCAGCAATTGCAAAGCTAATAGGATCACCTGAATACAGTTAATGAATCTTCTGTCATGGCTTGCTGTGACTCACAAGATGTGTAGTGTTTCTTCTGGTCTCCCCTGCCCTGCTCCATTCCCTGGTGAATATTTATGCTCTGTGTTGCTGAAGGTAAGGGGGGTGTGTGTGCTTAGACTTTGAATGAATTAACTTAAATATATGTGCATCCTTCCTCTCATTATTTCAAGGGACTTGTAAGGATCAAGGGCCTGGGCTTTTTGCTTTGGTCTCAAGGTGAGTTCATGCAAGAAGTCACCAGTAGCTTCTCTTGCCTGATAGTTCTTTTCAGGCTTACAGGTTTGGATGAGAAATCTGTTCAGCCCTGTTCTCTGCTTCCCCAGTAGCTGCATCTGTGTTAGAGAACAGAGTTAGGAGAAACACCCTTCCTCCTCGCTGCTAGCACATAAAGGTAGTTTGCCCTGCATCAGGAAAAGAAAAAAACCCAACTATTAAAATGAAAGTGATTTGTTTTGTTGGAACCCTTTTTCTTTAGGTTTCAGCCCTTAGCATGTAAACTTGCTTATGCTCCCTGGCTGCCTCCCCTTCCTTTTCAAAAGGAAAAAGACATTTTAACCCCAAATCCAAGTTTTTTCTATCTTTTACGAGGTTGCAAGCTGGTGATGTGGAAGGGTCTGCACTGCTCAGGAGTGGGACTCTGGGCAAGCAAAAGGGACCTAATGGTGCTTTTGGTTTTAAGGTGTCTTTTTCTTTCACAGGTTGAGGATCCACAGGTGGTTTGGGGATTGTTGGCAGACTTGTGTTAAAGGCTCAGCCTCAGACAGGGATAAGCAGTGTTTGAAAGTGGCCTATCAAAGCTTCCCTCCTTGCTCACTTCTTGTTCTAAATGTAATGTGTTTCTTACACAGATTTATAGGTTTGACTCCTTGTTTAGGCACACTATAAAATGTGCCTCTAACCATGTACCTTGTAACTACCATAATAGCAAGGAAGCCTGTCTGACCAATTCAGTGGCAGGAAGCAGAGTAAACATCTAAAGGATGTAACAAGGAGATTCATGTGGGTAGGACACAGCAACATACCAGAGGAAAGACTTGACACCAGCTGCATTTCTGGTCCTGTAGCTCCAGTGCTGTCCTTTGCTGGACAGAATGCAGTGAGCCATCTATGTGACCTTTCATGGAGCTGGCAAAAGCCCAGGTGTAAGGCCTGGGACTGGCTGTCCCTCAGCTGTGGGGATATTCCTGTAGATGGGAGGATGCACAGAGCAAATCTCTCTCCTTTCTGCTGCTCACACCACAGCTGATTTCACACATGGGTCAAGCCAAAAAGTTCCAGCTCACTACAAGGGTGTTAGTAGAGGGTGCTGCACTAGGGATTTTCAGAGACTTCATTAAATTTCTGTCTAGGAACTTGAAGACCTCGGGTAAGTGGGGGGGGGAAATGCTAAATGATTCAAGTTCTGCAGTAGAGAGAGATGAATGAAGTTACAAAGGAACCATACAAATATTTATTGCATGCTGGCAACAGGTTTTGGGCTGACCCTTTACAGCTGCACACAGAAAATGACAATATTTTTTTCCTTTAAGCACAGCTTAGAGGAAAGCAAAATAAAAGGCTTGTGTGATGTTTGGAAAGAGAAGCAAAACCAAGCCTAGTAAATCTGCTTATAAATGATAAGACAAGGAGGGCAACAGAGCAGAGTTTGCTGCTGGAGGGTTTGTGTTGCTTTCCTGGGCATTGGAAGTGCAGTATCATCTCTGTGACTGCTCCTGCCTGGCTGGGACGTGGAAAAAACCTGTTTTGAATGATGGGCTGAATGTGGGAGGAAAGGAGTGCAGTTTATCTTGGATTTCTAAATATTATAGTGTCAGACTTCTGTGTGTCTGGCTCTCCCCTGAAAGTTCAGAGCTTTTGAAGTCTCCTTTCACTTCTGGTGTTCACAGGCATTTATCCTCTGTGCCCTGTGCCTGACTTGGTAACTGTGAGTGGATTAGGAATGTAGGAACTGTACCATGGGCAGATACCAGTTTTGTTTGCCTGTGGTGGGGGTTTTTTTTTGTTGCTGTTTTTGTTTGCTTTGTCTCTTTCTGGAAGAAACGGGTAATAATGCGTGGTTGGAACTACCCTGACCCCAAGGTACTGGATGCTTTGGCAGTGACATTAGCCCGGTGGCTCTGGGAGAGGGGAATGCTTGCACTCCTTGCCTCCCAGAGGATCAAATGGGGTTTTTTCGTGGTGGGTGGGTGGAAGTCACTTCTCACCTCCTCCTCCTCAGGCAGAGCAGAGATCTGCTGTCTCGCTTACATTTCTCTTAGTCTCCCTGATAAATATTTGTAATTCTGATGTTTCGGACGCTGAGTGCAGCAAGATCAAAACCCCCGCTTGCCGGCTTTGGGCTGAGTGAGAACTGGCTGATTCCCACACGTCAGCTGGCTGCTCTGTGCTTGGGCAGTGCCTTGCCCTTCCTTACAAGATGCTTCAGGCCCTTGGGAGCTCTCCACAGAGGAACTGGGCATGAAGGAGCATGACTGTGTGCTGGGCAGAAGCAGGACCTGGGGGACCAGGAGGGACCGAGTTTGTTCCTGGTTTTATCGTCCCAGCGTGGTGATCAGGCAGGGCAGAGCAGCTTGTGGTGGTGCTGCTGGTCAGCAGCAGGCTCTGTCCTTGCCTCCCAGCCCAAAGGCAGAGCAGATCCTGCCTAACACCCGGGTGCCAGTCCCTAGTCTGAGCCTGCCACCCTTGACTCCGGCTTGCAAGGCTGGAGGGGCAGCTGTGCCAGTGGAGCTCCAATCTCCCTCTCTCTGAACCCAATGTGGGAGTTCTTGGCACGCCCCTGAGTGGGACAAAGATGTAAAAATCCTTACCCCAGCCTATGGGGAAAGCATTCAGGAGGCTTTCATCTTTGGAAAATGCACTGGGTTCTCTTGGATGAAAGAGCTATTATTTACCTATCAACAACATAATCCCCCTCCCTCCTACAGATTGCAGGCAAGCTCCCGGGGCAAACGGCACTGTAATTAAGAACAAATATTTACTATGAAGGACTAGCTGAGGCCTGGCTGGGCAAGCAGCCATGGGCCTTGTCTGAACTTGCCTTCTGTTTGTTCCCCTTTGAAAGCAAGGAGTCAGTCTTTTGTCAGAGGAGCACAAGATGGTGGGTTGGGCCCTCCAGAGCAGCCAGGAGCTATCAGGCTGTTTGTTCCAAGCCCAGGAAATCCCCCCCAAGCAGAGTTCCTCGCACCTAGAGGCACTTCACTTTCTGCTATGGATGGCTCTCAGATAGAGCTGCAGGTGAGGGTTGGTGTGGGGACTGCAGCTGGTGCTGTGCTGCAAGCAAGTCTGTGGAAATACCTGTCTGCTCTAAAATCACAGATTAATTCATTCTTCATTTGCATCTGCTTTCCCTTTTGATTTCTGTTGCAATTCAAGAGTTTGCTTCCCAGGACTCGAGCCCTGGTGTGTAGATGCAAGGGAGGTTGGCTGCTGGAGAAAGCATGTCCTTACAAAATTGCTGGGACTGTTTCACAGCCCATACTCACAGCCTGCTCACCTGCCTTCTACCACTCTGATCAACAGCAAGGAGGGGTGACAGGGCTCTTGCTCATCTCCTGGCAAGGCTTGGCAAGCTGAAATTTAATAAATAAGTCGATTGTGAGTAATAGAAACAATTGCAAGGATGTGGTGTGTGGTTCAACCAGCTATCACTGCTGTGGTAATGCAACAAGGCATGTGATTAGACTGGGAAATTGCTGTAGCAATACCAAGATTTACAGCATGAGTCCCACAGAAGGAGAAGACATGGGAGACAGACACTCAGAGCTTGCAAAAGGACCGACCAAAGCCATCTGAACAAGGCCAGCACCAGCTGCCAGAGTGCTGAGGAAGCCATGGAAGTAACTGGGGAGGAGCCCTACACAATGCTGCTGTATGTGTGTGCTATAAAACTCACAATTTAAACTTGTCAGAGTTTTTGAGGAATACGTCACCAGCTGGTCTGATTGAAAAGGTCTTCTTTGGTTTGTTCCTCTTTGTTGTAAGGGTGGTCATGTACTGTCAGCACTGTAACAGCTGAAAACAGGGTTCACAGATGCCTGTGCTCATGGGCTGGACCTCTGATCTGAGAGCTGCTTTATATATCAGATACCTGGCTTGGGTTTTTGAAACAAAATCCCTTGTTCCCAGAGAGAAAAGTCTATTTGAGGCTTTACTCTGGATGATCTGTCTCCTTTTTGTTTGAGGAGCTTAGATGCAACACCAGGGAAAAGGCAGAGGTTGTCTAGTGCACGGGGTCTGGGAGGGCTCTTGGCCATGAGCTAGGAAATCACAAAAGAGCTAAGAAATGAGCCAGAGAGGCTCTTGCAAGAACAGCTTCAGCAGTGCCACTTGCTGTGGCTTTATCAGTGCCCAGCTCCTGCTCTGGCCCAGGAGGTGTGTGCAGGGAGGAAGAGGCTGCTCAGTCCCTGCAGCTCGTGCACCATGACCAGGGTGTTAACACTGGCAAAGCCCAATTAAACTCGTAGCCTGAGTGGGGCCAAACTTGCTCCTTGGTTTTTTGCATTAAACCCACCCCATCCTGGTTCCTGAGCTGTGTATGTTTTTTGGCTTCAGCATCCGAAGGAAATGCCAGAAAAGCTGTCAGGTCTCTGGTTTGGCTTCAACAGAGGTGTTGTCCATTCCAGTGTGTCTCGTGCATATGGGCTGTGGGAGGGGAGCCCGGCTTTTGTCATCTTTGCCAGCAAGACAGACATCCAGTGTCCCTCTGCCAAGCCTGGGAGAGTTCTGCTACATTTTTAAAGGGAAGCTGGTTTTTAAAGCTGCCTGGAGTATGTGCTGTGGTGTCTGAAAAACAAGTAGGCATTGAAGTTCTGGCTAGGGAAAAATATGGGTTGGTTCTTTGGGGGAATGACTCCTGCCTTGTTTTGTTGGTTCCTGCTATTGCTGTTCTTTCCTGGTCACATTTGCTCATTGGCAGGTTGAGGAACAGGTGTATTTGGAATATTCTGTCCTGAAAAGGTGAGTGCCTGCAAGAATTCCTTGGATGAGGCCTCATTTGCCTTGGCTAGTAGAAGATCTTGAAACCAAATAGCCTACTAGAGACCTGCAGCATCCTAGTGCAGCAAGCAGTAATCAGGATTAGGGAGACTGTCTTTTAAAATTGTGTTTGGAGGTTTGGATCAAGGGTGAGTCTGGGACTGTGTACACACTGGAGAATTTCCTCATTTCTTTGAATTTCCTATGTTAAAGAGGGAGTTGCTGAAATACTTTCTCCTTCTGATCTTCCCTATTAGTTGAGAGACAGATTTAATGATTATCATTTGAAAAGGACCTAGGGAAAGAATTCAAGACATTCTTTTCTGTCTGGCATTCCAAAGAGACTTTCACACCTCATCTCCAGCACTGCCCAAGGTGTTGTGTTTTTTGTGACAGTTATCAAACAAATACACTAGGTATTTCCTAGCACTGCAGGTACCCACAGGATCTGAAATGGAGCACATGAAAGGAATCTGAGAAGACTCTGAGGATCCCCAGAGAGGTGAGTGGGAGGAGCAGGTTGATGTGGCCCATACATTCCTACATGGAGCTGGTGAGGAAGAGTTAACTCATTTCTGTCTGAGCTGTGCCTGGATGCAGAGATTGATTGACTGAACACTGGAAATCCTCTCTTCATGCCAGGTGGAACAAGGATCATCTGGTAAAAATGTGTCTGCCCAAGACACAGACCTGCCTTAGACATGCATTAGCACGAATGGAGTTTGCTGTCTGCTGGAGGAGCCAGGTCCCCAGTTGAGCAAAGCCCAACGGAAACTGGATGCAGTCCAGAATATCTGGATGGCATATGATATTTACTGAAATGTGGCATTGCTTGTGTAAGCAGCACACCCTTCTCCCTCACTCTGGAAACCATCTGGACTTCATGTGTGAGTGGCTGAAAACCCGAGCAGGAGAGCATCAGATGCTGTATGGCTTTTGTGATGTCTCCCACTCCGGCCCCCCTCCATGGGTGTCCCTGCATTTGCAGGCATGGGATTCTCAGCCAGGCCCCCGTGTCTTCTTAACAACCCACTGAGGGTTTGCTTCCCTTGTTCTGCAGTGGTTGTAAACGGGGTAGGGTTGTATGAGGAATTTGTGTAGGGCTTTACTGACAGGGTAGGAGGCAAACTCTCCTGTTTAGGCCAGGATGCAATCATTTTGCTGACCAAATTGTCTTTCATTTTTACCTGGGTCCATAGCCAGTAACTTTATTAACTCTACTGATTTTCATAGAAGCTGGAGTCAAAGCTCCTGGGAACAAGGAAGTATTATTTGGCATGTCTGTGCACTTGCAAAGCAAGTGTTTTCCCAAAGGGAGCTGAGCACCCTTGGCAGAGGCTTGGGACTGGGCAGAGCCCCCTGCTCTCCACATAGCCAGGCTGAGAAAGGATTTGTCCAGTTGCTGTCTTAGAAGGGCAGGAGAGGATAGGAAAGCACAGGGTATTGTCCACTGCTTGCCTGGAATAATGCAAGTTTGACTGTGCTTTTCATTAGCTTCTGGGAGGGGGTTTAGTTGAAGGTAGGACCTCTGGGGTGGGGTTAGGGTTTCCTCTCCTGTTTTCAAGGCTTTCCTTGTAGCTTCCTCTCTGTCTGTGTATGCACACTCTGTGGGTTTTGTTTCTTAGAGGGAGCATCATATGACAGCCCCAGCATCTCTGATCTTTCTGGCAGCCTGATCCCTCTTCCTTCCTGAGCTCGGTAAACAGTCCAAGAAACTGCGCCTGTGCGTGAGTGCATGTACGTCTGTGAGACCACAGCTTTGCTTCTCCGCTTCTTGGTGTGGTTTTTCTATCCTTCCCTCATAGTTTCTGGTGTTTCTCTGCTTTGCCTTCCCACCTCCCCTCCTGCTGTGGTTTACCTGCTGCTGTTTGACATCAAGGTGTGGGTGATGCTGCGAACAACCTGTTTCTGAGAACTCTGCCTTGTGCTCCCCAGCCTCGCACCCTGGCACAGGGTTTCCGAGGTGCTCATTGGGATTTCAGGCCCTCTTGACAAGATTTTGCAGTGCTTTCTGAATTCACCCTGCTCCTTGAGTGTTGGCAGTTTCTCCCTGTGACATGGATGCTGTGGCTTGCAGGTTACCCAGATGCCCAGTGCAGGCAGATGCTGTTGGAAGAGGAAAGCCTTCTCTGTGTGCCTGTGCAAAGCACTGTAGCCCAGCAGAGCTCCGGGTCAGAGCAGGAGTCCGATGTGGTAGCACAATGTGAATTGTTCCCAGACTCCAGCTGTCTTTGGCCTTATGTGGCTAAAATACAGACAGGCACTAAAGCAACTTCTCTTGCTTCCAACCCCAGCAGATTGTGCTTTTGTGGCCAAAGGGTCTGGCTCCAGCTCTATTACTGCTGCTGGAAAGTGGAAACATCCTGTGTGGAGACACCATCGAGGCCCAGGAGGGTCTGGAGGTTTGATCTTTGCACCTCTGCTCTGAGAGGGTCTCATAGCTGGGACTTCCCAGAGCCCCTTGGAGCTGAGAGGGATGCATTTTCCTTGGTTGCTGAAATAGTGCACATGTTTGAATCTCGTTCTCCTCCCTAGATCATTGCCAGATCTGAGTTTCCAGAATTAGGCTGGACTAATCTTGCACTGTTTCTTCGGCTCTCCCAGCTGAGTCTGCCCATTTCCTTAATGGGCAGCTGATGCTTGAGAAGTGATGTGGGCTAGTCCTCATCCTCCAGGATAGGGGGAAGGTTCCCAGTTCTGTGTTTTCTTCCTGTCTCTTGGAGTCTTGGAGAGCTCCAGCAGCTCAGCATTCAGCAGCAGCATTTAAACAGGTCACTGCTGTACCAAGGTACCTTCTCTGCCCCCTCCCTTCCTTTTTCCTGCTTTGGCAGATTGCCTGGCCTGATTGACTGCATTTTGATTCATCTCTGATATTTAATCTCCTCCCTGGAGAAAGATGGGCAGAAGAGATGCTGTTGCTGCCCTGAGGTAGGAATCAAGAGCTGTAGAGTGTTATTTCATTCAGCCCAAGAAAGCCCTCTAACAGCACAGAGGACATGTTGTGCTGTAGTGAAAGGCGGCTTTGAGAGATCCTGTAATGTGCCCTCGCCTGGCCTTGTGCTGTCTCTTGCTGTAGGACTGGAATCAAAATACCATCTCAGATACTCAGCCCAATTGATTGGAGCCGTTTCAACCAATTCCATCTCTGTGTTCTGGAGGAAGACCTTTTTCTGCTCCTTCCCCGTCCTGGTCAGATAACATCCAGGAAACTCGGTGTCCAGATGAGAGGCTCATCTTTAGCAGGGAGGTGACCCTGTGAAGGAGGCAATTGGTGTCACAGCAAGTTGGGGGGGGGCAGGGAGGGTTGGGCTGAGAATTTTGGAACACAGAGTGATGGGAGGGAGCAGGTGAAATGATGTCCCCCATCTCCCACAGCCAGAAGGGTTGTTGGGGTCAAAGGGTTGGAATACAGATGAGCAGCTGTGAGGCAGAGGCTGGAAAGAGCTTTTTTTGTTCGTGCTGAATAACGCTTGGTGCACTGACTGCCTGTTTCTAGCTGTGTGCTGTGCCACAGGGATGAGAGCTGTGCCCTGTTGTCCTTCCTCTATCCCAGGGACTTTCCACCCTGTTGATGTCTCCTAAGCTGAGCTGCCTCTCAGGGACACTGACTTATGAAGGGCTCTGAGCTTTAAGGCAGTGGAGTTTGGCCTCTTCTCCCACCTCTGCAGAGGTGTTTTTCATTCTGGTTTGCTACTGCAAGTGGAGGATGGGAGTACAAAGACTTGCATGGCCCAGTCTTGAGTGAAAGAGGAGGGATCAGAGCTCTGCCAAACAATAATTTGTGTGCTTCTCCATGTTGCCTGTGTCCCTTGGCAGAAAGGGAATAGCATAAGAGCTCCCACTGAATGTGTTAATTTCTCCTGGGCCATATCTCTCCAAGGTCACTCGCTTGCAATTGCATCCATATGGGTGGTGCCTCTGCCTAGCTGAGCTCTTGGAAGCCCACCAGGATACAGATTTCATGTGACTATGAAATACAGAGAGTTTATACGGCCTTGTAAATGCTACTCTTTACCAGGACACAGCCTCCTGGGGCAGGTGTGTGAAGGGAGCCAAGTCCTATGTCCTACTTAATTTCTTCTGACCACTGCTGTCCTAGGCCAGCTGACATATCAAAGGCCTGTTGAGAGCAGGGTCCTGTGATCTTTTTTTGCTCTAAGTGCTTGTTTCTGTTTGTTGGGAGTGCCCAGTCTCTTCAGGGAATGGTGGAAAGCCCTGAGCCTTAGCTGTGGCTGTGCTCCCTCCTGATGCTCTGAGCAATCTTTACTGCCCCAGTGCTCTGGAGGAAGCTGACTGCAGCTTTATTTACATGCCATGGGTGGGGATATAACTAAAGGAAATGAAGAAGCCCACACTGACAGTGGTGGCTTTTGTTTGTCACCAGCAATACTGTGAGTCTGGCCTCACTAAAAAGCAGATACTGAATGGCCAGCTGCCATCCCATCTTGGGCTCTGGCTGCATGTTCTTGTGTGCAGAGAGGAGCAGGATTAGGCCCATTTGCTCCCTGCAGGTCCTGCTGCACAAGGCAGTGGGAACGATGCGATGCTCTTCCCCCGGAATCAGCTCTGGATGAGGCACGAATTTAACCGCAGTAGGTCGGGCTCTCCAAGCGCTCTCAGAGCAAGACCCCCTCCTCTCTCCAGATGGTGAAATGTCTCTGAAGAGTTCTCACTCTGAATAGACTTTTTATGTTTAACTGCTTGGCCTCTGCCCAAGGGAGCCTGTGTGGCTTTATGGGAAAGGGTTTTGAGTTGAGCAGAGCAGTGCTGTGCACGTTTGAACATGTGGATCGTTCGGCTGGGGGTGGGATGGCACTGTTGACCACAAATGTCTGTGCACATGCACTGATTGCACTTATCTGCACAGTTATAATCCTTGCTCAGCTGAAGCTTCTGGTTTGATACATCCGCTTGTTGTTCTCTGGGAGGTTCTGTTAAGCCCTTTGCCACCTCCTTCCCTGCTGCATCCTTGTCTGCGTCATCCTGTGCTTTGTGCCCAGATGGGAAGTGGCTGTGCCACTCGGCCTTGCTGCTTGTGGGAAACAGGAGATTTCCTTGGGGTGGCTGAGAGGGTGGAGGACCCAGACTCTCCCCTTGGGGTCCAGAAAGGATCATGATTTTTCTGTGGCTCCATGAAAGAATGTGTATCCTTGTATGTGCAGGGAGATAGACTAGATCTGGCTTCCAGGAGAACAACTCTTTCACTCCTTTTTCTGCTAAATGGATGGGAGGAAGGTTGGATCAGGAGAGAGGAAGAAAAGGTGAGGGTGCTCTAAGACTGGTGAGGGCCTGTTATAAATCTAAGGAAACACTTAAGGGTGTTTCAGTCACAGAGGGAAGGAAGCATGCAGAAATAGTCTGGATCCAGTCGGTGGGTTGTGTATGGCCCCTGCTCTGAGAAAAGAGGTATAAGTGCAATGTTTGATATTCTGCAAAAGCATCCTTGTGGTGTAGCGTTTATCAAGGCTTCAGGTCATTTTCCAGTCATACCCTAAATCCTGCTGTGTGACCTGCAGGAAACTCACTGTTACCTGTGTGTGTCTCAGCTCTTCCCCTGTCTCTCCTTGGATGGATCAGTTCTCTCCATGGCAGCATCTTGCTCTTGGTGGCCTTCTGCCTGAGCACAACCTTGCTTTTGAAGTGCTAAAAAACTTACAGCCCTTGTGGCTAAAAGCTAAGGCTTCCAAAGGCTCTGAGCTTCATGTCATGTGTTCCAGGGAGGTACGTCTGGGAGCAAAGGGGAAGATATAAGGGGAAGTTTTGGCTGCAAAATGGAGCAGAGGTTTTTTTCTTTTTCTTTTTTTTTTTTTTAATCCAGAATTTTTTTGGGCCAAGCAAGGCCCTGAGTGCTGCTGTTGCTTCTCTCTGTCAGCTTCTTCCACTGGAAAATCCAGTTCCCTTCTCTCCTCTACCTATGGACAAGTAACTTCCATTTCAGGACCTGCAGGAATGCCACATGGAAAGTGTTCTCTTCCTTTCAGACTGGCAGGGCACACAGGGCTCATTTGCAGCTTTCTGGCACGTGTTAGTTGTTCAGAGAGGACGGGGCACTGCCTCCTCTGCAGGAGCAGAGAGAGGACCAGGCTCCAGGACACAAAAGAAGTAAAGGAGAAGGGGGAGTGTGAGGCAGGCGAATGCAGCTGATGTGGCAGTGCAAAGGTGTTCTGTGGATCCTAAGGGGCACAAGACAGTCTGCTCGCCCTCCTAACTGTGCCGGTTTTGTCCAGGCCTCTCCAAACACTCACCAGACACTCCTTTTTCAGAGCAGCCCTCAGAAGCAAACACCTCAGGGAGGAACACTTAACCTGCCACAAGTTTGAGGCTGCAAAGCAAATTAGTGGCCATGGTTTGGGATATGACCAGAAGATGCAGTTTCTCTGTCCATGCTTGGGTACTGCTAGGCACCACTCATTTTCCAGGGACAGACTTACTCTAAAGGAAAGAAACAATCCCATTCAGCATCTGCCTTCTTAATATAGCCCCTTATGGTGCTTTTAGAAGGAATGGGGAACTGGCAGTGGTGGGAATGTCTACAGGAGAAAAAGGCAGGGTGTGGAAACACATTGGTACACAGGAAGAGTGATGTGGGTGGCAGCAAGATGCCCAGGAGGCTGCTGATGCTCAAACCTCTTGCCAGGGCACTAGCAGCCTACTTTGGTAGAACTGGAGAGACAAAATGCAAAGTGGTCCTAATCTACAACCCTTGTGGAAGCAGCAGAAAGAGAATTTGTCCATCATCAAGCTGTTTTCAAGCAGCACAGCTCTCAGGTAATTTTCTGGTAACAGGATGGGTTTTCCTCTTGCTTTACAGGATCCCATCACTTGGATGATGTCAATGAGGTAAATGCTAAATGGCCCCATGGTCACCTTGGCTTCCTGCAGGGTCTTCAAAGTGGCAGAGAGATGCCTTGGGACACAGAGTGGCTTTGGAATAAGACCTGAATTTTGCATCAGCAGCCTGCTGAGTGTGAGAGGTGTATGCAGGTGCTGTGGTGGTGATCAAGGCCAAATGGATGCTCAGACCTGCTTCTCCCTCAGCTGCCCTGCCAGCAGGTGCTGAGTTGTGGGTTTGGGGACTGGTGAGCTGAGCTCAGGCTCAGGCACAGAGGGGAAATGAGCTCACCCATTTGTGCCTCTTCCCAGAGCCCTGCTCTGACAGGCTGTGCTGTGCAAGCTCCAGAGTCCTGGGGCTGCTCCAAGGCCGCCAGCCTTGCAGAGGAGAAGATGGTTTTGTTTAGTTTGCTTATATGAAGGGAAAAAAGTCTGTCAAAATAGGGATTTGGAAAGGGGGGGGGGGGGGAGGAAGTCTTCCTGTTGGCATTTATTAGAAGGGAAATGAATGTTTTATGTTCAGGGGCCCTGCTGGATGTGCACTGCTGGGGGACAGTGCTCTGGTGAAAGCCTCCTGACTTCTTGAGTCTGTGGTGAGAATGTGATCTGGAATAAGCAAGAAAGGGCTAAATATAGAAGGCTCTGGCTCCCATCCTGCCATGGCTGCTCTGCCCTCACTGCAGTCCTGGAGGCAGCAAGTTCTGCCTATTGTTCCGGTCACATTCCTGTGTCCCACGATGGGGCCTCTGTGATGGAATAAAATGAAGAGAAACAGATGGGAAAACAATAACCCAAGGAACGGGCCCTGAGCTTTGCTGGAAGCTTCCAAAAACCCATAAATCCCCAAATGCATTTCTGCTGGATTAGGGAACTGAAGCAAAGCGAGGGCCAAGTACTTGCTTTCCTGCATCCTGAGTGCTCTTATTGCCCAGAGACAATTCTAAGGGGACTTTGCCTCCCAACAAATTATTGTAGTTACACCTCTGCATCCTTAGTGTTTTAATTCTGACAACTTCCCTGGCTGTCCTTTCTCTGTGCTGTGTCTGTTTTGTCTTGCATGCCCAGGTGCACAAGGAGCCAGCCCACCTCTCCATCTTTCTCCTGAACCTCTGGGCTGGCTACAAACAAACCGTGGTGGGAGCTTTGCCAGGCAGTGGTTGTGGTGCCTGTGATGTGCTGGTAAGTGCTGTATGCAAAGGAATGGCCATTAATGCCTGGGAGCCTCTGATGGGCACTGAGCAGGGAATATGACCTGCCTGAAATGCCATGTCTGGTGATCACGAAGGTGTCAGGGTGGTTGGAAGTCCTGGCCCAGCCACAACCTCCTTTTCTTTGTGTTTGAAGTGAGTGCATGATGTCTTCCTCAGCATATTGTTGTTACCTATAGTATCCCTTCCTCAAGTGTGTGTGTGTGTGAAAAACCCTTGGTGAGCAGCAGGGAAGATGGATAACTCCAGAGGTGAATGAAAGAAGTTTAGTGCTTTGTGCAGAGCCCTGCTTTACCTTGAAAAAAGCAAACAACTTGTTTCCTCACCTACCTGCCTGTGAATTGGCTTTGCTACTGCTCAGCCAAAAACTACAACCATTTCTTTCCCTGACAGCCTATTTGCTGCTGTCTCTTTGACATGAAGCAGTTCCCCAGGGGATTAAATCAGCTGGCCTAGGGAAAGACTGAGGCTGTGCTGTGAGAAGCAGGGGACAGGATCCCGAGTGAAGTGAAATGAGGCCTTGGTTTGAACCAACCATCTTGTGAAACCTTATCTTTAGGATCTGAGGCAGGAAGAGCTGCACACACTGAAGTCCTGCTGTTACAACATGGGAGCTAAGCTGTTCAAAGCCAGATAGGGATCTGTATACCAGCAATCTTCATCCTTGTTAAAAATCCCCTTTTCTCCCCCTAATCCTTTCCCCAGGCACATATTCTTTCAGTCACCCTCCTCCCAGATATGTTTGCTCTTTCCAACCACTGCTCCATGTTAAACAGCTGTTGCTGCTCTGAATGGAGAGATGCAAGGAAAGGAATGGTGAAACTTTTCATGTGCTGAAGTGGCTTGGTCCAGAGCTACTGAAAACAAAGGCCAGGCTCATGTTCTGTTTATTGGCCTTTGAATTAGGCCTGATGTTACTCAGGCAGTTTCATTTGCAGGACACAGTTTTTCTGTGTGGCTTGTCACTATACTGGGGGGGGGGGGGGGGNNNNTACAGACAGTTATGTACTCTGGGATTGTAATTGCATACTTTATTAACCTTATTGTTCCTTTGATTTGAGTGGGGGAAATGTTTTCCTTGATATTACAGAGTGTTTATGCCCTTCTGTTCTTTATGTACGTAAAACAGCATTGGAACCTCCAAGCTGCTGGTAAAAAGTGAACTTGAAATCGACACAAACCACTGTGTTGTGCACAGGAAAGTGCATTGCTTCCTCTGACCCAGCGTTACTCTGCCAAATTCATTCATGTCCTGCATCCCCTGCACTGTGATGCAGCTGATGTGCTCTTGTGTCTCTGCTTCTACAGCTGGCTGTGAGGAGCACACCAACAAAATATATTGTGAGGGCAGGGAGAGTGAAGTGCAGCTGGTCCCTGCTGCAGTTTGTGTGTCTGCCTGTGCCACCTTTGGAGGACTGTCCTCAGAGGGAGCTGCTCCTGCCAACCCTGCGGTGCTACAGGGAATGAAGCTTTGGTTTGTTGCCCACCTTGGTTCTGCTTGCTGCTGAACAAGGGACTGATGCAGGTAGACTTCATGAGGGACATGAAATATGTCCCCCTTTCTTTGGGCTTGGAGCCACTGACAGCCTTTTTGTGCCATCTGAATGGGATGTGGGAGGAAACAGGGGAGGAGGAAAAAGACTCCAGGCTGGTTTTCTGTTTCAGAGCCCGACTCCCGTGTTTGTTGTCTCAGGGGAGAGTGCCTTTACACCCCCAGTCAATGACCTTTTCTCAAATGCAAAGTAAATATTTTCGGGGCAGACAAACCATTGTGGAAGCAACAGTGGGAGGGCAGGGAGGTACCTGGTACCTGCCAGGCTGGGCCCAGGACTGCAGAGCTGGGCTGGATAACACCAGTGAAGCCAACACAACTCTGCCTTTCAGAGAGGGATCTGTCCAGTCTCCACACAGGTGGGGAGAGCAGGATCAGGCTCACCCAGTGAGGAATAAGGAAAGCAAAGGGAGGGTCTTCAGGGTGTATAAGCTCATCTAGCTCCAGGGTGAAGGAAGGAGAGAACTCTCCTCTTTGCTTTGCTTCACTTCTGAGGTACCGCTAAAGCCTTTTGTGTTTGTGTAGGTAAGAGTCACTTTGGTCAAATGCAGTCACTGTAAAAGGATAAAACCCCCAAACTAGAACAAAGTAGGGCACAAATCATTGAATCCTCAATTAATCAGCTGCACATGTGGAAGAAAAACAAAATAATGTTTGAGCTTGAATGAAGTATCGAATTCCATTTGGGTGGGATGGTGCTCAGAAATGCCACACCGCAGTGTTTTGTTTTGGAAACAAACCGAAGTCATCCAATTCTTTCTTAACATCAGAGCCACTCTGTAAATTACAATTTGAAAGTGCAGCTTGGGGGAGCTGATTGCATTTCTCAGTGCCTGATCCTGACAGCGAACTGATTGATTTCATGAGCAGAACTGTCTTCACCCTTTGGCCCTCAGGAATATCGTGGTGGAGGGAGCTGGGAGGTCTCCTTGCTGTCACAGACATGGGCTCTGGGGTAAGAGGTGCTGTGAGTGATTGCACATCTGGTGTGTACTGCAGGGAGAAGGAAAACTTCCTTTTATGATTTGGTTTATTTCTGATAGCGTTAAAACTTGCTATAGCTCAGCCCCCCCATGCCCACTCCAGTTTTGAAGTCACAGCAGTATCAAGCCCTCTTCCATGCTTGTAAATGAGGAGGATCTTTTGGTTTTGTTATTTCTGTTGGCAAGAGACTGATGCTTAATGTTGTTTTCAATATCCTATTAATGCATGTGTCAGTTTTAAAAAATAGTAGCTGCTGTCCAATCCCTTCTGCCCCTTCCCATGTAGCAAACTTATGTGTTTGGCCAGAAAAGCAGCTGTGAGTGGGACAGACACAGAGCAATGCAGCTCATGATATATGTTACCAATACGAATAGCTTACCCCTTCCTCCTGCTCCCTGTCTTTCCTGACAAGAGTAATGGAAAGTTAAAAGAATTCTTTAACATATGATAGATATTTAAAGAAACACTTCTTCCTGTAAAATGTGTGCGCCGTGATCGACATCGTAAGGAAGAGCATTTTGTCTGGCTCCTGAGTGATGGGAACTCATAACGCAGTAAATTACACCAATATAGAAGTTAATGTACTTGGCTTTAACACGGATATTTTGCTGTTATTATCACTATTGAAGGTGACATCCATCACGGTGACATGCACCCAGAAAGGAAAAAAAAAAAAAAACCACCCTGGTGTAGTTGTGTGTAATAACCCAAATTACAGAGCTTTCCTAATGCCTTTTTTTATAACAGTTTTGCAGCTCCGTATTATCTCCGATTAATGTGAATTCTCTCCTATCTATAAATTTCTAAGGATTGCCTCTTCCCCTCCACTTTCCGTAGTCACCATTTATTCTCCACATGCTTCCCATAAAACAAGGCTGTAGGTGACAGAGAGAGATTGATGCTGACCTAGATACAAGCCCACCCCCAGCTTTTTTCTTTCCTCCCCCTCTGCAATAATGTGCTCGTTACAGTGAGGAGGAGGCTTTGTTAAAACCTTCAGCTTCTCCCAGCAGTTGGGTGCTAAAAATAGTCTCATTAACTGGAAACTTTACTTGATCAGCAAAGGAGCTCTTGGGGAAAAGGTACCAAGATGGACTCAAAAATGTAAATAAACAAGAGGAAATTCCATCGCACTGCTCTGTCAGCTCCAGGGCTAATTCAGACCTGCAAGGCAACACACCAGCAATGCTGTCTGTGTCTGTGAGCAACAGGAGGGGCTTTCATCCTCACTGCTGTGTACCTGCTGATGATTTGGCCCCCATACTTTGGGTGGTTTCTTTTAACATTCTCACATGGAGCCTTTTCTCCGGGCAGCTGGATGGTTTGGAGGCTTTGCAAGGCTGCAGCACTTGGAAGTGCACCTCGGGGCTTGTGTCCTGAAAATGAGCCCTCTCTTGGAGGTGATGGGTCTGCAGTGTCCCTGACTCACTGAAGCCAAGGGATTTAGGATAACCTGTGCCTGGCTGCAGGTTGCTGAGTTTTTTGAAACAGCTTTGTGCAATCCTGTGCATTTCCCTGGAGTCTCCTGGGATTTCCCAGCCCCAGTAGCCCATTTCTGCCTGCCCAGGCTTTGAGAAGTGCAGTAGAGTGCACTTGTCCCTCATGCATCACTCACTGAGCCCAGGGCCCTGCACAGGACATATCTGTGACAGCTGAGGAAACCTGGGGCAGCTCCACAGGTTAGGGGAGGAATGGCCAGGTGGTGCCCAAGGGCAAACTGCTTTGTTTCCCTGCAGTCAGTTAATTTTGCTTCTGTCTCTCCATTGCTAGGAAAACTTGGCCCTGTTGGCCAATACTGGTAAAGTGGCTTTCTGCAGTTCCACCTTGCTTCTCTTTGCCAGCTCTTGCCTTTTCTTTGCTGGGAGACTCCCCTGTGTAGCAAAGGATGTCTCATTATTTCCTGTCCAAAAGGGAAATGCAGATCACAGAGTAATTATCTCTGCCATCCTCACTGCCTTATTTCTCACCATGTTAGCATACTCATCACGAACCACAAAGCCTTTTCTTTCCCCCACCTCCTTCCTAGTTCTCACAGTTGTACTGCACTGAGCAACTGAGACATCCCTGAAATAAAGGTCTGCCTGTTCCTACCTACCACCAGCTGAGTTTAACTCTGCCCTTTGCTGAAAACCCAAGGGAAATCCAGCTCTGCCAGACAGGAGGAGGCAGGGGGAGGGAACAGGTGGCAGGCTCTTCACCTCTCCTTTCCCAGTCAGCCTGTGACATGAGCCATGTACAAGAGCTGTTTTGGGGGAAGACCTTTGCAAACCATACATGATGAGGCTGTCCAGGCAGCTGGCACGGACTGCCCGTGTGATGCTGCTGAGGGGAGTGTGCAGCAGCTCTATTTATCCTACCACGTTTTCACGGAATGTGATTTGTGGTTCCTTCAGGGAATTTTTGTAGTTTAGATGTGTTGGCTTCTTGGCGTCCTCACTGTGGTGTTGTCATCATTAGTAATGAAAGAAGTCAATAAAGAGTAACTCTGAGCCTGCTCTGGTAATGGATTGTGCTCTGGTTGGCGTGGCAAAAGCTGGCACCAAATGCCATGTTAGAAGTGAACTATTGGTTTGATTATCTCATTACTGCCCTGACTGTTGTTTATATGACCAGTATGTGAAGCCTTTGTACAGTGGATATATGCAGCAATGTAAGGGAAGCAGCAGCATTTCTGAAGGTCCCTCAGTGGCCGCTGGTCTGAACATCCTTCAAAACCTGTTGCTGATTCAATTTAGCTGGGGCATTGCCAGGAAAGGCTCATTTCCTCCACTGCTCACAGCAGGAGTGATTACTGGTAATTATCTGCCATTCTTGTGAGCCCAGTCCTGGGGCTGCACCTCGACTTTGGCCATGCAGGGGCAAAACCAAAGACTCATGATGGCCCTCCCATGGCTGTGAAGGCTGCAGATGCTTCTGTCAAACTGTGGCTCTGCAGGGCAGGAAATTCATTCTACCTCCTCCCCAAGAGGCCAGGAAAGCAGCAGAGGAAGAGAAGTCAGCATTCACACAGCAGGATCAGCACGAGTCTGTGGGCTGGAGGCAGCTGGGCTGCCCCTGTTCGCCTCGGTGCCATCAGCCATGCTCTTTGTGACCAGAGATGGCCCTCAGGCAGCAGCCCCTCTTGCTGTGCTGGAAAGAGCCTGCTCTGCCCTCCTGGCTCAGGCCACCATGGCAAGAGGCACCTTGCTGCCTTGCCTGGGGGAGGGAGGATGTTCCCTCACAGCAGGACACTGGGCAGAGGAGGGAAAGGTCTCCAGGCAGTGGTTTGGGCTTTGTGAGGGCACCACAGAGCATGTCCTTGCCGTGCTTGCTTTTTTGGTGTGGCCTCTCCACGATCTGCCATGTGGGTTTCTGAGCCCAGGCAGAAAGAGCAGTTGCTGTGCAGCCAGGTTTCATTTTTTTTAATTTTTTTTTTTCCAGGAGATTAATTAACTTGCATCGACTGGCCCTGGCATCTGAGGAACAAGTACTTATGGCAACAAATGAGCTGTCAGTTGTCCCCTCCTGAGCCTGCTGAAGGGGTTCAAGAGGCTTTTCCTTAGGCCTTTGGGACTTAGCGTTGTGTGCTCACACATATTACCTGTCTCAGCTCCTGAGGGGTCTGTTGAAGCTTGTGTGAGAGCATGTAGGTGTGTTAAGGGAGGACTGAGCAGAGTTTGGGTGTATTTTCAGGATCCCCTGCATCAGTGAGGAACAGATCTGCTGCCAGCTTCATGATGCCACCTCTTCCTCCACGGAGGAAAGACTTCTGGGCTTGCTGAGAGTTGCCTAATCCTGAGGGATGGAGGCAGGGATGTGACTACAGTGGAATGCACATGCTTGTCTCCTGGGAGCCCCCACAGCCCTGCAGAAGTGCTCTCAGCAGCTACCAGTGAGTAAGTCCTTAGAATATGAATTTCTTGGATCAGACACCGTACAGCTCATGCCTGGCTGGGCCCTAATGAATGGGAAATGGCATCTGCAAGGCTGTAAACTTGGCTGTACTGGGTATATGGCACTGAAGGTAAAACATGGATTTAAAGACTATCTTTTCAAGCCATGGCTTGTTTGGGAGATGTTGAAGTTTGTGTAATGGGCACATAGATGTGTTAAGGGAGGATTGAGCAGAGTTTGGGTACAATTTGAGGATCCCCTTCCTCCATAAGGAATATATTTGCTGCCAGCTTCATGATACCCCCTCTTCCTGCCATGGATCACTAAGTTAGGTGCTCTTGCCAAACTGGAGATTTTATAGCAATTGCTGGACTGGGAGGAAAGATTAAATAACACCTGTGGAGCTTCAGAAATAAAACGTTCAGTGAGGCCAGAGCTTCCTATGTGTTTGTTCCGAAATGCGTGCCCAGTGCAGGAGCACATGGACCAGTCTGTTGAGTTCCTTACTCATGGCCAGGGAGGTTTAACTCATTCCCTTTGTGCAAGTCTCCGCTTGTTTCCTGTGCCCATTTGTGACCTTCCTGGGAGGGCTGGAAGCCCCAGGGTTTTCCCTTGAGGGACGATTGCTCATCCTTGAATAAGATGTTTACTCTTGCCCTTAATTGCACGGGGCTTGAGCAGCGCCAAACCCTAACTGTGCTTCCTTCCCATCTCCTTGCTTTCATGTAGAGACATGGGTGTGTGCATTGCTTGGGGAGTTTCAAGCTGTGGCATGATAAGCCCCATCTTCAGGCACTTTCCCAACCTAGTTTGTTGGGAGCAGGTTTTGCTTTTTGCTGTCCATTCGTTGCAATCTCCACTGCCCATCAGGGTCTCCCGACCTTCCTCTGCTGCCCTAACTCCCTTCTGGCTCACAGTACATTTGGAAACCATGTGCTGGTTTTAAAATTGGAGGAGAGTAATCCTTTATTCCACTCTGAAAAATGGGG
>VXBX01006595.1:102951-371419 GCA_013400415.1 Scytalopus superciliaris
GGGGGGGGTGGGGGGCGGGGTTGGAGCAAGAGAAGAGAAAGGACTGTGGGTCTATTCCAGTGTTTGTTTTGCTTATTGGAAAACAAAACCATTTACCAGACTGCTTTCAGAAACCAGCAATCTGCAAGCTTGGTTTTCATTAAAATGGCACTCACTGTTTCCCCCCTGAGTATTTAGTGACATTTTTCAACATTTTCTGTGCACAATAGTTGTATTTTTTATCAATTTTTTCTGACTTTGTGACCGCAATAAAGTTTAGGAAACTATAATTTATTATGGGTTAAAAAATATTCCATGAATCTGCCTGCTTTCCTTGATTGCTGGATCATACTGGGATTCTTCTCCCAATTGCAAAACAGCATTGTACATGCTGCGCTCAGGCTCTGTGGGATGTTCCCCCAATGGCTTGGAGAGCTGCTCTCTGTCATCCATTGCTCAGCTCTGTTGCTGAGCCCGTGACAGAGAAACTCTTTTGTCTGTTCCCCAGACTCTAAAAATGGAAGTGTTTGTGGTGGTTTAGTTTTACCTTTGTCAGAGTTCAGTGTTGGTCAGAACTTTGGGAGTAAAATTCCAGCCATTCCTTTTCCTTTTTTTTTTTTTAATTTCTTGTTCTTTCTTTCTTTATATTTTTTTTAGGTGTTTCCTCTTGTAGTATTTCAGACCTGAAAGATAAGGTGTCCTGATTATGATGTTAAAAGTCCTCCAGCAAAGCCACCCCTGATACATTAACATTAGCAGACTCCAGAGGCTGTTCAGTGTTCCTTCCAGGATGGGGATAGTGGGGAGACAAGGTGGTTCCCCTTGAAAAGAGGATTCTCATAAAATCTCTGCTTGCTTTGGAAATGGGAAGTTGTCTGGGGACACAGAGAGGATCTGGAGATGGGGAGGTGACCTACAGAGGCACTAGACATCTGATGTTTGCTTGTAGCCTGATTTTCAGCTCCCTAAAAGCATGTGAGCAAAAGGTCAGGGAGACCTAGAGGTCAGGGAGACCTAGAGGTCAGGCATCCTAGAGGTTCTGCATCCCCCAAACACAGGCACAGTGAACCTCCCCACACATCAGTGTAGACAGTGTGTGTTGGGGGCAAACACCCCTTAGATGGGGAGGCTGCTTGGCTTCCAGGCTTGATTTGCTGCTGGGATGGGGAAGGCATGTCTGTCTCGGAGCTGCACTGTGCTCACTGAGCGCCTTTCAGTGGCTGGAGGTCACTTTAATTTATGTTGCTGGAATGTGAGCTCTGGGCTGCGAGGGCACAGCACCCAACTTGTTACCAGTCAGCTGAGTCCTACTTGTCTTTTGCTGGAGAAGTCCCCAGGTATCCTCTAGGGCACCTGAGAGATAGTCAGGTTTGCTTAACACAATAACCTCTGCACGGGTAGTTTTTCTCCATCCTTTCCCAGAGGGACTGTTGTCTTTCCATTCTCTTAGCACTCATGGTGGCATTTCAATCCTTTAAGGTCAATTGATTGTGGCCTTAACCTACCAGAGAACATGGATTCCTCACTGCCTTGAACTGGAGGGCTTTTAAAGAACATGCCATAAATCATCCGTGGTTATGGATTAAAAGGTAGGAGTGATTAAGTAAAATCTATGGTGATCATACAGGAGGAAACTGTGAGCTGCTAGTAGGGATGCAAATGATCATCTGAGACTGAAGTCCATAGAGAAAAGATCCTCGATGTATTTCTTTGTTTCCATTTGCCCCTGAAATGGGCATCTTAAGGTACATATTTGTTTTAAAAATCCAGTTTCCTATTCAGCTTTATGGCCTGAACTTTCATAACTAGATGTGTAAATAATACACAAAGAATCCTGATGTTCTCCTGTGTGCTAAACTGCTGCAGCCAGTGTAATTGCTTGCAAATATTGTGTGCAGCAGCAAGGGAAAAATCAGGTTTGCTCTGTATTTATTGTATTTCGCTTAGGCTTAGCTTGAGTCAGCTTTGCTTCATCTCTCGCACGCCCTTAACCCAAAGCTGCATTGTTTGGGTTCCTAGTAGAACTGGTTGAGAGTCTTTTGAGATGATTATTTAGTCAATTATGTGTATGATGACTTTGAATAGAGAAATGTAAATTTTCGTGGGTCCCTCTTCTGTAGACAGATACCTGCTCGCTCCAGTCCAGCCTTGGCTCACACACTCAAACTGAGCTGGGAAAGTTCCTGCCTCCACATCCAGCCCCACAGATCTCAGTTTTGGACTGTTGGCTTTTCCTGGATGGACATGTGGGGGGTTGGGTGTGCTCTAGGCTATGGAAGCACCTCACTTTTGCCTTTTTTTCCTTGGCTTTTTGGTGGTTTGTTTTTAAAGGGCTTGAATTTATGTCACGTCAAATGTTAAATAATCAGTCCCTGAAATACACTGCACAAGGGCAAATATTTTTCTCTGGGTGACTTTTAATTCATGACTGAGGGAGAGGGAACCCTTCCAAGAGATTAAGCAGGGAAAATAGTACTGCCCTTGGATTGTGAAAGTTTCTTCCTCTTTGAGAGGGGCTCTTTGAGACTCCTCTCAAGACCTGCCCACTGTTGCCACTTGGAAGGAGCCAAAATGCTGCTCACCATGGCAATGTGGCTGCTTGAGGGAGCCAGGCCTGGACAATTCCATGAGGTTTTGGATCTGATTTAGTGATTGCTAGCCCAGAATGATGGCACAAATTGAAGCACCTAAGAAATCTGGGATTAGGACTGGTAGAAGATGGTTCTGCTTGAAAGTTTGTGAACATACAGGCAACTGGAAGCAGCAGTGTGCACCAATTTCTGTACCTGCAAGGCTTCTGGGTTTTGGTTCCTGGAGAGATAAGTCTTTCACCTTCAAAACAGAAAACTTCTCTTGTGTCTGTGTGTGAACAGCCATAAACTGGAAAGGCAAATCTCTTGCTTTTCCTGTCCCCAGTGCAATTTGGAGGGAGCTGCCTTTGCTTGCCCAACATCTCCAGCTTCACTGAAGGGCTGTGTTTGCAGAGCTCCTCGTGCCTGACCAGATGAGCTCTGAGTTTGATTTATGCACAGATTGCTTGAGGTTCAGGCATAAAATCTAGGAGGGCTGATTTTATTTTTGTTAAGGGGGGGCTTGGATTCCAGGCTGCCAGAATTGATGGGACTGACTTGTATATCTTCTCTACTGAAGCCAGCTGACAGTTTTAAACCATCATTAAATCAAACTTTTGTGTTTAAGATTTACTGGGAGCTTTTTACAAACAAAATGCAAAATCTGGTGCTCTCCAGGTGGGGGAAAAATCCTTGAACCTGTCTTTCTGTACATTGACAGAAATGTGGGGCTTCCAGGTATGTATTTATGTGTACAGACTGCTGAGCCCTGTAGTGGTGACAGACACTTCCAAATGGCCCTGCTCAGAAAGGAGAGGTATTCTCAGTGTTTGAAGGCAGAGCCTGCCAGCCTCATAGATTTATGGCAATGAGGGCCCAGAAGTAGGTGAATGGGACAGGTATCTATAAATATAATGAGCTAGGCTTGCACACAGGCAGAGCAGCTACATCTAGCTTTATAAATAACAGCAGCCTTTTAGTTTCCTAGGAGGTCTGGCAGTCTTACAAATGAATGTGCTGCTAGTTGTCTGAGACCAGACATCAGAAAGCTGTCCATGAGTGCTCTTGGCCCACTGTCTCTTTTTTCCCTGTGTCCCCATTCCCTCTCTCTTGGTGGGGGTGGTTTTCTTTTTGCTGTTTTTGGTTACTGCAACACAGACCCTGCCTGGCCTGCAATCTCTCACTGCTGCTTGCTGGAGATGAATGATTCATCAGGCCCAACCTGATAAAAATTGTGCAAGCCAGTCGCCAAAGCTAATCAGACCGAAAGGAAAAGAGGGGAGGGAAGGGGGGAAAAAATAAAAACAAGAAGGGGCCCCAGAGCAAGTTCTAATTTTCAAACCTCCCCTGGGAATTTAAAAACGCATATATAATGTTCTCAGCCCGGGGTCCTCCATCCTCCTCCTCCTTTCATTGGGAAATCGAAGAGCAAGCCGGGCGATGGGTTTAGAGGCGCAACTTCCGATGTCGCAACGCTGGGGAGCGTCGTGATCCACAGGCTCCCGGCGCCCGGTTTGCCCGTGGGGCTGGGGGCCAGGAGGCTGTGGTTGCAACCTGCTAATCACTTCCACTGGCATTTGTTGTGTCACTCCAGCAGGCTGAGGCGAGGGGGCCGCGGAGCTGCTGAACGTGAATCATGCCGTGCCCTCGGCCGCGTAATTAGGAAGGAGACCTGCGGTTCTCGGGGCACTGGGGAGAGAGATTTCTCAGGGCTGGAACATCATAAAGGCTGCCACCCACTCCAGGGGGGAATTAACATCCTCCTGGCTGATCCTGAGGGGTCTGCTTGGGATCAGGGGAGTTGGGGTTTGGCCATACAGGTCACTGCCACGGTGGGGAGCACAGATCTAGGAGGGACAGCAGCGGCTGGGAGAGGGTTTCTGTGACAAATCCATCGCTCCCTCCTTGCTGCATGGCTGCAACAGTCCTGCTGGCAGCCACCTAAGCGGGACACAGTTGCACAAGGCGTTGCAAGGTCTCTCCTGCCTGCTTGTTGTGATTCTCAAGGGGTTCCCAGGGTGCTGTTTCCATGCCCACAGCTGTCTCTCAGCTGGTTGCTGAGTTGGCAGTGGGATGCTGTGCAGGACTCACCAGCCTCAAGCCCAGCAGGTCCCTCTTGGCCACCTGTGCCACTGGGAGCTAGTGAGAGGATCACCATTGTAGCCACCCCTTTGCCAGTTTGGGTAGCTGTGCTTTGCATCCTCGGTGCTTTTGGCTCCAGGAATCACAGCGAGCTCTTAGTGAGCATTAGGAAATGTGTTAAACCCTGAACCCTCCCAGAATGAAGAGACTAACTAGTCAGGGAGAATGCTTCAAGGGATTTCATCAAATTGTCCTGTCATTCTCTCTGGCCTCCGGCTCCACATTTCAAGAGAGACATTCCCTTTAATCTCTCCCATTTTAGGTTCATTTTGGTTCAGTTCAGTTTGGTATATTTAGCATTTCACAATATTGTATCAAAACAGCATCTCCACATGATTTTGATTTAGAATTACATTGCTGTGATACTGTCAGGATAAAACCACGTGCCAGACCCTGAGCTGCTGTGGATGAGCAACAACCCGCTGATTTCATCAGGGCAGCACTGAAATTATTCCAGCCAAGGATTTGGCCCACCCTTGCTTAAAAGGAAAACCCATTTCCTCACCCTGGTTACTGAAACATTGCATATCAAGATGGGATATGTCTAAACCACCTCCTTTTACTTTTCACCACTTGTGTCATTTTGTTTGTGTTTTCCACTGCTCCTCGTTTTTGGTTGGGGCAGTGAAAATTTTCTGTTGGGGATAATTTCACTCTAAGATCACAAGCCTAGGCACAGCTGAGTTTTGGGAGGTTAGGTTTAATGTTGCACTGAATATGAAAAATGAGATTATTTTCTGCAAAGTAAGGCTTCTGGCTGTAATGTTTTAGTTCTCATACATCACCTTCATGCTACACAAGGCATGGAAGGAGGATGGGGATGTTTCCTGCTCTTTTCTCTTCTTTATATGATGCTTGAAGAAGCCAGAGGTGGGTGTGTGATTGCACTCTCTAAGTCAGAGAGCGCCTTAAGAGCTGGGTACCTCTTGAGACAAATTAGAGAATTTCAGACTGCCTCTTGTACAACTTCTCTGCAAGAAAAACCTTTCATGGGCTCAATGAGAGGTACTTGATTTTTGTGAAAATGCATCTGCTTTCCTCAGCACAGTTGTATTTTCCTGTTAGTGGTGTCAAACTGCTTTGTTTGAACACCACAGATGGCAGCTGCATTATCCGCTGCATCCCTTCCTCTTGAGGGGAGACGTGATGGTATGTGAGAGAGGGATCCCAGCTCTGTGCATCAATATGGTCCACATGTTTGAGAGAAATCCCATTAAAGTTAGTGCCTTCTGCCCAGGTGACATTACAACCCAGGCGTTTTCCCACAGCCAAAGGAAGAAACCCTCTTTATGGCAGATAAGAGGAAAACCAACACAATATATAATGTCACAGGTTGGGTGTAGCTGCCACTCTTCGTTTGCTGCAGCTGCAAGGAATTATTAACCCTCCTTTGTGGAATCAGGGAGCTGAAACAATGGTGGCCTCCACCCCGGGCACACGTCAGTGCCCAAAACAAAGGCACAGCCCCAGTGTGCCTAGGTGTGGGCAGGTTCCCTTGGCTGTGGGCTTGGGAGAGCCTGGCAGGAAACGCGGGGAGGCAGCTGGGGAGAGCCTCGGGCACAGAAGCACTCAGCGCTTTGTGGGCTGGCTGCTGGTGAAAAAGCAGCGGAAACAGGAGCAAATAAGCCAGGTCCGGTGTGAGAAACAGAGAGTTTGTACCTGCTTCCTACACGGGCAGGGTTTCTGCAGAGAATTCTGCTGAGAGGCAGGATCCACACATGGAGCCGACCCAAAGGCTCTGGTTATCCACTTGTCTGAAAGCAAGTCTCTAAAGAAAATGAAATGAGTTGGAAAACAGAAGGCATTGGCAGGAGAACAGCCAGTTACGGGAATGTATTTGTTGTATAGCAGTAAAAGGAGGGGCCTGATTTGCCTGGCCCTGTGCGAATCCCACTAAGCGTTTACAAACCCAGAAGTGATGACTGACACAGAGCAGAGGGAGAGCAAAGTGCCTCGAATGTCTCCTTTTCATTTGACTCAGTTCCAGGACGACACAGTCCACCCTAGATTAAAAATAATTCCAGAAAGGAGTAGAGCAATTCATTAATTTTTTTTTTTTTTTTTTTAGTTAAACTTCAGGTTATCTTTTGGGAGTATTGCAGGTTTGATTCAGCCTCCTTATTTAACTTTCATACTAGCCTAGCACTGGAATTGTAGCACTGTGAGTGATGGAACACTGTGGTGACTGGCAGCTGTGACAAGGACCTTGGGCTGCCTTCCTCACTTGAAACTAAAAGGAAGACTTAGCAGTGTCTTTGTTTTTACCCAGAAGTGCTTTTCGCCCACAGGCCAGAGACAGTAGGGCCTAGTGGATCAATCCTGCTTTGGGAGCCAAGAGGTGTGACTTCTATCTCTCGGTGTAAGTTTTTGGGAGGACTGACGGAGCAGGGATTGATGTGTGCTGTGGTTTTCTGTCACTTTGCAGGTGTGTCAATAGGAACACCCACCCTCTGTCCCTTTGAGTCTGGTTTGTGAACATACACACCCTGTTGTCATCATTGCCCACATGCAGATTTTGGTGAGATTTGGCAAAGTGGAAGAGAACTCAAAGATAGCAACTTCCAGCTAGTTGGTTTGTTTTGGATTTGTGGAAATAGGCAGTAGCTAGGAAATGAGAACTAGTTACTTCTTCACACCAATTTGCAGCATAAGTGTAGATCACGTTAGAAAAGCCCCCCCCAAAAGCTCTCCCCAGAGGAGACAGAGTTCTGAGTGGCCAATGTGGGGTCATTTAATTGTCAAGGTGTAGAGCTGTTCAATCCTGGGGAATCTTGACAGAGAAATCCCTGGGACACCCAGTTACAGAACAGGACACCTGGACAGGTTCTCTGACTCCATTATCTGTCTGCTTGGAATGGGACTGTGACAAATTGCCTTGCTTTATACCAGTAAATGTGATCTCCAGTCCCCAGCTGTGAGTGGTGCGAACTGGTGTAACCATGGGGTGAATAATCTTTGCCTGTTACTGGAGGATCTGCCAGGCTCAACAGGGAAAGCTGGCTTTTAAACCTCCTCAGTAAGGCCAGAGTGGAGCTAATAATTCCTTTCTCCAGTGGTGTGGAGATGATAAAAACTAGTGCTGGCCCAGCCCTGGGAATGCTGTGGCCTGGGCTTTGTGGGCTCCTCAGCCTCCTGGCTGAGACAGGGAGGATAGATGTGCAGTTTGATGGACAAACTGAAAAATAAGGCAAGGAGGGCAGGAATTGCCCCTTATGGAGCAGCAAATGAGGAAAAAAACCATTTTGCCTCACATTTTGCCTTTGTTCAACTGGCAGTACACTATCATCAACTGAAATCATTAAATGTGGCTTTAAAGGGCTGCTTCAAAAGAGCTGAGGGTTTGTAAACCTCGGATTTGTTATTGCCAGAATTATTGGAGGATTTTCATGGCTTCCTAAGTTTTTCTGTGAATCTGCCATTTTCTGTAAAACCAAGTGAGTTACCCAGCCCTCTCATGTCAGATGGGATGGGCAGAGAGGTGCCTGGCTGCTTCCAGCTCTGCCAACTATCCAAGCACCTCGAAGGGTGCCGTAGGGGATTGGAAATTCTGCTGTCATTTGAGGGATGTTTGTGCTGCTGCAGACCAGAGAGGGAAATCTTTCGTAGGAACTCAAGCCTGGACAATGCAATGGATGCAGGTATTTCTGGGTTTTCTCTTGTTATCTCCCTGTGTTGCCTCACAGTGCTATCTCTCCCCCACCCTTTAGGGTGGCTAGGGTTGTTCCCAGTGTGTGAGGGAGGGAATGTTCCATTTCCTTGTAAGGAGTGTCCCCTGCCCTTACCTGCTGCTGCTTTGCTTTGCAGGGAGCGTGACTTGCACAGATCCTGTTGCTTATCTCCTGTGGGAGGGAGAAAACATCTTCATCCAGCAGTGAGGGAGGAGTGACCACTCTTACACAGAGATGGGGCTTTTCAGCTGCTGCTGTTTGCCGTGATGTGCAAAGCCCTCCTGTCAGAGGTGGGAGCCTCTTTTGCTAGGCATGCACAGAGAAAGAGATTGGTCTAATTCACAAAAGGTTAAGATACATAATAATGGGTAGAGTAACACAGGGGGCCAGCAAAGTTATTTAAGCATGCACAAAATTTGGTCCTGCAGCTCAAAATACCTGGTTTGGGCCCATCATTGCAATAGCCTCATGTGCTCAGGTAGGCACAGCCAGGGAATGTGGCTGAGCCCATCTTTGCTGCAGTGGGTTTTTGTTACTGTTAGTTTGCTGTCAGTTCAATGAACTAAATTGGCTCATGGAGGTATCTCCAGTGCTGGAATGGGTGTAGAGAGTAACAGTGGGACCAAGACTGGCCCTTCTGACAGCTGCTAGATTAAGCCACTCTGGTTTACTCAATCCTGATGCCTCTTCTTCCCTTCACTAGTGGGTCCCTGAATTTCTGCAGTTTACGAGAGCCTCCCTGGTGACTGAAGAAGTAGAGACCACACTTTTGAGTGCAATCCATTCACTGCTTGTTTGGCACTGATGAGACTGTCTGTGTGAAAGCACAGGAGCAGGTGGGTAGCTCACAGCTGGAGGGGAACTCCTGAAGGGAAAGAGGAAAATAAGGAGTGTCTCAAGTGTATCTATGAGGGCTTTTCACAGGCAGTCAGCCCTGCAGTTGGAATTGATAAAGACTTAACTTCCAGTCCTTCATGATTTTATTTTCCCTGGATTTTTTTCACTCAGTTTGTGCTCTCTCCATCCTGGGGTGGAGTTTGCAGCACCTCTTCAGCACAGTACCTGAAGCAGCTCTTAAATTGTTTGCCAAACTCCTGCAGTTCTCACCAGAGTTGGGGTTTCACCTCCTATTCTTCAGTCTGTCTGCGTGAGGTGGATTGAAACTGATGTTTCATCACCTTTCCTTGCTTTCAGGCAGGCAGTTGTGTCTGATGCATCATGAAACTTTAGAGGGGGAAGGCTTTGTTGAGTAGTTAAGGATTAGGAAGGGATAGGTAGACTGCCTTGTGGTGTCTGTCCCTGGAACGTTTTAGGAAGAGGCTGTCCATGTGCTTCAGCCATGCTACACAACAGTGGGGCTTGGTTTAAGATGGGATGTGAACAGCTTGTCCTTGCACTGTTCCTTCACCTCTGCTTTGCAAACAGTGCTTGCTAAGATAACCAGCAATGACAAATGCTTATGGCATATTGCAAGTGTGTGAATAACCACCTAAGAAGTATTTGGAAATAGCCTCTCTCAGTATTCTGAGTCTGAGTCTCCAAACAGGAGCTCCAAATAAGTAAGCAAGAGGGAGACGTGTTCTCTCAGCTGTGGGCACCCTTTGCTGAAGGGGTGTGGGCAGCAAACCCATGCACAGGCTGTTAGTAATCCGTGCAGGCTCTGATGTGGTCACGCTGAACCCGAGCCTTTGTGTTATATGTGAATGCAGTGACTTTACTTTCTAATATTTGGCTGGCTTTATAAACCATCTTCCTTTTCCCCCCTCTCTTGTTTTCTCTCATGAAATCACCATTTCTTGTTGGTTTGGGGTGTTTTAGTGACTAGAGAGGAATGCAGGCTTCTCAGAAGCACACAAGCTGTTTTGCTCTTCAGTGGTGTCCCTCCTCTGCTCATGGACAGAGGAGACCTGGGTGGAGAGAATCAGAGTCAGGGGGCTAAGGAGAGCCACAGACATGAAAGAAAGCCTCTGAAACAGGACAGAGTGACAGAAAAGCTGCACTTTCTCATGGGATCTGTGCATGAAATGAGGTGATCCTGCTATCTTTTCTACAGCAGGTAATTGCATGGTCTTTTTGTGTTTTGCTCGTTCTTTGTGACCCAGAATGTGCTTCCCTTCCCAACCCTTAGCTCCTTCTTTGCTCCGAGCCTTTTTCATTTGCTCTTCCTTGTTCTCTCCTCCTTTTGTGCATGAAGCACAGGCCAGAGGTGCCTTGCCTACCCCTTTGATATCTCCTCAGCAAAAGTGATGCTGGCCAGGCTTTGGAACAGAAGCAGCTGCAACATGGGGCCTCCCCAGCGGGTCTCCTGTCCCGCTTCCCTTCTGTCTCCGTGCACGCATCCGCAGGAGCCAGGCTGCTCACAGTGCCAGAGCTGCAGCTCCAGCCAGCCACGAGTCAGCTGCAATTTGCCTCCTGTGACACTGACTCACAGGAGGGAGGAAGGTCTCCATTCAGTGTCTCATGGGAAATGCTCTGGCTCCAGGCTTCCCTTTGCATTTCCTCGCTTAGACACCAGCTCACCTGAATAGAGCTGGTTGAGCTGCTGTCTGCAGCTCGCTGTCCCCCTGCCAACCCGACAGAAACTGTCCTTGTGGCACTGACGGTTGTTTCCTGAAGAAGTGTCAACTCTATGAAGTGGAGTTGGTTGTCTTTGATATTCCCTATTCATGGCAAATACTAAAAACACTTGTTATAAATCATGACTGTGGTGGCAGAGTAATTTTTTGTTCCTTTTCAGTCTTTGTAAACTCTTTTGCTTCGTTAGTAGGGTTCTTTTTTCCCCACTGCCAAAAGAAATGCAACATTTTAGGGAGAGAGGAAAACTTCCTATGGCTTTCATGAATAATTGAAACTTCAGAAAAAGTGCCTACCCTCTATTTTTTTTTTTTTCTGTTGTTGTGGAGATTTTCCACTTACCCACCACCTTGGAGGTGCTGGCTTTGATCCAAAAGTGTCTCTGATCTGCAAAACCATCCTGGAACCATCACTAGAATAGCTTTTCCTGTGAGATTTATGCTTCCTGCTGGGCTGACAATGCAGCGAGATCCAGCGGGATTTCCCCTGGTGAGTGGGACACGGTGTGTCTGCTCGGTAAGTGAAGGCTCAGGCTCCTCCTGTGCCGAGGAGGAACCTGTGAAGACCACGTTCTGCTTAAATGCTACAAGGTTTTCACACTCAGGGTTTCACTAGTCAGTATTATGTTGAATCCTGCATGGGTGGAAGGCAGCCTCTGAATTTGTTAATCTTAAGAAGGAAATTTAATGTTTGGAGTATTGTGCTGGGACCCTCGGGAACTATTTTGGGAAAGCTAAGAATGGAAGACTGGCCACCTGGCCGTGGCTGGGCAGTGTTGCTTCATTCCTTTACTCCTTCTTTAATCTGCTGTTGGCTCACCTATGGCAGGTAGGACAGCTGGAGGAACCCTGATAGTGTCACTGAGACTTTGGGTGCCCTGAGGCTGTCAGGGGCCATGGGGTGCCTGCCTCAGGCATACAGGGAGAGGACAGTTCAGCCAGCTTTGTTTTAACTTCCTCTCTTCCCAACCAGACACCTGAAGCCCTGTAGCTCCAGTTGTGCAGAACTGGTTGGGACTCAGAGAACCCATTCATTTCACATCAATGCCCCAACCACCATTTGAGTGAGTGGCTCTGTGTCATTCAAGGTGATGTTGAATCCTCTTTCTGAATTCCTCCCGCCTCCTGTCACTCTGACTGAGATCTGATGTGTTGCAGACCTTGCATTTATGGAATTTGACAGGCTGGAAGGGGCAGCCTGGCTGTTAGATCACATTTACAGAGGGCTCATGCAAGACTTAAACCCATATTATGTTTGTTCCTCTGTGATGCTTATATTTGTCTTGTACTTTGTCTGGGAATTCGGATTGTGTGTCTTGGCTGGGCTCTGTTGTATATGTTTAATCCCAGTTTCTTTGCTCTCCTGCAGGGACTTGCTAGGGAACAGGAAGTAAATGGAGTGTCTTGTAGAGATGACTTGTAGGGAGAGCAGACTGCCAGCCAAAAACCCATCCAGCTACAAAAGCAGCTGTTTCAGCCCAAAGGATATGTAAGCACAATTATTTTCTTAGCACCTCATCATGCTTCCTGCAGGAACTTGGGCTGTCAGACAGGTTTTCCGTCCTGGTAGGCTGGGAAACAGAGGGTGCTTATTTTGATTAGTTGGTGAGTACTGCTTGGTGATGCCATGACTGAGGGGGCTGCTTGTGGGTAAGGGGAGAGAAAGGGTTTCAAGGCATGAAAAGGGGAACACTTGGGCCAAATCAGTAGTGGAGGTTTGGAGTCAGGTTTCAGGCTTTTTCCAGTGCCTGCTAATTCCAAGCCCAAGCTAGAGCAAGTTTGCTTTGCAGCTGGATGTGGGCCGTGTGTGTGTGGTGTGTGTGTGTGTGTGTGTGTGTGTGTGTGTGTGTGTGTGTGTGTGTGCACATGCCGCGGGCACAGGAGAAAGCAGGAATTTTCCTAGGCTGTGACGCACAGTCTACCTGGAGAACTGGCTTTGTCCTGACTCTGGGCTGCAGGGGTGAGTCCCGGCTGTCCAAGCATCAGTCCTGTCTGGAACCTCTCCTACAATGGAATTAAAAAGAGGGAGTGTCATTTGGGATAGATTAACTGGCACAGCCAAGGAGTGATCTGCTCCCTATATCTCATATGCACTGTCAGTTGTCTTATGGGAAAAAAAAATCCTACAGATCCTGACAACAGACAGAAAACAGATTTGTTTGCTGTAATAATGCAGTTAAATGTAGTGGGCTGGTTCCCCTTTGCTCTTCCTTTCTCCACTGGCCTGGAGTGGGGAAATTCCTGATCTCAACACTCAGATGTTCACTTTTTGCCAAGTCTCATCTTGCCCACATGGCTTGTGTCGAGGCTGTGACTGGGAGAGCAAAGCCTGGCAATTCTTCTAAGTTCTTTTAAGACTGTGTCACTCCACTGCTGGTGTCCAAGGATCTGCTGCAGACCTGCTGCTTCAGGGAGCTGGTATGGAGCTGCAAGGACCTTCTGGGCAGGTCCTGGCCAGGTTAGCTGTGCTCCCCTGCCCCAGGTGCTCATGCCCTCATGGAAGGAATGACTGAACCATACAGAAAGCAGCTCTGACACAATTTACAGCCCACTGTGTTAAGATAACACCAGTTGGTGGTGCTTGGTTGCACCAGCTGCTTCCTCCATTGTGTCATTACTGTGTGGGGGGACAGGCTGTTCATGATGCTTCTGCTACAAATATGTTTTCCTGCTGTGATTGAGAATGGCATCGCTGTCCCAGAGATGGACAGTGGTACCACAGCTCATAGGGAGACTTGGATTCTCCTTTTCTGCCTCTTTAAACCCTCGCCAGGCCAACGGGGCTCTAACTTACTTTCTCAAAATTCTCAGTTTACAGTTTGGTCCCAGCTGGCTCTGTTGGACCCTGCACCAGCCTCCAGAAAGCCTGTGTCATGGGACAAGAGGCCTTTCAGCTGGAGAAGCCACTGCTCAAGTTTGGCCCAGATTCTTAGGTAAGAGGTAAATGTGTTTCTCAAGCTCAGCAGCAGGGTCAGGGTCAGTGATAGCAGCACAGCCACGCAGTGCAGAGCTGCTGGGGGTACGTGTGCTCACCCCTGCCCACATATGTCTCCCCTTGGGGAAGGGTTACAAAACTTTCTCTGCAATTTTAATGGCACTTGCTGTCTTTCACTGGACTCCTTTATATTCCTAACTCTGGTTGATGATGACAGTAATTCAACAGCAATGCTAAATGTAGTCGACTGCTGCCAGCCTTGCTGACTGGCTGCTTCAGGCCACTCTTTCAGAAAGCTCCAGAAACACAGTGCTGAGGTCTTACAGCCCATAAGCAGATGTTACTTTGAGATTTGATTGCCTGAATTCAGTGGCACACTTACACATGCAGCAGGATGCAGGATACTTTCCTTTCTGGCCAAAATTGTTGAGCATCATTTGCTGTGTCAGCCTAAAATGCAGGGATGAATTTCATGGGGTAAAGTGATGCCTGTGTGGGGATGAAAAACAGATGAAAGCACAATCTGAACCAGCAGCTAGAAATTAAAGTTAGATAAATGTAAGCTAGAAAAATAAGGTACATGGTTTTAGCAGTGACTGAACAGCAACACTTGAATAATTTTTGGCACCAATTACCAAGGGATGCAGTAGTGGTTCTGTCACTTGAAGCTTCTGTAGAAACCATGTCTTGCCCTCTCAGCCAGAAGAAATTTGGGACATCAGATGAAATCCAAGAGCATTTTTATGCAGGAGACCAATATGAATGTTCCTGCTGCCTTCTTAACATCTAGAAATACAAAAATAGTAATTTTAAGGGTACTCAGTGCTATTCTGCAACAACCCCTCTTTCCTTCTCCTTAATGCTGCTTTCCTAACACGTTCCTCTGAGCTGGTGGATGGCAATCAAAACCTCTTGCAAGCTGTGCTCATTAAATGCATTGGTACATCTGTATTATGAGGGGTGGTAGTTTATGACCAGATGTGAAACACAGGTTGGTCTATGAAGAGGCTTCATGCTGAGGTCAAGGCTTCCTGAGCATCTCTTTTGGTGGCAGGATGGCCAGAAGCTTCTCCTTCCACTTCTGCTCCTTTGCTTTTTAATGAAGTTCCCAGTGCCATTGTATTTCATAATGTCATTTCCTTTTGGCTGCAAAGGCTTTCATCTTGAGAGCTCTCTCACTGACTTTCAGCATTGGCTGTGTGAATTTGTGTCTCCACACCAGTCTGGGAATGTAAGAGCTGGGGGTTAATCTGACTCTTGCTGGAAGAGGCAGCCGCTGGGCCTGGGATAACTGCAAGGGGCACTGATGGTTCTGAAGAAGGGAGGACAGAGTGATCTAGTGACTGGAAGGTCCAAAATCTTTCTTGATTTTGCCTGAGATGTGGGAAATCAGTGGTTCTTCATCCTTGTGATTCTTGGGTTTTAATCCTTTGGCTGTGAAAGGAAGTCTGGACCTGCTGAAATGCCCTGTGTCACAAAAACAGCCTTACTATGAAGGACTGTGTTAAACTGCTTTTCTAATTGAGTTTTTGTTTGCTGGATACTCATGAAGTGTGAGAAACTTTCAAAATTGCTCTAAATGCTCATTTGTACATTTTAAAACTTTGCTTTTACATGTCTATAATCCTATTACCTATTTGGCACTTAGTAAATTAAAAAACCTCCAAATATTTCCTTTGATTTGCTGAACTATGTCAGTGTTGTAATCTAATACCAAACCATCACCTTTTGATTTCAAATTAAGGAAAAGTGATTGTAAAAGAGGAGTGTTTGTCTGTGGGGTTTTTTCCCTTTCTGTAAAAGCCTTGTGAAAGCTCAAGTCAAATGCACTTCTCGAGAGCAGAGCTCAATCAGAGGGTGGGCTATGGTGTTTCCCCCCCCTCCAAAACTGGGAAAGCACCATACCCCATCCCATTCTGATGTGCATGACCTGAGTGCAGATGTGGAATCTCCCATAAAAGAAGCAATGGAGCAGTCTGGGACTTCAACCTGGAAAATAAATTATTAGGGGATGATGTGACAGAGACCTACAAAATCTGGAGCTGCCCCCAGATAGGGACTGACTGTTCCCACCTTTTCCCAGGCATGAATTGGAGGCCAGCAAATGTGGCCAGTGGGGTCACATTTTAAATAATGAAGGGATCTGCATGTATCAGGTAGCAGACCTGGAGAATTTCTCATCAAAGGGTGTCGTGGGTGCAAAGTGTATTCTTGTGTTCATTCTTGTGTTTCTTGTTTGAAAGCAAGATTTCTAAGGGATCACTAAACAGGCAAACCTTCTAAGGCCAAAAAATGTCTTGTCAGCTGAAAATTACTGAGGGCTAAGTAAATGATTTGGGTTTGGGGGAGGAAGTACAAGGTACTTTTGGCCTGTTCTTTGTCTTTCATAGGTGTCAGCTCATAGTTTATGGTGGAGACAGTGGTGGGCTAGGTGGATCCCTGGTGTGGAATCATGTGGCTGATGTAGGAGTTCTGAGATATTTAAGCCTGGAGAAAATAATGTTAATTTTTTTAGCCCCACAAAAGAAGCATCAGCAAAACCAGAACTTTCTAGAACATCCCAAGGTTGAGTGATCCCCTTAGAAAAGTTTTCCAGGCTAACTTCAAATTGTCTGCAGTCTCAGTGATTATTTCCTTAATGCCCTCGCTGACCACATAAGCAGTAAATGGGGAGGTCTCAGCTTGTTAAGGGAAGTATCCCTTGAGGAATGAGGACTTCTGGGAAGGAGTGAGTCTGCCACGCACAAGAGGGGCCACAAGACAAAGGGGAAGGGATTCCAGTGGGAATTTGAAAGTGTAACGTTTGGGAAGTAGTATTTTCCTGAGAAGTTTCAGCTGCCTACAAACTGATAGGTAGATTGAGAGAGCTGGGCTGGAGCTGGACTGGGCTGAGGTGGGAACTGGTGAGGAAAAAGATGCTCTGTGCTGGAAGGTGTGGGCATGTTTCAGTGCCCCGTTTGCTCTTGAGCACAACCAGCCCAGAGGAGCGATGCTGGCTGTTGGTTTTCTCAGAGTGAGAAGGCAGACTCTCTCCTTTCCACATATTGGTGTCAGCAGGTCTGACAACTCCTCAGAGGGGTTTCTGAGCACTGCTAAATGTCATGTCTAAATGGAACTTGTGTCAGGGAAATGTGTATTCCCAGAACTGTTTTTCGGAAATCAAAACTGCGGGACTTTTTCCTTTATTTTTCACTTCAAAAAGGACTAACCTCGTAAATCCCGTACCTGGCAGAACCTGCCTCTCCCTTTGCTCTGGCTCAAGTGTGCTTTTGCCTCTGGATCTGTGTACACAGGGAATCAGAGAGCAGGTGACTTCTACTTAACCTTCCCTCTGAGCTTGAAGAACAAGCCAAGGCAATACAAAAGGGACCTTCTAAGAGACTTGTGCAGCTGCACAGCCCTTATACTGGCCCCATGATCTGTTTATCTTTTGCCCTCAAGGAAGTGTGAGAATTAGGGGAAGCTCCCCCAAGTGGGATGGCTTGAAAGACTGTGTCCTCTGCTGGGAAGTGCACATGCTTCTTTTTTTTTTATAAGCCATTTGATATATTTTTCCTCTCTTTCTCTCTCTTCCCCTCCTTCCCTGGCTGTTGCATGCTTTTCATTAAATCTTTCTGATTGCAGGCTTGTATGTTCTGACCCAGGGTCAGAGAGTACCGTGGCAGGGATACAGCTCAGCAACAGGATGGAAAGCTTTCGCTGGTTTTCATTATTGGACATCACCAGTTATTGCAGAGTGCATTCCTGTCTGGGGGCTGAAAGGCTGAGTTAAATGTCACCTGGAAAGGAGCATCCCATGATGCTCCTGAAACACTGAACAACCCCTGAATTATGAGGGTGTCTGCCTGTGTGTGCAAGCTGTGCCTTGGCCAATTTCCAGTCTCTCTAATGCTACTGTCTCTCTTATCCCACATGTTCCACTTTTGCAGTATCCATTGGAGGAGATTATTTAACTTCCCTTGCTGATATGAACAACTGCCACCGTTGTGTTGGTGGGTTTAGTTGGCTTGTATCTAATGAAAGCCCCGCGCTCAGTGACAAACTCAAATAACCAATTGCTTACTCAGCTCTGCAGCTCTGTTATCAGAAGGTATAATCACTTCCTGCATCTTTGTTTGTCTTTGCCTTTGTGCTGCTGTGCTGATGCTCTGGGAGGTGCCCTGCTGCTCCTGCAGCTGCTTTTCCCTGCCCTGAGGCACATCAGCATGTGGGGAGGAAAAGCAGCTCCTGGTTATTGCTTCACCTTTCCATGCCTGAGACACAGGCTGCTCCCTAATATGGAATATTATCTTTCTTATTTCCTAGGAAGGGGACAAGGAGCCTTTAAGTCTATTGTGAAGACTGAAGTTTGCACCTAAAGGGAACAGTGGCAAAATCCATCTGTAACCTCTGGGCTGCCTGGTATGAACACTCGTACTCAGATAGCATGGGATCTGTGGGCATCCCTCTTGGTGGCTGGCCATGATACTGGCCTGGGCTGTGGAGCTGAAGTGTCAGGGCCCTGGGTGTAATTACCCTGATGAGTCTCTCAGGGGGCCTCCTTCCACTCCTCTGCCCGTGGGGGCTCAGGGGCTGCATTTAAACTCAGTCTATGACTTTCCATTGCTCTCTGAGCTGTGGGTAGGTGTACCTGTCTCCCACTCCATTGCAGCCATGCCTGTGCCTGGCCATGGACCTTGGAGTGGGACCCTGATCTGTGCCCTGACTTCCCAGGTTGACATCAGAGACCTGTCTGGTGTGTCTGACCCCACAAATGATGTGGAATCTGGATCAGCCCTGACTGCCATCCCCTGACTTGTCTGCTGTGGGATGGGGCTCAGGCTGGCCAGCCCTGCCCTGCTGTCTGAGTTATCCTCGACTCCTCATCCTGTAGGGAACTGCCAGCCCTTCCTGATCCCTGACCCTTGAGAGGTCTCTGTGGAGAGGTGATTCTTTGGAAAGGCTCATCTTGGTGTGAAACACTTCCTCAACTAGCAGCCCAGCTAAACAAGAGCATGTGGCCTTGGGGATATCCTGTCAGCCCACTGGGGAAGGTGACTCTCTGCATCAAAGCTGTGCCTTCCTTCAAATCTCCAGTGTGGTAAATGAGTTATCACCAGCTCATTAGTTGCAAAATTAATTAGCATTCCAGCCATGGGATGTGATGTATCTCTGAACTCAGCAGGCTGGCCAGGTAGGAGCTTCTCTCCAACATCAGAGAAGGATATTTTGGGGTTTGTTTCTTGTTTGTTTTTTAAGCTGCTGATAGTTTTAGTGTTTTCTGCTGTAATTAGGATCATAGAATCATAGAATTGATTGGGTTGCAAAAGACCTCTGAGATCATCAAGAACTACCCTTGGTCCAACTCCAGTCCGTTTACCAGATCATGGCACTCAGTGCTATGTCCAATCTCAGTTTTAATTAATTAATTAATTGATTGAGATTAATTAGCAAGCTGCCCTGTACTGTGGGGCTTGCTGCCTTCCAGGACAAGAAGAGAAACCATTCCTTTGCTCAACAAGTTCCCTGAAAAATACGAGGAACTTGCGATTGCTCACTTCTTAGAAACAAAGATCATGATAGATGCATTTACAGAGCAAAAATAATAACAATCAACAACAGGCAGGAGGAAATGGCTCCTCTGAGAACAGGAGCCAGACTAAGGGAAGAAAAGCGCTCTGTTTAGATAAGTAAGTTTTATGAGAAGGGGGAGGAGAAAAAGCCGAGAAGGCAGGGGTGGCAAAGGAGGGACAGCAGCCCCTGGGAAGGTGATGTGCCGTGTCAGGAGCCCACCCGTGAAAGTGAAGCCTCCTCTCTGACAGGGCTGTGAGCCTTGTGTGCAGACTGAGTTGCTGCAGCATTGTCCCATGGGAGGCCAGGCCCAGCAAAGCTCAGTGTCTTGCCCTGGGGTGGTCTCAAGGGAGGGAGCAGAGGTTTCCTTGGCTAGGCACTGCCACATCACTTGGTGCTGCTCCTGATTGTTTCCTCCCGAGGGGCCAGTGAATGCACAGGCATTTAGCTGAGTGTGGCAGCTTCTGCTGTCCCAGGGGGATGGACACAGCTGCACAGAGGGGACTGGCCCTCCTAGAAAGCTCTGCATGGGGCTCTCAGTGCAAGAAATCTCCTCTCACCTGTGGTGTGTATTCCTAATTCAGCACTGTTTGGTACTAAACCTTCCCTCTCCCCTCTCTCTCCTTGCTGAGCTTGTCTCAAGCTGATGGCAAATAAAACATATTTTCCCTCTTTTCTGAAAGGCTCCTAAATTCGCCTGTGATTGCAGACAGTGGAGGTTGAAAGCTCTTGCCAACCCTGAGAGATTCACAGCAAAATCCTCCCACGTGTGCTGCATGCCTCAGAAGGTGGAGTATAAGGGGTGTGTGAGGGACTATAAGGGCTTTTTGGAGATCCCCCTTTGTCACAGAAGGGTAAAGTTGGACAACTGCTGTCACTGGGGGTCTCTGCTCTCTTGTTTCTTCCCAAATGAAGGGATGTGGGTGACCCCAGCAGCCCCTGTTGTGCTTGTGTGCTGTAGCCCCAGAGGAGCTTTATTGGGTGTACTACATGCAGCTCCCAAGACACAGGTCCTTGTCAAAGTAATAATTCACACCATGTTTCTCTGAAGCTTTTCTGACTATTGTGGAGACAAATCAAAGCTGAAGAATCTTATTGTTGTACAACAAAAATTGTTTTTCCCACAGAGTCGCAGAAGAGTGTTGTTGTGTTGCTTGAGATTCTGGACTGGATTAAACTGGACTTCTGAAACTGTGGAGATGTGAACAATTTGAATCAAAGCTGAAGAAAATGTTCTGGTGATCCCTTGTGAAACATAATTCACTTACCCAGATAATGGGTGTTGTGTGACTTAATTATTGTAAAACCAGATTGTGTTCTGCTCCTAAACTTTGGTTTTTGTTTTGCTTTTTTTTCTTTTTTTTGGCACTTTGTCAAGCAGTTTCTTCCTTTGGAGATCTTAAATGTTGTCAATACTATTCCTGTCACTATTCTGTGTAAGTAAAATGTAAAGAAACTCATCTGTGCCTTCATTATAAATAAGATCCTAAAATTATCCCTAGCTTACCTAAGTTTGGGCTTTTAATGTGGGGAATGCATTGGAGCTGACCTGGTGCAGAACTCCTCTGTCAAGGCTTGTTCCTACCACCTGGACTGGCCATGGTGTCATCACAGGGGAAAAGATGGGTCCTTAACACGTGTTTAATAACTCATATGTGCCCTGCCAGGCCAAGGGGGATCCTCAGGTTCCTTTCAGCTCTAAATTGATGTGCTAGCAACAGAGCTCTTGCGTTACAAGATGCCACCTGTTACCTGCTACTGAAACCAAGAATATGCCATTTCTTTTCCAAGAGTTAAGGACTCCACAGATGGGATGTTCTCCTTTACTAGGTTGACCTGGGTCAGTACAGCAGGTGGTGGCCTTTGGAGGAAACTGCTCTGAATTGGATGTTACTCGAGGTGAACACATTTCCTCTTGTTTCTCTTTACCAGATGGGTGGGGATGTGGTTCTCTCTGAGAACCATGAATCAGCTCAAGATACACTACACTTCTTCAGGGAGGGCTGGCTGTAGTAATGATCTCTTGCTTCCAATCACAGTTGGAATTTGATTTTGAGGCAAGTCTAGATTACCACCCAGGAGTTGTATACATTATCATGACTCAAAAATGTCTTTAGGGAACGTTTTCTTCTGTGATGCTGATTTGCCAAACTTATCTTCACACCGGTTCACAGAACTTTCCATCCAAAACTGAGATGATTTGCTTTCAGATTGACTAGAGAGAGTATCATCTGCAGAATTATTCTGTGCTGGGATGTCACAATGAGGTACTGCTGCTGGCTCCAAAGGTCTACATTTTACCTGTCTTGGTCTAGAGTAATGGGAACCTCAACCTGCCCATGACCCGGAAGGGATTGCCACATAATCCCACCTCCCACATAACTGGAAGATCTGTGGGATAAGAATGCTTTTCCTCAAACACAGATTCTGACTTGTGCAAGAGGCAGGATTCGGATGTGAAAAGGTTTTATGGCAAATCTTACATTCTCAGTTGGTCTGATGTTGGAGAATTGCTACTTTTACATTAAATATCCATGACCTGCTGTGTTTTCCCTTCAATTTCATAAATGAACAGTAGATACATGATTAACTAATTGTTTCTTCAATATACTTCCTTCCATGCATCATGGATTCATGGTAGTAACACTTCCATTGGAAGGGGAGCTGTGAATTAACAGCTCTGCAGTTATTTTCTTCCTTATTTTATTCTTCATGATGCTATTAACCTGATGCCTCTTATCCTCCTGGAATAAACTCTAATCAGAAGATGGGGAGTAGGAATCCTCTCTTCTGATTTTGTGTGAGTCTCAGCAAACTCTTCTGTCTCCTTTCTTGTAGTTGTGAAATAGGCAATTAGTAGAAGTAACTTGCTTCTTGAGTCAGTGCACATGGCTTGAACTGGAGACTTGTGTGTCCTGAAATTCAGACAGCAATCCTTAGCTACAGGCCTGGATCTGTTATGGAAAACATTGCCAGGTACCTATCCTAAGGAGCTGCAGACATGTGTCACTATTCTTTACAGCCCTTCCTTTTGAAAGAAGTTGTCATCACTGATTAAAGATGTCTCTGCAATGAGGGATTTGCTTTAATATGGCAACCAGGTTTCCAAATAACAAGGAAAAGCAATTTTACGCCTCTAGGAAGCTTGGCACAAAAAGGGTAGCAGATGTTGCAAAATAGGGTAGCTGAGAAATGACAGTCAGACTTCTCCAAAGTGTGCTTCAGGTAAGCTGGCTGGAAGGTGTGACTGAAGGAATAATTAACTGAGTGAGGACAGCCTTCCTTCCAACACTGCTGACACCAGTGCTTTGTTGCTCCCCATCCAGTACTAGAGGAAGGATGGGGCCTTTGCTCTGATGGAAGGTGAATTCTGCCAACACTGCAGAAATGTAGAAGTCAGGTCAGTGTTGCTTTACAGGGTCCTTGACAGGTCACCCTATTGCTTTGCAGGGTCCTTGTGTTGCAAAGGAGTGGTCGGCACTCACATGAGGTGGTGGCTCCCTCAGAACATAAGCAGGAATAGGCTGTGAGGCAAACAGAAAAAAAAAATCATCAGGAATAATGGTAAGATTGATAATGGGATTGAAAGTTTGGTCTTCATCATGATGAGATATGAACTCTGGGTTGAAAACCTGCTGCTCCACAGAAACAGAATGGCTGGTAGATCTCTGTTCTTATCTGTGAGATACACCGTCAGCTTTTCCACTGACCTTCTCACGGCTTCTTCAGACAGCTGGATCAGCTTGTCTTCTGCTGGAGTGACCTGTTATTTATCAGCTCTTTATCAAAGGCTTTGCCGGCGGCTGTGGCCGTGTGGGTAAAGCCGCCGCCCCTGGATCCGTGCTCCTTCTCGGAAGGATGCCGGTTCGAGTCCTGCGGGTCTCGCTCTGCCAACTTCGTCCGGGCTTGCCCCGGCCAAGGCTTAGAGTGTCCCAGGGCTAAAGGGGGTGGGGCCAGTTCCGCGCACGCTGAGCTCCACGTAATAAATCCATTCGCGCAGGCATAAAAAGCATCGTCGTTCGCGACGGCTAGCCACACATCAAAGGCTTTACTAAAAGCTTACTCCAGAGGCCAAAGGGTCAATATCCAGAAACATCTGCACTTCATCCTTTATCCCCCAGGGGTGAATTGTAGGTGACACTTGGCCCTTGGAGTAACCTGAGCACGTGAGAGGCAAGCACGTCTCACCATGGGCTCGAGACAAAAGGGAAGTGTGTAAATGGCTGTCTGCCATCATTTGGTTGATCCCCAGTAGGAAGTCAAGCTTTTTCCTTGCTCATGGCTCCCATATCTTCTGCTACCCAAGCCCTCTAAGGAACATGTAGCTTGCAGTGGTGTTGAGGTGGGAGGGCAGGTAGCTGAGGCAGTGAAAAGAACCTGCTTACTGAGGTCTGTATACTCCGTTTTCTTACCTCATCGTCGAGAAATACTTGAGAAAAAGCTCAGTAGCTCAGCCTTTCAAGATGATTTCTGAAGCTTATGCTTAGAGAGGAAGACCTGTGGGGTGAACACATTCAGTCCTGGTGAAATGGAAGGCTGAAGCCTGTCAAATGCACAGCAAATTCAACAGCTGAACAGCCCAGGTGATTGCTGGAGAGAAGGAGCTGTGACTTGTTATCTAAAAGAAGGCAAATATTGGCTAAGGGCTGCTGCTATGAGACATTCATCTTCAACCAGACACGTGTTCAGAAAATTATATTTGTTTCTGTCTCCCTCATCAGACATTTAATGAAAAATAATTACAATGGATTGATCCTCTTGAATGTTCTGAACTCATTATCCCCAAACCGAAACCCATCAGGAACACTGCTACTGATTTTCTCCTGTAAAAAGGTCACATCTGAGCAGACAGTCACTCCTTTGGAACTGAGTGTTGGCAGAAATAGTCACTCACATCCCAGCCAGGGGCTCATCCTGTGTGGGACAGTCTCATTAATGTTAAGAAGCTTCTATAGTTTTGGACACCTGGAAGCTGATCAAATCTTCAGTTGATAGCTCAAGACATATTGTTTGGTAAGAGACTGTTAACAAAGGGATGATAAATTATGAATTTGACAATCCTGTAAAAAAATTGCAATTTTTGAGAATTTTGCAGAGTAGAACTTGAATCTGGAATTTATTTTTTTCCCCCTGAGAAAAGCTGATCTTTTATAAAATACAAACTGTTTCATAGTAATTGATTTCTGTGGTCCCTTCTGGGTGGGAAAGAACTACAGTGTCCTGTGATGCTGAACAAGATGTGCTAATAGAGCTTTTAATCCTTTATTTCCCTCTGTCCCACAAGAAATTTGTACCTGCTGAAGGGCTGAGCAGAGGACTGAAATGCTCCCTTTTGGCACTGTCTAAGTCCACGGGAGCTGTTGAAATGGAAATTAGATTCCCAAACCATCACCCACAGGAGGAAGGGAGGGAGCTTGATTGATTGTTTTTCGTTAAACAAGAAGAGAAAAATGGGCTGAAGTTTTGGTCCGGGGAAAAATGGGCAAAATGTCTTAAGGATTATGCTTGGTGCTTTGGCCGAGGAGAGATGCTGTTCTTTGGCAGCTGTAGGGTATTTTCCCCATGAAATACCGTTGTGGGGGCATGGAAAACATGGTCAAAAAAAAAAAGCACAAATACGGATGTGGCTTATAATTGGCAAGAAACCGTGTTTCTGGAAGCTTAAGGGGAAAGAGTGTCATTTGGTTATTGTGAAAGACCAAAGTGGTCTTATCTATGCACCACACTTTAAAAAAATGATGCCGTGTCAAAATTCCCCCTCCATTTTTTTTTTTTCAGTGCATTTGTTTGCTTTTCATCAAGACTTTTGGGAAGTAAGACACTGTGGTTTTCATCTCTTAAAGCTGTAGTGTTTGGAATGCAAATCGTTCAGGTCAGGGTTTTTGTTTTTTTTTTTTCTCCCTGTAGCTTTTATCAGAAGGGCATTACTTCTATATATAATTTTTTATCTTTTCTCTCTGTTCTGAGATGTTTCACTGCCAGAAGCACCTGAGGGTCCTGTTTCTCTACTTGGTCCTGAGATAAACCAGCCTAGGACTACGTGTCCAGTGGAATTGCCATCACTTAATCCCAGCCTCTTTGCCAAGGAGTCCTTTGCTCTGAGAACCAAACACATTTTCACCTTTGAAGCCCAAGCAGCTCTGTCAGAATTAATTAGAAACACACACGTCCACATGTTCTGGAGTGGCTTTTTGCTTTGTTTCTTTCTCAATGAATGTGATAGGAAGTAATTTGTATCCTAATGTTGATGGGTCAAATCGAAAATTACAATTGCATTTTTGCAAATAACCAAAAAAAAAACCCCATGGCTGAACGTATCACTGATGATAACACAGAGATAATTGTACTGGTGAATTATGTTAACAGAGTTTCAAGGAAAACTCAGATTAAACTACAACTCCCATGAGCCAGGGAGAACATTCACCATCTGGAGCCTGCTTGTCTCCAGAGCTGCTTTTCTGTCCCTGGGTCATCAGGAGGTGAATGACTTTTTTTTTCCCCCCTTCTTGTGATTCAAGTGGGGAAAACCATCAAAACTTGTACACTTTGGTTTCCAGAATGTGTTTTGCCAACTCCAAAGCAGGGGATTGCAGCCTAATGCCGCTTAGATGGGTTTGTGCTCTTAGTGAAACCGGTGGAAATGGGAGCGTGGAATGGTGAGAAAGTGCTTCATTTTGAGCCGCCTCTTCCACAGGGCACCTTTAGATGAAAAAGTCTGAAAGAGCAGTTTGCAAGACAAAAGAGAGCAGGAGAAATGCATGGCTGAGAGTGCCAGAGGAAAAACCCACCCCAGTGCCCAGGGAAGGGGCAAATGCAGCTCTCCGAGACAATGTCTTCCAGGGAACATCCCTTCCTAGCCCAAAAATTTGGCACCAGGAGACAGGTGAGACATTCCTCAATCAGCCTTTGAGGAGGAAATTGAAAGCAGAGATAGGAACAAGCTGTGGGCAATTTGAATTGCTTTCATTAGTCAATTAACTTGGCATCAGTGTGGGTGATGAGAAGATGGAGAGCTCTGATAACGCAGGGAACTATTGCCTGGGAATCCGCTGGACTTTCAGGACTTTTTGATGATTTGCCTGGTAAGAGCATTGTACTGAAATAAAGAACCAGAATCATTGTAGGAGCCCTTGAAGTGTTGGGTTCAAGGAAGACGGCAGCCAATGTGTGGGGAAAAGGTTTCCCTCAGCTCCGAGTCGAACCTCACCTGGACTTCTCTGCTTGCTTACTGTTCTTATTTCAAAAATTCTACCCCTCAGGTGAGTGGGGTCAACCTGGGGTTGGTTACAGGCTGCACATGCACTCTGGTTTTAAAACCCCCTGCCCAGAATGCTGCCTTCCCTCCAGAACAGTGACAGCAGATGATTTAGGAGACGTGAGCCCAGACCGTGCCTGGCTTTGCCAGAGAGAAGGGGACAAGCCCCGGGTGGCTGAGCTGAGCTGCTTTGGAAAATCTGGGGCAGACACCTTCCCATCTTTCCTTGCCAGGGATTTACCAGGCACATTTCGTGGCCAGGACCGGCACCCAGCTTTTGGCTGGAGATGCCAGGGGAAAGAAGCGTGCCATGCATGCTTTCCGTGATGGTAGGGAGGGTCAGGCCTCCCTGTGGCGACCCCAGGTACACCTAAATAGGATACTCTGAAACGCATGTGAATAGGGTACTTGGAGCCCTTAGCTTTGTTAAAAACCCCGCTGTATGAAGGCTTTTGAAATGCAGCGATTCTGCCGGCACAGACTTTCCCACCCTCCTTTTTGTTTGGTGTGTTACTCTGTTGCAGAACGGCATAGGATCAGTGGTAAAGCCGCGCCTGAAATCCGGCCTGGCTTACGCGCACAGGTGATTTCGTGCCCTCAGCCACCTGGTGTGAGGGGGGGCGGACGGGGCGATAACTGCTGTGGCAGGTGGGAGCTGTTAGCGCTGATTAGGTGGCTGTGGGGAGCAGGGAAGGACTCGGATCCGAGTCAGTCTTAGCGAAGAAGGGCTCTCTGAAATAAAGGCAGAGCCGTGCTGGTTGAACACCCTCAGAGTTTCTGTGCTTTGGGAAGCTCGGTGGCTTTGTAAAGCGTGAGGAGGGGGACAACATGCCTGGCTTCGCATCCGTGTGGTAGGTTTCGACTGTCTTTATTTTCCTTCGGTCTCGGGCTGATAGAGCCGAAACAGTTTGAATCTGTGGGCCTGCCTGTGTGTTTAAAGGTTGCGGCCAAGCTGTGAAGGCATCTCTGGAGTACTTTCCCTGGGAACTCGATAAGTAATGAGTTGAGATGTGCCTCAGGGCGTGCGATGTTGTGCTGGGCGCTGTTTGGAAGCGCCATCGCCCTGAGATTTCCTGAGTTAAAGCTGATTATGAGCGAGCAAGTGATCTGGTTTTTATTGGCTGGTTATTTTATCTCCATGTGGGGAAAAAGCTGCCCTCCAGTTCTCAGCCCTTCCCCAAGTGCAATTCCACCTTTTTGGTGCTTGCCTTGTGCTTTCTTACTCGAGTTATTTAAGTAATAGGTCTGTTGGTCCTGGCTTTCTGTTCCTGAGTGCCTGCCCATGTTAAGGAGAGATCAAAGCTTCTCTGACCGTGCTTTTGTTTGAAATGCTTCAAGAAACTCTACAATTTCAGCTCATGTACTTGGAGCAGTGTTGGATGTTGCTGGTGGAGAGGCAACCACATGGCAGCAGGGAGTGCTGTGCAAGCTCCTGCCCAAACACATCACTAGTGGCTGGATCCCAGCCTCTGAGTTATTGGGGTTATCTTTGCTCCCAGGATTGTGAAAAAATGTGGGATAAACTGGAGTTTTCAAAATGCAAAAAGCTGGAAATAAAACCCTGTTGCCCTGTGGGGAAAGTTTTGAGTAAAGGAAAGGAGTTATTTCTGTAGGTGTCTTCTGGTCCTCTCCTTTTGTAAAGTGCTGGCTACAAAAGCGAAAAGATGGTAAGGTGGGACTGCCCAGGTGAGCAGGGGAATTGCAGACTGAGGAGTCCCAGTCTAAAGTCCAGGAGCACTAGAACAGGCCCAAGTAGGGGAGAAGCACAGTCTAATTACTGGGATATGTTAAACCTGTGTCAAGACCCTGCATCCAAAGGTGTTGACCAGGAAGCTCAGCAGCATGAGGGGAATTCCTAGATTCCAAACAAGGGGACTATCTCCAACACAAGTTGATTCAGCTGACAGATGATGACTCTTTGTGCCCATGGGCAGGAGGTGGGATGAGACTGATTTTGATTGAAGTCCCTGGGACTGCTTGCTCAGCTGCCTTGTTTCAAGGATAAATTACAGTGTATTCTGAGAACATTGTATAGGCTTGAGTGTTGGTGGGTCAGTTGCAATAAAATGTCCCCAAGTCCTGGTGAGATGATGATTAAGCAGCAGCTCATAATAAGCTAAGATGCCATGTGCTGTACGTAATGATCAACAACATTGAAAAGAAGCACCAGGAGGACAGGACAGGAAGAGCAATGTTTCTGGTGGAGAATATAAAATTGTATTTTGGGTTTTTTTGCAGAGCATGTGGAGCACGTGGGCGGTTTGACTGGAGCATATTTAGAGCTCTGTCCCTGTCATGGCTGAGGGAGTGAGCAATGGGTGTTCCAGGGAGCTCGTTCCTCACAGGCATCACTGCGTAACAGGTACGTGTATGAGCCACCCTTAGTGTTCCACTGCTCTTAAAATGGTAACTCTCATGTATTGCATGAGGTTCCACAGCATTGAAGTTCATGCAACACATGCAGGAAAGAACATGAAGATGCAGAGCAGGGCTGCAATATACACGAGGTCTCCCTGTTTCTCACCCTTCTTGGACTCCCTCCCCCATCCCTTGAGGTTTGCTGGTGTTTTAGGAGTTCCTCAGGAGCAGCCTTTTAGACTTGAGCAGCCCAGCATGAGCTGTTTCCATCCTCCTCTGCCATGTCACAGATACCTCTGGCATGACTCTGAGTCAAACTGTGTCAGTCAGCCGGCTCAGGAGCACATGCAAATCTCATTTAGGCTTTTACAGAAAAGATGCACAATTCCCTCAGCGCCTGTATAGATTTTCCACGATGTGGTATTTGGCTGCTTAGTCACAGAGTTATCTGTATGCTTTAAGAATAGATTTGACTACGATCTCCTTGGCTGTACTGCAAAAGAAAAGCTTTATTTGTCTTAGCACAAACACCTTGGTATAAGTATCAGATGTGCCAGCAAGTATGTTCTTAATTAAACAGGCTCCTTAATAGGTTTTGTTATGATTTTAGTGCTCTGCACTTGAGCTGTATCTCTTACAGGACTGTTTAATGAATTTCTGAGGCTATCTGACAAGTAATGTTCTTTGCTTTCTTGTTATGTAAAATTCATTAATGTTTCCCTTTGCATAGTGTATATTGAATCACAAATATTATGACTTAATTAGCTTATTGCAATTTATGGGATGGTGGATGTAGGTTTTTTATTTACTGATCTTACGCAGAACTAACCTGTTTAAAACAAGCAAACAAATACAAACTCAAGTTGTTTTTGTGTCCCTGCTGAGAAATACCTCCCTTTGACCTTCACCACCTGGGGACTTTTCCATAGCTTGCTAACCTTTATTTTTTTTCCATAAAAAGAAAACCTGCTAGCAGTAGGCAAAGCTTTAGTTTTAGGGGATTGGCAGGACTCAGTCTAAAGGACTCAGCTCGTTGCTTGGAGCACAGAACTTTCAATGTGTATTTTCTTCTTACAAGCAGGTCTCTCTAGTAACTATTTCCTTTGAGTCTAGCAGAAATGTTCTGGTGGTAATTTCCTAGCTGGTATATTTGGAAGTACTTCCCTCAGTAACTCTCAGGAAGGGACAGAAAAGCACGCCAGTTGCTTTTCCTGTGCTTTCTTGGGAGTTCAAATTATTCACACTAGCAGAAGGAATTGCCTCTTAGTGGGCAGGCACAAATCTGCAAGGTTATGGGCCTCTGAAATTCCCAGGGTAAGGGGGACTCAATATATGAGAGCTGTGGGTGAGAAAGGGCACAGTGCTCCCTGAAGGTCCTACCTAGTGCAGGTTGCTCTAGATAACCATCAGACTGAAGTCTCCTGTTGCCATTGTACCTTCTGTTGATGTGTTTAATTTCCTGTATCTTTACAACAGCCTGGTGTGAAGTTACCATCCACCCAAGGCTGTCCGCATTTACTTTCCTAATCAGAAGTTTTGCTGGATAGGAAAAATGTGCAGAGAGGGTCAGAAATCACAGTGAAATGGTTTCTGCAGGGTGACAGACTGCTGTTCATCCTGGGTGTGTTGGGTGTCTTGGTACCCCCTCCCTTGCAGTGCAACAGCCTCTCTGGTTTGCACTGGGATGGAGATCAAGCAGTCTCAGCCCAGCAATAACAGGAGCATAACTACATTATTTGTGGAGAGACAGAGGCAAAGGTAATAATAATAACTTGCCCAGAGCAGGCAGAGAAACAGGACTGTGCCAGAGATCTTAATGGCAGAATCATCCTTTTTTCCATCTTTATTGATTTTCATATTACTTCATGCTCCCTTTCCGAGTTTTACTCTCATTATAACTTGAGAAAAGTTTTGCTGCTTCAGTGGTCTCTGTTTCCCTTCCAGTCTTCTCCTCTTCCAACTCCTTATGAGCAAAGCTGCCTCGCTTGCTCCTTGTTCTTATTTCCTGCCATGCAGTGCACTGAACCCTTCTGGAGCTCAGTTACTGCTGGCAGAGGCTGGACCTGTTTGGAAATTGTAGCCACCCAAGCCACACTTTCCAGTGTAATCATGCCATTAAAGCTTCTGTGGGAATTTTTAAAGCTGGCTTTATCTGACCTGCAGGGAGAAGCTGTTGCACCATTGTTCCTCCTGCTGGTGACACAGGCTGGAATTGCTTCTCCTTGAACGTTGCCTGCTTTGGGGCAAAGCTCGACTTTGCCTTGTCCTAATCCCTTAGTCAAGACCACAGTGACCACACGAAGTCAGAGCAGCCCCGAGGCCGTTCCCTCCTTCTAACACGTGCCATCAGCAAATTGCTCAGAGATCAAATCTTTGAGTAGACTCTGACCCAGCGCCTCAGCTTCAACCCAAAATGGAAACCACTGGGAGCAGCCCAGCTGCATTTGGACTTTAGCAACATAAACAACTACTTGGAAAATTCAGAGCCTTAGTTCTTTACTTTGATACCCTTCGTCCTCTCTTCTGTCATTTCATGTTCCAGCACATGACTATGGATTTTGCTGGAAATAGTCAGTCTCTCAGGGAGTTACAAATGTTCATGTAGTCTCATCTTCATTTTTGGATCAGAGGGGTGGATTTTACGTGAAGAGGAAGTTTTGTCATGCTGTAAGATTTTTCAGGATTTTCTTTTTCAGGATTTCCCTCCCAAACTGGAATGAGTTTTATTGTAGTTTTGTGTTTCCTGGTAATTGAAAAACAAATCCCAACTGGTTGTCAGTAGCAGAAAAGACATATAAGGCATCCAAACTTTCTAAAACAAGAACAGTTCTGGCCTGTTTCAAGATGCCTCCCCCTCCCAAAATGTTAAACTGGGAAATTGCTGAAATTGCTCTGTTCCCATAGCTGGATTAGACCTCAGTGAATCAGCACTATGAGAAACCTCTTTGGGGAATTCCTGACAAGCTGTACCTTGGCATCACTTGCTGACTAAATTGGGAGCTTCCTCAAATACTGTCACTGCATAGGACAGCAGGTCACAGCCTTGGTGCTGCAATCCTGGAGCCCAGCTGTGGCTCACAGCTTCGAGGGTGGGAAAAGCCCTGTCCCATTGTAAGTTCCTTTCATCCTTCAAATTCCCCAGGATGTGAAGGAGCTCACCCCTCTGGTGCTTGAGGGGTGACTTGAGGGTGATGTAGGGCGAGCTTAAGTGGCAAAGCAGAAGGAAAGGTGTGAGGTGCACTGGTGCATCTGGGTCCAGACTGACTTGCTGCTGGCTTGTAATAAAATGCTCCAGTACCCGTGCAGGTGGTGGATCTGGGATGAGAGCACCACTGAGCCCTAGACTGCTGCTCTCCCAGGAATGTCAGAGGATGTTGGGCTGCCTGAGAGTGTGGGGCACCAGGCAGGAGTGTGGGAGCTGAAATATGTACCTGCAGCCTTGGCTGTGGGGTACAGACTGGCCATGAAGCTGCAGAGAGGGCACATGAGAAACATTTCCTAGAAAAGCCTGTGGGGTTTGTGTTGCTCAGGAGCCCACCAAAAGTTGTTGGAATAAACTGGAGAGCAGCATTCATCCCAGGAGGCATTAGACACTGGGAGAGAGATATACTTTTGGGCTTTGAATTTAATTTGTCTCATGTGACATGTCTGCCTTTTCTCTATTTAGAGTTATCTTGTCCTGTTTGTACCTTTTTAGTGCTCTAATAAATCCCAGCCACGGGCCAGAAGCCTTGGCTGCCTCCAAGACGAGATGTGGCAATTCCACCTCCCAATCTGATTCAGCCCAGTCCCAAATAGCTTTTAACTGATGAACAAACAGACAAAAGATTCCTAAAAGTTGCTCTGCTTGAGAGGAGCTGAGCTGGACAAGCATTTTGGTCATCAGGGCTCCAGCTCCCTGCCCAGCAGGAGGGTTTGTTGCCTGCAGTGCTCAATAATGTGTTTGTGTGGAGACTGTTCTGCACATACTGATTTTGAGTAGTACATTTTCTTCCAGGAAATCTGTATTTGGCATTATAACTTCCTGAGAATAGTTTGCACATTGGAAAACCTCCCCCTACCATATGGGAAGGAGCATTCTCTCTTGTACTCTGTAAAATTTGTTTGTTGTTGTTGTTTTGGTTTTTTTTTTTATTTTTTTATTAACTGAACTTCTGATAGCTACCGAGTTTGGAATTCTCAGGGACTTTGCAGTGGGTGTGAAATCTGTGACATGGGCTCTGAGATGTAGCTGGCAAAAGAGCAGAGCCACATGGGTCTGTCCCTGGTTTGGTCCATGATCCAAGACACAGAAACCACCTGCACGGTTTGGTACCAGAGTGGCACAGGGCTGATGTATTAAACCAGCCAGTAGATGCCTCTATTCAGTAGATGGCTCGGGTTATATTCTCATGTCCAGAGGCTGCAGCTGGTGCTGTGCCTTCATCCTTTCATTTCTTCCTGGTTCCCAAGGCCAGTTGTGCTTGGCTGGGCAATGCCCAACAAGGGAATGTCCAAGATGATGAGCCTGTTCTTAACATTCATCCAGTCAGCTCCGAGCTGCCCTCCACTCAAAGCTGACTTTGCCTTGCAACCCTAATTTCTTTATAGTGTCTTTTTAGTGCAGCAGAGCTAAATTGCATGGAACAAGTATTGGAGGAGAAGCAAGACTTCAACAGAAATCACTTTTTTTCAGCTTCCTGGCAGTAACACCTCCCTGAATGGAGACTCTTACCTCCTCAGCAAACAGTTTACACTGGCATACCCTGATGTTTGCAAAGAATGAGACTTGACAGAGGTCTCAAGGGTAAAACAGGCTTGAGTAAAATGCTGTCAGTGTCACAAAATCCTTACCCCTTCTGAGGCTCTGCTGTTTTTACAGAATTGTGTGGATGTTGGTTGTGCAGTATTCTGGTCTCCCTTGTGTGTATGAGAGTCAAAGCAAAGCAGTTAAATGACATTTTGCATCTCAGAACTGGAAATCTTACTTTTTGTGCAGGAGGCTTCAGGTGAAAATTTGCAAAAAAAAATCCAACCAAATCAGTGACTTGCCCAAAATTCCTCCCAGGAAGGAGAGTTTGATCAGAAAGAGAGGGAAAGACTGGACAATTCCTTTGTAGAATTCATAAAAATTAACATTGTCACAGAGTTAAGTATTTTCTTGTATACAAGGAGTTTCCTTTTACCTTATCTGAACAGGCAGGAGAAAAACATGGCCCAGCAATGGCAAAAGGGGCTAAGTCTGGAGAGAAAGAAATCATCTCTCTGCAGTCCCCGAGTGCCAGACAACTGGCTTGGTACCACCCCTAGAAATGCTGGTGTTTGTCTGGTGTTGGAGCAGCTGAGCATCAGCCCAGCCCAGAGAGTCTCTCTGTAAACATGTCAATAAATGCAGTTGTCCTCTCCATCCAGCCCCAATCCTGTTGAGCATAAGGTGCAGATGCAGGATCCAGGAGCTCTTCCCAATTAATTCTTTCCCCTTTTCTCTTGCTGCCTCTCCTTTCTGCCTGTGGTTTGTGAGCAAACCAAGGCCAATAGCCAAGTAAGGAGAGGTTGGCCCAGTTCTGCCTGCTGTGCTTCCAGCACCCCTATGCAGAGGATCTGCACCCAGTTCTGCCTCCTCATGGGCTTACTGGAACTGGGAAAAGGGTTGCTGTTACCTTTGCTGAGGCAGAAATGTGATCCAAAACTGTTGCTTTGCTCATAGGGGAAGAGGGATGTGGAGTAACCAGCTCTTGCTCATACTCATGGTCTGTAGATCTTGTGAAAATAAGTACCTAAGGAGGAATTTGGACTGCATAACTCTTGTGCCCTTCTTCAAGGTGGCTACTAAAGGCTCTGGAGTGGTAGAAGAACACCAGCATGTGATATATCAGGTGTATAGGGGGGGCCAGTCACTACTGGTTGTCAGAGGTGGAAACATTGGTTTTGGAAATATACCTTGGTCATCCTTTGTACTGGAAAAAATTAGGGTTTTATTTTCTCCAAATCCAACCTGCAGCTTAGATTTGGGATATTGTTCCATGCTGCTTTTAAACTTAGACTGCTGGAAGCATTCAAGAAACTGAAACACACTATAGAGAAATGTTTGCTACATGTTTTTAGTTGAAAAATGTTTAAATGGCTCTTCATTCAGTGGAAAACCCATGAAGCTGTTTGATAGTTTCTGCTGTATATCTCTTACAAGAAGGCCTTGATTCTTTCCCCCTTAACTGCTCTGGAGCTTCCTGAGGACTCAGACGGGAACATGAGCAATATTATTTCTGTTGGGAGTATGTGAGCAGGAAAAAACCCAGCCTCTAAAGTGGGATTATGGATTGGTGTCCCCTTTGGGCCCCTGTGCAGTTTGGACTCCGATCTGAGAATTGTGTCTCTCCCCAAGGCAGGTCTGGAAACTTGAAAAAGCCCTAAGATGAGTTTTTCAAGTCGTAGAAGAACTGTGAGTTTTCTGCAACAGCATGGCCTATCCATCCCATACAAGATGCAGCAGTTGTTTGCTCAGTAACCTGAAGCACAGAGTGCTGATGATACAACTTGTGCACTCAGTTCTGCACCTGCTTTTCTGGGGGGCTTGAGCGGCTTATTTGGGTTTTTGTTCAAGGGAAGAGAAGCGACCTTAGTGCTGTCCAGATTCTCCAGCTCCCATCTGCTGCCCTGGCTCCCATCACACTGGGTTCCTGCAGTGCTGGCTTCTGTCATCCTTCCAGGTTGAAAGAAAACCATGTCTGCTTGTTTGGCTCCCCCTCAGAGCTGAGGCCACTGCGGTGGTCCTGTAAGGGAGGGCTCCGTGCCATGGCCCTTTTCTGGGAGGAGCCCAGTGTTTTGTTTGTGAGAGAAACCCCTCGGGCACCCTGTGTTAGAGCTGGACTTGCTGGAGACAGGTTTTTGATGAAAACCTTCTTTGCACAATCCTTTTCCCACCTACAGGCAGTGGTGAGTGGCACAGTCCAAAAGCCACCAACAGCCATCTCTTTTGTAGATGTCTGGCACGGGGGATCCAGACCTGGAGAGCAAGGCTTAACTCGGTGCTGCTTTAGCTGGGGACAGTGCTGTGGGTCTGTGTATTGAAGAATAGGTGATGACCCAGCAACTTCCCAGTCCTGCTCACTTGTAAAGCTTCTCGGGGCTGTGTTTGTAAGAGTGTTTTTGGAAGAAGCTTGTGTTACAGAGGGACAGGTGTAAAAAGATGAGTTTGCAGACCCAAACCCTCACAGTCTCTGGGAAGGGGATGTTGTTTAGTTTCCACTGAAATATGGAGGTGCTCCTTCAGTACCGCTCTGGTTTACACAATGGGTACAGTTGGGGAGAGGAAGGGGATGTGGAGAAGAGAATAGGGCATTTTTGCCTTTTGTTTTTAACAGTCCTGTATAATTTTGGGGAAGTCTGTGGCTGTTGTTTGGAGATATTCCTGCTTCCCATGCCAGCCAGCAGTGGCAGTGCAGGTGTGTGTCTGCATTCCTGGTGAAGGCTTCAGTCTCTTCTGCTTTCATTGATGTGGTTTGCTTTGCTCTGATGGAGACTGCTTATGGAATAAACGGTGACTTTAGTCCCAGCATGTTACTAATGTTATCATGTCTACACAGATGAGCACAGGCAAACCTGAGCTTGTCTGCCTACGCAAAGACAAAGCCGAATGTGAGCCAGACACCTCTTAGCATGGAGTCAGAGCAGAAGCAGCTGCATGCCAGGCTCTGTACAGCTCTGCTTACAACCCATGGAAGTACCTTCTGTGCCTGCAATGGTGGCTGCATCTCTGCTGCACATCACACCTTCCTCCTGGGGAGCCCTTGCTGTGCAGCTTCCCTGTTCACAGTCATTTTCCACTAAATCCCATCCAAGAGTAAGCAGGTGTCTGGGATGTGCAGGTTTCTGGGCTCATGGGGTGCTCAGGGGCAGCAGGAACAGGTGCCATGTGGTCTCTGCTCCTTGGGATGGCTGTTGGGGCTCAGGTGCCAAAGGACAACACTCTCTGGAAGCACATCCTTACTGCACAGTTAAATGTGGCATCTCCAGAGGGTAGGTGAGAAGACAGGCTTTGGATTGAAAGTCTACCAAAGAAGGTAGAAAAGCCAGCTGTAATTTTTAGGTCAGAGTGGTTGTTCCAAGCAGGTAATTCTGCACAGGGCCTATTAGTGCATTCATCAGTTTGAGCCAGGTCGGGGTAGGTTTGGATCCTAGCTTAAGGAAAACACTCTTTATACTGTAGTAACAGAGCTAAGGAGAGACGTCTCCTTACCCCTCTGCCCAGTAACTGATTTTTGGGTGAGGAAACAGAGGTACAAAATGCGCAAATAAAACCTTGAGATGGGAGATGTGTAGTGAACCCCATCCAAGTGAGTATCTAGGCCTAATGTCTGACTTTGATAGACTTGAGCTTCTGAGCTGGGGCCTGGTGACTTACCAGTACCTGCCAGTGCAGTGTGGGCTGCCTGCTGGAGGGGTCAGCTGGTGGCAACAGGGAAGGACCAGCCCCTTGGTCTGGCAAGGACATCCCCTGCGAGACACTGTGCCTCAGAAAATGCCAATTGTCTGAGACAGAACAATTCCGTGGGAAAATGTTGGTTTTGATGAATTTCAGTTGCTGAAAAATATTGGACGAAAATGTTTTGAAAACTGTTTGACCTTTTCTAAATGGCAAAGTTTCAATGTTTTTAGGTCCAAATGCGGCTTCGTTTTGATAGCTAGCATTAATTGAAGGTTAAAAAAAATGTTGGAACTGAAATGAAATTCCTGAAAATGAATCGAAAACAAAATGTTCTCTTCCTCTTTTCCTCCCCCAGTGTTCTTATTTCTGGAGAAATTGTGAGTTTTTTTTTTTTTTTTTGGCGTTTTTAGTTTCTCTCAAGTGGGATATTTAAAACCTCACAAATTGTTGTGGGAGGGCATCCCATCCGGCTCGCTATCCACCTTCTCCAATGCAGCTGCTGGTATTAAAGTGGGTTTTGTTTTATTTTGTGCTGTAGCTACAAGGCAGGTTTCAGACATTGCAAAGGGACTGGGATGCAACCTGTCCCCTGCAACCCTCCTTCCCCAGCACTGCTCCCTGGCAAGTCTTGCATCTCCCCACCTGAAAGGAAAGAGTGTGAGCAGTGTGCTGTGATTGGTGCTGTGGTGAAGTGACAAACACGCTGTGTTTACCAAGCTAACACCCTGGGAAAGCATGAAATGATCTCTTTAAATGCACCACAGCTAAAAGGAGCCGGTTGTGTGTGTACAAGTCGGGAGCTGGGGCTCATGTCAAAACATATGGAATACAAGGTAAACAGGACTGTGCAGCAGGGGATGCCTTAAAAGCCTCACCAAGCAAATCCTGCTCATGGGTGCAGAGCTACAGACAGCAGGAATGTCATGTGGCTGGAGCAAAACCCTGTGCATACGTGACATCTGCACTTACCAGGCACCCTAAGCCAGGTGAGGGAACTGGGGTGGAGAGAGCAGAGGGGGCTGAAGCTGCAAGTTTCCTCCTCTCTAGCTCTGCATTGGAGTGAAAGTGCACCTTTCCATCTCCTTTCCGAAATGGGAAGGATTAATATAAGATCTATCATGTGGGGCGTGATGGAAAATAGGCTGTGCTGTCTTCCCCAGCATTCCAGCTTTGTTGCCATGTCTCTGGCTGATGTGAAGAGCATTCATTGCTCCTCTTTTAGCCTTACTGTCTTTGCCTTGTCCATCAGGTGATGAGTTACCTGGAGGTTAGTGGTGATTTCTGTCTTTCACCTGTTGCTCTGCTGGCTTTTTGGCTGGGGTGTAATTTTGTCTCCCTTTGAGGTGATGTCTGACAGTTTTATTGCACCTCTTGGGGTCTCCACAGTAGGAACAAAGGTTTGCACTTCAACCATCTTCATATCATGGAGGTGCCAGTTTGGATTTTGGCCTTGCACAAAGGTGGTGCACTTCAGTTTTGCCTTGTAGGGATGTTTGTGAAGTGAAATAGTGCCTTCTCTCTTGGTCCACATAAGTTTTCAGAAAGGTCTCAGTAAGAGGAATGGCTTTACAAGTTTTGAAGTCATAATCTCCAGGGAAATTGCTGCAAATGAATGTGTAGTAATGGTAAAACGATTGCCTTGATACCAAGGGTGCTCCTAAAGCCCCCCTAAGAAGGCAGTGTGGGTAAGATCCGGTCTGCAAGCAGTTTGGGGACTGATGTATGGTGGGGTGTAATGCTCCTATAAATAACAAAGACTGATTTCGGGTTGCTGGCAGTATTGGTTTTATCTTGGTCATGGATCCATTTCTGAAATGTGGAGCAGTTTGAAAATCCCTGTCAAGCCGATGCGCCCCAAAAAGGGCTTGTATAGACTAGCCAGTGATTGGATGTGCATCCTTTCCCTATTCAGTAACAGCAGAGATCTTTCTCTTCGTTTCCCTGTTGCTGTTGGCAGAGATGCCAAATATGAAGAGGTTGCAATGTAAGCAAACAATTTTTAGTGGAATATTTAAAAACAAGGCAATGGCAAATAACAACAAAAAACGCTCACAATTTGCCAAACAGGCAAATCTGAAGGATTTCTAAGATGTTTTTCCTCACTCAGAAGGATGCAATTATGCTGGGAGGTTGAATGGATACAAATAAAGGGGACCTGCCATGAAAAAATTGAAATAGATAATTTCTAGGAGAGATGCAGAGCTGAATTCTCTGTACTATATGTATTGATTATATTCAGTGCAATAATTCTGAAGTCACTTTCTTTTAATGCACCTAATGCTTCTGGCAGACTGCTCTGGTAAACTGCTGTTGTTGAAATACTTCTTGCATCTCAATGTGTCTCTCAGAACCAGGTCTGTTTTTGAAAATGCACCTTGCAGGCATTTTTGGTTTGGGTATCCCTGTAGCTTGTGCCTTGGCAGCCATTCACTTTGTTTGAGTACTCTTCTGGCTGAACATTTGCTCCTTTGAGCAGAATGTGGGCAGTGCTGTATTCCACTGGTGCATTTTTTTGTGCTTCAGAATCACCTTGATCTGAGAGGGTGAACCTGTCTCTTATATGAGTAGCCTGTGCTCATCTGAGCAGTTCCTTTGATGAATAGGATGTAAGGCTTGTACCAAGTACTTACAACCCTTTCCCCTCACTGCTGGTTTTCCCTAAGAGTTCACACTGCTTTCATTTCTGCTTTTTGTTCAAAACACATAAAATGGACTTTTAAATATTATTGTGGTGGACACCTCCCCACAAGAACGTGGGGTTGGGCAGTGCCTGAACAGGAAGATGGAATTCCCTTTTCCTTCACTGTGCCGTTCTCCCTTTCAGCCTTGCAAGCCTTGTGTCCAGACCCTACATATTTCAAAGCAAAGAAAATTTAGCCTATTTTTTTCCCCAAAACTGGACAGCTGGATTGCAGCCTGCACCACTGGAGTGGGCAGAGTGCTCAGTCACTGGGCAGGCTGTGGTGTGCCATGGCCCTGAGAGGTGAGCAGTGTGGGGGATGCTTAGAAAGCACCCCTAAACAGGGTGGTAGGAGATGGTGGGTGACTCTCAATTGTCCTGCTGTTGGATTCTCCAGTGCTTTTGTGTGTCCATCCATTTGCAACCTGTTTGTCTACTGTGGGCATTGGCTTGAAGAACTGCAATCCACTTTTCCTGTTACCATCAGAAAGGGATGGAAACTGAGATTCTGAGAAACTCAAAGTTTTGGCTTTTAAGGGGCTCTTCAAAATAATTTCAAAACACCCCAATGGGATTTTACAACCGTAGCATTTTTGCTTTCATTTTGGATTCAAAGAAATCCTCAGCCTTAAAGTTTAAAAGCTCTCTCACCAATTTATTCTTGTATCATATTGGCAGGTTCCATCCAAACCACTCAGTCCCTTCCATGTTAATTTTGAGCTGCTGTACTAACTGGTCAGAAAATCTTGTCAAGGGTTTCAGTTGGGTACAAGAGTGAAAACCAGGATTTTTCAGACTTGGAAGTTTCACAGTTTTTTTGAGAGCACTATAGAATTTGAGCTGTAACTTGAAAGGCTGAGGGGTGCACGTGTGTAAAATAAGCTGGGCAATCAGAGATCTGTAACATAGTCTCACTCTTTGCATTTTCATGTTCCCTAAATGTGTTTACAGTCAAGAAAAATAGCAGTTTTTTCATGAACACACCACTCTTGGAGCTATTTCTTGGCTTTTCTGTCATCAATGCTCTCTTTATTATTTTCTGCAGATGTAACTCGGCATATGAGACTTCCATAGACAAATAATATCCTCTCTTTTCTGTGACTTTGGAAAGCAACAAGGAAAGCCAAACCAATCCTCTCCCCCTGTTGAGGTTCACTTTGAAGAATGATTGCTTTGTGGTTTCTTTAGGGCACAGCTTCAAGTTTGGAAGCAAATGCAAAGCGAGCAGATTCTGGCCAGCAATTCCACCTGCCAGCAGGGTGCATTTCTTAGGTTTTACTGCCCCAATGCCCACAACTCTCTGCAAGATGCTAACGAAGCAATTAATGGAAAGGGCTTGTAGATATCCCCACAGGGAACAGCTGGACTCCTTTTCATGCAAAACTCAGCCTCCATGGTTACCTTATGCAGCTGGCCTTCTAGGGTGACTCCTCAGAAGTCCCAAAACACCTGGACTTTGTGTGGTTATCCTTTTCTCCCCGTTGTAAAGTGCATCAGAAGTGTCCAATAATGTCAATTACTGCTAGCTTAGTACTGGCACCTCTGCAGGCAGTGCTTGCCAGGGGTATGGCAGCTGTATCTGATAGAGCAGCAATCCCCTTTGAAGGAGAGATTGCTGGTTTGGTTGCTTTAAGTGGCTTTCTTTGAAATGCTGTCTCCAAAACTCAGGAAGAGGAGAAATCCTGTAGATGTGCTGGGAGATGAGAGCCCTAGAATGGTTTGGGGTTGGAAGGGACATTCAAGATCATCAAGTTCCAACCCCCCTCCCATGAGCAGGGACACCTTCAACTATACCAGATTGCTCAGAGCTGAGTCCAGCCTAGCCTAACTACCCTGCACAAGGCTTTGCCGGAGCCCAAAAGTTGTGCCTGCATGTTGTGTACCAGCAGTGCTGGAGTCTCCTGTGACACGTCTGTGTGTGCCTGAGAGAGAAGTGAGCCCTGGTGAGAGGGTGATTAGGAAGGGTGACCTGGCACAGACATCACAGCGTGCCTCCTTTGTAATCTGCCCCGTGCTGATGCAAGCTGAAGTTCAAGACTTGTCACCTAGGATTTTGCTCGTGTGTGTCCTTTCTAACTTGGGCTGCAAAGGGTCTGGCAGTAGAAAATGGTGGGTTTCACATGGAAAAACTGCAAGATAAAGGTGGTTGGTTGTTTTCTCACCTCTTACTGTATTGATTCTTTGCTATCCTGTCCCCATTCGAGGCCAAATGACAATTTTTAAAACTCTTTGGTCATGGTATCAATAAAGACAAAAGGATAAAGTATTTTAAAGTCCCAGTACTTTTAAAAGGGAAGTTTTTCTGAGACATGGGTTAAAGTGCTTGAAGATGTGGCGGTGAGAATTGTGCAATGGGAAGCAAAGGAAGTTCTCTCCCAGATGAATTACAGGATGAGTAAGAGTAGTTTACCTGCCCAAGCCCTGCCTGGGGCTCTGGTGGGGTCTGGTACATCTCCCTCCTTCCTGTCTGAATTTGCAGCATGACTCCCCTGTTGTTATTTCACCAGCCCCTGCCTGAAGCTGACTTTGTGCCCCATGGTCATTGGGTTTGCGTGTCCTGATGAAACCAAGGCTAAGGCTGGCACAAGTGGTGCTTTCTGAATAGTTTCCAAGGCCTGGATGAAACTGCTGTGCTTTGGTGCAGCCTCCACACCTGGGGGCTGTGCTGACGGTGGGAGGCACATATGGAAAGGAAAAGCTAAGGATGGGAAGCACAAAAGGTTAATGTGGTGGTGCAACAGGCAGGCTCAGGGAGGGGGAGTGGCAGGCAAGGGTTTGCAGATGCAGCTCTTCTGAGCCCTTATCTCCCACCCTGGCAGCAGCCTCAGTGCTGAGACACGGCTCTTTGGGAACTGGCCCGAAGCTTTAATGAACAGGAGATGCAGCTCTCAGGGGGCCCTTTGTCTCCCAAGGCTATCGGCTTTCTCTGAGGAGACACATCATCACCCAGCTCTGAGCTGGATAAGAGCTTTTGAAGTTTTCTGTTTGATATGCGTCACTGCCTCCGTCACACAGCACAAGATCTTCTCTGGTTTTATCCTTTCCCTGCCGCAGTTTCACCCACCTGGTATCACCACCAGCGATAAAACGGAGCTGAACCTCGTGTGTCTCGAAATAACCGGAGCTGGGGGAATGCGGTTTCCTAGAGAGAGCAATTAGCACCCTCAGACGGGGTTTGGGAGTGAAGATGAGCCTCTGCCTCCCCTGCACAGCCTGAGCTGTATTTCACTTAACCAGCTCGCTGATGGTCACAGCTCTTCACCTGCTGGGCTGTGCTTTCTGGGCTGACCGACCCCACCTTCTCACCTGGCCGGGCAGGTACCCAGCTCTGCCCCGAGCTCCGAGGGCATCTCTGCTGGCCACACAGCCCCGCAGCAGTGCCGACTGTAGTAAGGTATTTGCTGGTAAAGTTCAGGCTTTGGTCACTAATGCCTAGCAAAGCCATGCAAACAGAAAGCTATTCAGACTTTTAGGGGTGTTGTTTAAACGTTGAGGAAGAGGGATTTCTGGTTTCTTTATCAGGAGGCTGTTTAGAACTTGTTCACTGGAGTGCTGAGCAGGCAGCTAATGGTTTGTGTTTTCTTTCTCCAAAAGGCACACGGCTCCTAATAATGGAGCAGTAAAAGCAGCTAGTGGTGTGGCACACAAATGTTCTGGGTGGGATGACCTCACCTCGTGAGTCCTGAGCCAGGATGTATGAGCAGCTGGTGTCCCGGTGACACCAGGGTGCTTGCAGAGTTAATGGTTGACTGACCTGTGTGTCAGGTGACCTCTTGCAGTTTAGAAATCAAGTCATGCATGGAGTTAACCAAAGGAAGAAGTCATATGAAGGGGTGGGGTAAGGTACTTAGCCAACAGGCAAGGCAAACAAATGATGAATGAGAGTTAAAACAACACTTCAGGTTATAACCAGAAGGGAAGCTCAGCTGAGAAGCTGTCTCCAGTCTCTCTCTTGCTATTTCTAGTTGAGGAAATTGTGAGCACAATGAACTGTGCAAGATCAATAATAAAACACATTCACCTTGGATCTTGCTATTTCTGCTGTGCAAGCAAACGGTATTTCACGTGACTGCTGAGAAGGAAAAGCTAATTAAAGAACTATTATTTAATTGGCCTAGGTTCATCTTTATCTAATAGTCAACAGCAGACAAGTGAGTCTGAAAAGAAAAGCTCTGGAGGGATGAAGTGACTTGACCAAGATTGAAATAAACCCAGGCTTGAAATCAGCTTTTGTAATTCCCAGCAGACGGAGCCTGCCCAGCTGACTGAAAAAATCTCTCGCTTGTGTTGCTGGCAGAGATCCTCAGCTCAGACCAGAATACAAATGCCTCATTTTAAAGAAATTACTTCTGTCAAGCTTGTCTTGGTGCTTACATACCCACACGAGCAGTGGTGGCTTGGAGGGGAGTGCAGCAAACCAAACTGAGGGGAGATGCAGGTGTGCATAGGCAGAGAGTTGGGACAGTCAAATTCCAGCGAGAGGATTGTGTTGAGCTCTTGGGGTGTGCTCAGCACCCTTTTTGTTCATTGTGAGAGTGAGGGGGGGTGTGAACCTGTCCTGGGAGAGAATTTGGCTGCTGTAATTGCAGGGCATTCAAGTGGGTTGAGCACTGTCCTCTGTGGGTGTTGGTACCTCTGCTCAACACACCACATTTGTAAAGGTTTCTCCCCAAGCTTTCCTCTTTTGGGAAACTCAGCCTTTGAAAGACACAGTCCCTCCACACTGTGGTTTTAGGATGGAGTCTTAGAGATGCTTGAAGTGCAGCATCTGAAAGCTCTAGGAGAGAGGTAAAAACATGTGGATAATGCTTTAATGTCAACTCTGTGTATGAAGTGAGGGACCCAACTCATCCTTGCCACCCCTTAAGGGATGGTACTGCCCAGATGAGCTCGTGTTGGGAATGCTGCTGACAGTTTCCCCTGCTCCTTGTGTGCTGCTTCCCATTCAAAACTAGGGAAGCCCACAAGACAAAACTTGGGGAGAAGAAACAAGGCTTCAGCTGCTGGATAGAAACACAGCTCAGTGTCATGTCTTGGGATTTTCTGGCTTGCTTAGAAAGAAAAGTGATGTCTCTGGGGACACCAGAATGTTGAACAGCCTGTGGCTGGGTCTTGAGTTTTGTCCTCTCTAGTGGCCTTGCAGTTGATATCCATGTCTCCTGAAGCCTGGCATGTTGTAAATCACACCAGCCAGACACTGAGCTCAGCTAAACATGCCCCTGTAGCTGACAGGGCGGCCAGAGCAGTGTGTGTTAGCAGTGTTGCTCTTTGGGCTGAGGCGAGATTGGCTCCTTGTCCATGCCCTGCAAGGACATCTGTGATTGACTGGCACCTGACATAGTTCCTGGGACACCCACTTGTCACCTGAAATCCTCTGGCATGTGGCACTGGTGCCTTCAGAGCAGGCACTGCTCTCCTGAGGAGGAAGCTTTGGGTCAGTAAGATCTTGCCATGGCTGTTTCTGGGAGAGTGTTTGCCACACACCTCCAGGGCTGACAGCTCAGCGCTCTGACAAACATTTGCTTGAAATTTAAGAGACAAAAATACAGTGTTTGTTACAAATGATTGCCCCTGTCCTCTTCAGTCCATATCATTTTCCAGTCTGACATAGTCAAGTTATCAAATCAGTGCTTCCAGAGGCTGGATTTATTTTATTTGTGACCAGGCAGTCCCGGAGACACAAGCTGCCAAGTATCTGTCAATAATCAACCAGAGGATATCTTATCTGTTTTTCCCTTGGCTAAACACATTGTAAGGGCTAACACACCATGAATAATAGATAGTCATAAAAAAAACACATCCCCTGTAAATCTGTCCCAGCTGTTACTGGGTTGATTTTATGACAGCAATATTTAATCAACTGTTTTCAAGAACAGGGTTACAAAAACACTGTGCCAGAAGTTGTGGGTCTAGCAAGAGGTCTCTGTTTTCTAGCCTGTTAGAGTCCCGGAAATGGAGAAATATGGGAGGTGTTGTGGACAGAGACTCGGGGGCTTTGGTTTTGTTTTAATCCACAGCCACGCTGGTGTTTGTCAACCAAGGGGAAATGGATTGCACTCTGTTTTGTGCAGTGTCTGTGGTAAAAGCAGTGCTTGAGAAAGCTGATCTGCTCTCGGTAGCCTCCATCTCTTGCTTTTCTGGTGATTGTTTTCTCTATATTGTGAGATGCAGGTAATTGTTTTGCTGTGGTGATTTGAGATGTTAACTGCTGTACCTCTTCCTGGTTATCTGCCCCTGTATCAAGGGAACCTGAATTCCCAGTAATGTCCACGTGAAATTGGACTTGAGTTCAGCTTTCTGGTCATCTTTGTGGTGTCAGGCCTCATCCTATTGCCTGCTAGAGCCCTAGTTTTTCAACCCTTTTCCCTGGTCTCCAGAGTTTTCACATGCTGCCTCGCTCAGAGGTCTGGCAAATCACAGGTCAGCACTTTTATACCCTCAGAATATATTTTGTAAAAATAATAGTTTGAATAAATTACTAGAAACTTCCATTTGCATTTTGGTGTTTGACATTTCAGGATCCTCTGCTACATTTACGTAACAGGACTCCAAGAAAAAGTTAACATGCAAGGGTTCTGGTGAAAGACTGAGCATCAGGAATTGTCTCATTCGAAAAAGTGTTCATGGAGAAGTGATCATGTCATGTCAGAGTAGGACTGTGTTTGGATTTAGGCTGACACATGTTTCTTCCCATTGCTGAGGAACTTGGAGCAAGTGTTGAAATGCCTCTTCAGAACTTCAAGCTTAGAGGAATCCAGCATTATTGGAAGTTATCAAGGTGATTTCTGTATCCAAGCAACTCTTGGTGCAAATGACATGCAAGTTTAGATAAGGGTAATCAAATCGTGTGCCTGAGGTTGTGAGATGATATCTGCAGGGGTTGGGAAAGCTCTGCTCCCCAGTGCTCACCACTGGGGCTGGTGACTGGCCAGACACATGCCTGTCAAACCATTAGGGAAGCAAAGTTCCAGTCAGTGTAAATAACAGCAATGCAATCCATTGCTCACCTGTTCTCTTTTGCTTTCTCAAAAGCCTTGTGCTTGGAGGTGGCTGAGAACAGCAGGTCATAGAATGCAGTCTGTTCTTCTGAGCTTTCTACTCTCTTAGCCTTTTGGGGCTTTTAAAGTCTCTTGAGATGGTTTAGGCTTCCCAAAAGTGCAGTTCCTCTGGGCACACAAGCCTTTTCCATCTTTGACTCAGGCTTGTGGTTTTAGGGCAGAGAATCTCTCCTGCTGGGGCGCGCCTGCCAGTGCGGTGTTTGACTAACAATGACGGTATATTCATGCCATGGCCTGGAGAAATGGCTGCTGGAACAAACTGTCAGGCCACTGTAAGACTTCCTGTCCTCTGAGGGGATTTGGGCAAAGTCAGCAGCCACCCAACAGCAGATTTATACCTGATGCTGCTGCAGCTGCAGTAAATCCAATGTCAGCCGTGACGTGCCAAAGGCAAAGCTTTTCAGGCATGTTACAAGGATGGCTTTGAGTGTGGCAGAGCAGCCAGCTCTGCTCCCAGGCAAACGTTAGGAACTATAGAAATACTCAGAAATTAAAAAGGATTTGGTGGGGGCAAGCTGCACCAAGAAGTTTTATTGGGCTGAGATGCTGGAGGGAGGTGGGTTTATTACCAGGTTTGCTGCTGCTTTGCTTGGTGTTTGTGTTGCTTTGTTGTTTTATTTGTGGTTTTATTTTTCTCCCTCCTCCAAATGTGTTCTGTGTGCACTCTGAATGCTGCTCTTAGGCTTTTGAACAGGGGTGAGGGTTCAAATATTGATTCAGTTTCAAAATATAGGTACAAAATGGCCATTCCTCCCTTTTCCATCTCTAACAGCTTGCCTGGGATGTTGTTAGCTGCAATATGTTGCAGTGCTGTAGACCTCTGCACCTTGGACTGCGAGGTGTATTTTGCTGATCCCACTGCTGTTAGCACTAGTTTCCTTTCCAGGGAAGGGACAAACTTGTATCTCCCCTCACGCAGAAAAGCTGCAAGTGTTGTGAGGTCTGAGCCTCTTGGCTTCGTGACTTTTTTTATTGCTGGCTTCGTGATTCACTGGTTCTGATCAAACCAATTTCCAGCAATAAACAACAGCAGGAAGGGAAAAAAATAAATATGTGTGTCATGTTGATAATACAATGAGTGAAGGGACCAATGACCCCAAGAGGAGGGTGAGCCAGTCCTGTTGCAAAAGAGATGGCTCATCCTGTTGTGTAGCGTGGCACTGCCAGGAGCTCAGGGCAGACAGATGAGAGAAAGCATAGAAGGAAGAACCACAGGCTCTGGTTCAGGCAAGCATGAGCAGCATCCCTGCCTCTGCACCATGGAGAGCGGGAGGAAGGACATGTCCCACACCCACCCCAGGGCAGTGAGACTGAGTGTGTGCATGAGGTGTTTTGCTTTACACCCTGTGAGATCCTACCAGTTTCTCAGTGCTTCTACCTTGCAGTTTTGGGGCCCAGCTCGCTGTGCAGCACCAGTGCTGCTGTCACACACTTATTTCCCTAATGAGACTAAGCCATCACAAAGCAGCCAGTAGAAGTAAACGTGAAGGTGAACTTTGACTTCATGGGCTCAGCAGGGTTAGTACTGAGCTTGCAGATATGAAAGATCTGCAAAACAGTCTTGGTAATGCAGAACAGCTGCATGGATTTGGGTTGTTGGGTGGATGTTCCTGTTGTCATTAGAGGCTCTATCTCCAATTGCGTTGGTTTTGCCCTCTGTTCTTCCTTATGGTGCCTCTTTTATCTCCCAGCTGGAAGATGTTCTCAGCTGAAAAGAGGTCTGGGTGGTGCCTTCACCTCCCACTGGCTCATGTGAGCTGGTTTCCTCAGGTAAAGCATTTTCCAGCAGTTCACAGGCCCAGGGAGCTCTTGGAGCTGGGCCCTGCTCCCTTTTACACTCAGGGTTCCACGTAGTCACTTGCTTTTCTTGTCCCTCTGCATGACATGCTATCATGAGACATCTTATCAACGTTAGCACTGCCTTGAAGAGAGCTAATTTATGTGATAAGGCCTTATTGCTCCTTTCTCAATCTGTACCAGCACTGCCTGCTCAAAAATAAGATTATGGTGATCAAAAACCTGCAGGACAGTCACCTTGAATGGTGTTGTGCTCCTGAAAATAGTGTACGTGACATAAACCTTTATCAGAGTGTCATTTAAGAGGGAAAGAAGCTATTGTACTGCTACCAGCTTATACTGAGCATTTAGCATTTTTATTATGTGGAGTTTATTATTTTAATGGATCACCATGATTATGCAGCTGCACTGCTCAGCAATAAAGAGAGAGATGCTGCCTGGCTAAGTCCACTGGCCCTGGGTGAAGTCTCAGTGGTGCCTGCAACCACCAGCAGTGCTAAAGCAGCAGCACTGCTGTGGCTGCCTGATGTAAAAGGGGCTGAGTTCGGTGGGATAACATGGCAGGTTGTCCCGACAATACCAAGTCTCAGAACTTTAATCTTAGCTGGTTTGTTTTTATGAACTAAGCCAAATCTCTCTAGTTCCTCTTTAAAAACAAGTGGTTTAATTAGGTAGTCTATTTATGGTGAGATGTATATCTAAAGCGAAGGGCATTTCTTCATCACCTTCCACTTTGCTAATGATAAGCACAGCTACAATAAATTGCCTGCCTTGGGAGAAGTATCTCCATAGATTTTTTGGTTTGATATGGAGGGTGCCCTTAAACTTTGCTTAACTTGACCTTGTGTTGTTGATTTATTTTTTTTTTCCCCACCTGCAAAATGGACACAGAAAAAGGTGTGTGTGGGGAAGAAAGTTAATTTCTCAGTTGCTGTGAACTGGCACAAACCTTAAAAAGACAACACACTCACTGTCTGGTTGATAGTAGCAAGCAATTTATCTGTGAGCATATTAACCTGGCACAGATACATGTCAGCTGCTGTACTTTGTGCTTTGGATTTGGGGTTTTTGGAAGTGGAGCAGATGAGCTGGCAATGGGAAATGTTGGTATCACTGGTTGTCAAGGAACAGGTTAGGTCTGGAAAGATGCAGCTCTAAGCCCTCCATCTATCCTGGCCCAGGGAGGTGGATGAGACCGAGATTGGGAGTCATTCCTGTGCTCTTGTTGCAGGGATCTGGCTGATCTGGCTCACTCTCTGCTGTTGGCCAGGGAAGGGAAGGACAGTGACATGACTATTTGGAAAGCACCATCAGCAGGTTCTGTGAGGGTGTTGCTGAGAGAAGATGGGAATGCTGTCAGGCTGATTATGTCAGTGGTGGCACATTGTGGGGCTTATTTCTCCTTACCCCTTCATCCATGTGTGAGGCTTCTGAAGGTGCTTTCCACCCACCATTGCATGGTGTGAGCATTGCACTGTACTCTGGCAGATGCTGCTTGAGGTCCTGTTGTCTCTGGTTCCCTTCCCTTCCTACAAAGGGAAACATGGTTATACTGAGCCAGGCAAGAGACCCATCTAGTTCTATACTGACTCTTGACAGTGGCCACAGTACATAAACCAAGAGTGTGGTGACACTTCTGGGATGTTCTCTGCAGTGGAGATGTGTCCTGTGCTAAATAGCTTCTGCTGGGCTTTTTTGAGAATTTATCAAACTGGTTTTGGAACCCTTGGTAAGCCCTTGATACCCTGGCATCTGCTTGCAATTAGCGGTTTTATAGGCTGGGGTTGAAGCCATCTGTGATAACTTTGTGGTCCTGATGCTGGGTCCTATTCTGATAGCTTTTGTGGCAAAGCTGGTGCTCTTGAATCTCCTCACTAGCAAGCCTCCCTTCTCCTTTTGTGTTAGAAAAGGGTGAAGTGCACAGTGTCACTGGAAGGGTTGTATTTGGAAGGAGGGGTATGAGTTAGCAGCACGGGAACAGGCAGATAAGGTTTTTCCATGCACAAGTAGATTGCAGGGGTTTTGTAAGTCATGGCTGTATTTGACTGGCTCTGTTTACTTAAATATACAGTTTCTCATACACAAAATAAATTTCAAAGCTCCTTTATCTCATCAGTGGCTGAAAGAGAGAACTCTGTGGGAGGGCAGTGAAACAGATGAGGGGTGTAGGTAATGGCATTCCCATGAAGAATATATCAACATATATCCGTGAAGGACATAACAACAGGGCTTCCTGCTCTGGCTTCCCAGAAAAACTGTTAAAATGCCATTTTGTGCTGGCTTTGGATTTTTTATTCCTTGCCCCTGTTAAGGCATTACCCTGGGGAGTTGCTCCTCCTGAGAAGCTCAGCAGAGAATTTTGCCCAGGTCTGAGCCACCCTGGGCCATGCAATCAGAGAATAGGGCCCATTCAACCCGAAACATCAGGGAAATGTGGGATTTTAGCTGCCTGGGAGCCTTTGCCCTTGGCTCCATGACTGCAGTTACACAGTTCAGCTCGATGCCTGGGCTGGGGCAGGCAGGTTGTTTCCCTTTCCAAGAAAATGGGATACAATCATCTATATCAGGCAAAATGCTGAGGGGACCATCATGTCATACAGCTGGCCTAAAATGTAACATGGTCTCCTATTGTTACTTAGTGTCTAAATGAGAAAAACTATAGGTTGTGTTTAAGTCCCAGTTCAGAAATACACATAAAAATTAGTGAAGTGTTTAGATTGTTTAGACTCCTAAGTTCTGCTTTCAAAAACTATTTAGGGCTCCCATATGCCTGATTACAATTTGCCATTAGGGATCTAAATGCCTCAGGAAAACGTAGTTTTCTTGCTACACCCTGCCACTTCTGGGAAATTACACCCCAAAATCTCCCCTTGGGTCAGATTGGAGTCAGTCCTGTGAAGGGAACCAGAAAGAAAGGGTGGTCCTTGAGCTTGGTCAGTCTGCCCAAGGCACCCCTTGTGTGCTGAGCAACGAGTGGGTACCTAAGCAGTGGCCCTTTAAAGTAACCCAGGCAGTCGTGGCACTTGCCTACGCAGCACTCACAGGCACAAAAGAACATTTCATAATTGTTTGCCCAGATAAACAAGTGTCAAGCCTGCACTCTGAATTAGTTGTGGTGGCTTAAGTTAGCCTTTATTATCAGCAGAAGAACACTTGTCATTTGATCTCTCAGAGGAATGCCCGTGCTGCTCCTTTGCTCACCCAGTGAAGTAACACATGTGATAACGTTTTTCTTGTGCCAGGGATTGCTTTATACCACCTAGAGAAACAGATGATTTGATTAAAAGAAAGAAATCAAGTTTGCTTCCTAAATGCCAGTGAAGGTCAAATCTGTTTAAACCAGCTGTGGTCCTGAATCTGCAGCATGAGTGTAACTTCAGACAGAGTTTTGTTTCCTGTAGTCAAAGGTGGTGAGTGATAAGACTTGAAAGCTGGATGAGGCTGTCAGAGACTTTACATGTATAAGAAATAGGAAAGGAGGCAGGTTAGCTCTATTTTAAGATGCTGATTATGTATGGAAGAATCACAGATTTGTTTTAAAAAAAACCCCAGCACCCCAAAATTGGTCTGTCTGTCTTTAATAACACCACTTTAGAGTGTATCAAGACACTGATGCCAAATGGGTGGTTCAAAAAAACCCAAAGCAGAACCGAGGGTGCCAGCAGCCTTTCTCTTCCCTTCAGTGAGGGTAGAACTACTTGTTCACAGCCTGTGGCATGGAGTCATTTGAAAGCGGGCTGCAAAAGGGGCAATGAGAAACCCCAGGACATCTGAGTAGGTTTTGCAGCATGTCTAATAAATCCTTGCGGTTTGTGAATTGAAGCAACTACCTTAGCCCAGTGTCCTGGCTCAGACATGGGTGCTGATAGAGATAGTGGGGTTTTTTGGCAGTAATGGAAAATGAAATTGCAGCCTTCCTATAGGTCCCAGTCCTATACAGGAAGAGAATCATCTTTATTGTGCCTAGGTGAGTAACTTATTGCTGGATAGTTTATTAATGTGGATGCAAATAGGTGTATTAGCTTTAGAAAGCTTAAGATCAAACTCTGGATTGAAAGAAAAGGCCCATAATCATTACAGATATGTTTTATACTTCTGCAAAAGGTCAGTTTTAATTTGATTATTGAAAAAAAATCCTCAAAGTCTAGAAGCATAGTTAGGCTAAATGTATTCTGCCTGCCAGCTGGAGATAATTCCTTGCTGGCCAATATAGCTCTCCTGGCCTCTCTGATACAGCTGGTGAATGGTCAGTTATACAGACCAGTGTGGGTCCTGCTCTGCATAATAACCCTAAACTGTTATGTAGCACTTTCTATTCAAAAGCCTTTAAGCCCTTTGCAGAAGTACATCTCATGATTTAGAGGTAAGAAAAGATGTATGAAGGGCAGTTACTCATCTGAAGTTTGCCAGTGGCAAGCTGTGGGCTAGAAAGCAAGTTCTAGTATGTTAGATTAATCATTTGAGTCCATGTAGTCCATTGGACTAGAACTTGCTGCTTCTAGTCTAATAGTTCTCCAAAATCACATTGTTGCTCCCATTAGGGTAACTGAACAACAATTGTTGGGAGCGCATGGGATGGGGGAAATTCCTGTGTCTGTCTGATGAGGATCCCTGCTGAAAGGTAAATGAGTTCAGGAGAGGAGGAATTCTTAATGTATAACATTGGAAATGAGCATAATGCATATCTGAGTGTATGCCTAGGATCTGATTCAGTCCTGCAGGTGGTAACTGTGCACTGTTTGGTGTGGGAATGAGGCCCCAGTAAGAAAAGGGGAGCAAGCGACTGCTGGACCTGTCCTGCAGTTAGTGACTGCTGGAGTGAAGTAAACTACACTTTGTTTTTTCACTTTTCTTGGAAAACTGAGGGACAGAGACTCTCCTGAGATTTCCTCCTGCCTGGAGTGTATTATTTGTGGCACTGCCAGGAAACCAGAGCTAAGCAACAGACTGAACCTGCAGTGCCCAAGCCATCACCTCAGTGGGAAACAGTGCAGTGGGAAGGTGTGAAACACTGCTGATCTCTGCTGAGAGACAAGGCAGATCTGGCACTTCTGTGCTCTTCAGGAGGGACATCCTAAATTTGATAGCAAAGGAGAAAACGAGATCAAGCAGCACAAAGTGTGAGGTGCAAAGTTTTCCTGTTCAGCTTTGTGGATTGTCCTAGGTTTTGGTACAGAGAGATGAAAGAGGGCAGGATGCTGGTTGGGAAACATGGATCTTGATTTGCTTTATTTTTCCTTATTTAAGGCAAAGGGACAGCTATTGGAAGGGCAGGAAAAAAACCAAATTGCTTATTAACAGGAATAATACTGCAGTTTTCTCAGTGACAGTAACACTTTCAGCCAGAAGCCCTTACCTGTACATAAAGAACAGCCCTTCATTGTAAGAGTCTGCCTATGAAGGATGGGGCTCACAGTGCAAACCATCCATTTGGATTTACAGATGCAGAGCTGAGCACAGAGGGATAACTGGCCTGCCCCAAACCACAGAGGTGACACGTTAGGGGAGCCCTGGCCCTGCCCCAGTGCCACTGCTCGCTGAGTGGATGCAGCTCCATCCTGCCCCTCCTCCTGCAGCGCTGTAGTAACTCGCTCTTGGAGCCGCTCCATCAGCTGGGAGAGGCTCACAGCTTGCTGTGCCTCTGCCAAGTGGCTCCATTAAGAATTGCTTTCATGATTACAGTGCTTATGCAAGCGGGGAGCAGGCTTTTGGGAGGATGTTTATATTGCACGGATCCTTTATCTGGCCTGACTATCTCCTCATTACCTGCATCGAAGAATTGCCTGCCTTAGTGGCCAATAAAACTAAATTGCTAAATCCAGCTTTGTGTAACCCTGTTTACCTTTTGTACCAGATTAACCTTTATCATATTTGCAAGTGTGTTGGGAAAGTAACATAAACAGAGGTAGGTGGTGGAGGCAAAGGCCAGCCTGAGACAGCCAGCAGTGCCCTGTTTGCCAGGGCACCACAGATAACAGGAGGCTTGTGCCAGGCAGGGAGTTGCAGAGAAGCTGTTGCTGAGCTTATGCTGATCGACATGATGGTTGTAGGAGTCTTCCACACCTTCTCTGGATTAGCAGAAATGGCTGGGGTTTAAGGTAAACACCAAGGAGCCCAAACACTGTAGGAATAGTTGGTGGGGAACTGAGTCCTGAGGGCTGGCACCAGCAGGCAGCTGCCCTGGGTGACCTGGCAGTTGGGTTGGTGCCAGCCTGCTGCTACCATGCTCTTCCCAAAACACACCCAAAGCACAGTCACCATCCTGCCTCGCTCAGCCTGTCTGGGGCACATCCACAGCACTTGGAGGATCTGTTTTCTGTGAGCTATGGAAGGACTTCAGGGGGCAGGGACAGTGGCTGTCAGCGGGGATAGACACAGGGGACCAGCTCTGGGGAATGATGGTGTGACCTGTGTTTTTGCTGGGGTGTCCCTACTGGTAGAGAAAGGAGAGTTTCCAGAAGTTCAAATGAGGGGAGCTTCCCATTTTTCCAAGAGCCTGCTCTGTGGGGCTCACTCGGAGCAGATCCAGTTTCTTGGTCAAATTGGGCACGTGATGGGAGCTGGACCAGCCCCTTTTATCTCTCCAGGAGATAAAAAAGCAAAGTACTTTTTGCCTTCACAATATTCATCAGTGAACCAAACAAGTATTACCTGGACAAATGATGCCCTTCCTCCCCCACTGCAGAATGTGCTCCTCTGCCTTTTGCCTGCCACGGTGTTTAAAACAAATGTGTCCACAGGACTCCATGACAACTACAGCCCTGGCAAAGATTTCTAGGATAGTTCAGTCTTACAAATGGATCTCACATGCAGTTTGAACTTTGGGTCATGTTGAGATCTTGCTGCTTTGAGTTCAGATGTGTTTCCTAGAAAGTGTGGCAGTACAGGTTTTAGACTGAGCAGCTGAGAAATCCATGGATCAGTAGTTGTGTGGGTATATGTTCAGTTTTCCCCCCTAGTGTTTTGTCCCTTCTAATGTCCAGAAAAGAACTGAAGTGAAACATGCATGGATTTTTTCTTTTCACCAGTACTTAATTTCATAGCAGGATTTCTGGACATGTGGAATATTCAGTGAGTCTGTAAGCAACTTTTGCAGCATTTGGGCAAGCACTTGCCATTGTGAGCTTTATTGTACTGTCACTGAGCTCCCAAGGCATGAAAGGGAAACTGGTGCTACCCTTGGGTGTCACTCCTGCTTCACTGAATGGGAATGTTTGTACCTCTCCTCAAGAGGCCATATTAAACTAAATCCTGCAATTTTATTTGATTGCTTTGTCTTATTCTTAGAAAAGGAGGTCCCAAAGCCTTGTTTCCAGTCAGATCTAGCAGGGCAGGAGAGCCTTCCCTTGTTGCTGAAAGAGAGAACAAGGATGGCACAAAGCACTGTTTGCCTTTAGGACAAAGTTTCAGGGTCCTACTGTCCTAAAGCAGTAAGCAAAGGGAGGTAATCCCAAAATACATGCTGGGGGTGCCAGTGTTCTCAGCAGGAGGTGGGTCAGGGAGTTCATCTCCCATTTCTCACCTGGAAAACCCAGCAATGACTCCCTGCATCCAGTGTGGATGCATCCAGTGTGGGCATCCTGAGCTGGAAGTGAGGTTCCTCAAGTTCTGAGCCTGGGATGTGGTTTGGAAAAGGAGAACTGGAGCAATGTGAATGTGGTACCCAAGAATGACTTGCACTTGAGTGAAGACTGCTTGTTTTGGACTCTCTCCACCCTGCTGTGCTGTTGGACAGCAGGAGTGTGACTTGTGTACAGGTGTGGTGTGGCAGATGCAGCCAGGAGGGAAGAGGAGCAGCAGGGCCTGTTTGCCCTGTGCATCTGCATCTTGGCTCCTTAGCTGGGTGCTTGCCTTGCCTTATTTACCACTGGTGGCTCTGCAGAGAGAAGCAATGGCTTTGTTCTGTTTCTGAGACCCCCTGGAATGCCGACAAGGGAAAGTTAGTGGGCAGGTGGCCATGCAAAGGAAGAGCTGGGTCTCAGAGCTTCCCCTTCCTTTGTGCTGAGGTTGAAACAGGCACCTCCTTAATCTCTTTGCTGAACAAAAGCCTCCAGCTCCTCAGCATGTTGGTGGACTGTGACAGGCCTAGTCACAAGTGACAGTTTACATGGGATTTTGTCAGCAGCAGGTTTGCATTTTTAATTTTTATGGGGTTTTTTAAAGCTCGTTTAAGAGAGTTACATCACAGAAAATGCCAGCTCAGTGGAAATTTTAGTGTCCTGGACTTTGCAACTTTTTCAAAGCAAGCAGCAGTCAAGTAGATAATCCCATCTTCTCATATCTGTGAATTTGTCCTTCTTGCCTGACATGAGTTTGATCGTGATGTCTGTGTATGTGCTGGCTCCTGTTAGATGCTGGTGAGGACAAAGAGTTTGGGAGGGTGTTGAAGGGCAGGAGAACGCTGAGAGAAACCTGCAGCTGTTGGTTAACCAGTCTCACTTGCAAACAGGGCCCACAGCAACAGGGAATGGTTAATAGCTCCAGAGACTGGATATTGGCAGCACTGGGCTTGGCTTTTGTTTAGCTTGAGTAGTGAAATGGTGAAATCATGTCTAAGTGTCCAGGCTCTGTTCTGAAGCTGGGGAGGCAGAGGTATAGTCAAATAACGCCCTCAGCTTTTTTCCATGAAGTTCTGGAAATCTTTGCCAGCAGAAATCAAATGAGAATTAGAGCATTTCCAATTGTTGGGTGAGAGAAAGGTCCTTAAGAAAAACTGTTGCTCACTAAAGTGAAAAAATTTGCCCGTTCCCCCTACAATTACCATCTTGTTTCCAGACCCATAAGGTGCATGTCCCAGGAATAGAATAAAATGCAAGTTGGCCACAAATGTTTCCATGAAAGTGTTTTCATTAGAAAATTTTGTTGAAATTGAGACCTTTAAGGGAAAGGATCAGATTTAATGAATTTCCTGTTCTGAAAGTAGTTATGAAAACAAGTTTAAAGATATATGATTCCTTTTTTTATGAAGAGGGGCTTTTATTTCTTTCCCCCTATTCTCCCATTTCAGCGCAAAAAACTTCATTTTATTTGTAGTTTTAACGAGTTCCTGGAAGAAATGGCAATCAAATAAGAGTAAAAGGTCAAGCCTTTGTCTGGATACTTCTGGCTGCTTTCAGTGCTGCACTGCAGGGCACTGAGCCATCCCTGAGTTCTGTCCCCTGCCACTGGTGGCATGTTGGGGTAATAAAGCAGGGAGGGTAATAAAGACAGGACTCTGAACACAATCCTGTGTCACCTCCTCCTGCCCTTGGGAAGGTAAAGAAGATGTGCCTACCTTAAGTTATGTAGGGGGCAAACAGGAGCTGGAAGGACACTCAGCCCTTGGGATGAGCACTGCGAAGGGCTGTGTTGCATGGATGTGCTTTCCCACCTGGCTCAGGTGCTGGAGGCACTTCCAAGGCTGTGCAGAGCAGCAGCAGCTACAGGAGGAGTCTGTTTTGTCACAGGATTTTACCCTCTACCACACTTCTCAGGTGGTCTTTTTAACACTCAGTAGTTGTCATTGCATGACATGCTGTGGTTTGCTGAAAACACCAATGTGTTTTATGGCTGCTGTTCTATCCCCTTCACCATCAGGGAGCATGGCTAGATCATAGCAGCTCTAAACAGTATAAAGTGAAGAAGCTGGTGATCTTCTCCCCCTCTTCCTTAACTTTGTGTTGATAATCAGACTGCAGAAGCCAGAAAAAAAGACTCCTGGTGAGTTTAATGGCTCAATTGTGCAGGCCAGATTTGCCACTAGCACGTTTCAACCTTGTCTCTCTAACATTTGGAACCAGCTTTTTCTCCAGTTTCCTGGGCTATGAGAGCTTGAGAAAACCCAGAGCGGCACAGGCGGTATGTGGGTGAGTCACTTGGTGTGTGTGAGGCTTTGCCCAGTCATCCCCAGATTTTCCACATGATTTGGAGCAGACAGGTTGTGTTATGGAACAGGAGCAGATGAGTAAGTTGGTTATGGAGGTTGCTGTGACTGTCTGTTGTAGTTTCCCTTTGCTCCCAGGTGACTGACCCGTCCACGTGGGGTCTGCAGACCTGGCCAGAGTGGGTGTTTGGGACAGATGAATTTAAATGATGGGAAAGAACTCTTCCTTGTTTCTTTCCTGATGACAAACACACTGGCAGGCCATAAAATAGACAGCTGGGGAGTTATGGCAGGGTTTGAGCATACTCTCACTTCATTCCTGCCTATGCCCTCAACTGCTTCCTTTACCAACCAGCTCCATGATTTCAGGTGCATCCTGAGGGAGATGATTTTCCTGGCCTGAGGCTGCCATAAGTCTAAAGGTTCCCCATCTGTCCAGGCCTGACTTCCCACTGCCAGTCTGCAATCATGGATGGTTTAAATAACAATACCAGTGCCAGAACTGCTGCTGCCACTGTGCAGGAGCTCATTGCAAAAGACTGAAAGGAATGAATTATTTGGGATTGTATCCCTCCTTGTGGTTAGCTGGTATCTCTATTCAACCCACGTGCCTATGAAGCCAAAAGGCAAAACTCCTGCTGCTTCCTGGGGCATCAGGGTTCACAAGGGAAAGGATTGCAAATGCATCTTGCCTTTTTTTCTGCTGCTGAAGTTCTGATAGTCTTCCCAAATGGCCCATCCTGAGGGTGGGCATCAACAGAGAGATGAGGAGGGGTTGGTGATACCATGGCTTGTTGCTAAAGCAAATAAGAGGGGCTCTGCCAACAGTGTAACACAGCAGGATGTGGAAAACAGAGTTTGTTTCATCTCTTTTTGAGTAGCTGAGGACAGGAGGGGATGCTCTGAACTGCCCATGTTCTGTCTATAATTTTTCTCCACTTTTCCTTGCATACTCTCCAAGCTGTTGGTGTCTTGGCTGTAACTGGTCTACAGCAGGGAAATGCAATTTGTCCTGAACCTTCATTTCCCTTTTATTACAGTCCACCAATCTTTCCTCTTCTGTCACACAGAGATAAATACTGGTTTCAGAATTAAAGAGCATGTCAGGACTGAACTCTCTAGTTTGTCTCAATAATTTCATACAGTTTGTTTCATGTGATGGTATTAATAAACATCTCTCATCTCAATGCACACTCTGAGCAGGGGTAGGACACAAAGCCACTGTGACAGGCACAGCTGTGCTGTGCTCCCCTCGGCTCGTGGAACGTGTTGCTGAGCCCCACAGGCTGGTCAGAGACCTCCTGCCTCCTCACAGCAAAGTACCCTGCTCGAGGCCTGCCTGGGTCAGGAAATGCTGTTTAACTCCATCTCCTAAATCCTTGTTCTGTGATTACAGATTTCCACCATTTATCCATTCAAAGTAGCAGAGCACCAAAAAATTCTGGCAGATTGAATTTGATTTAGTAAGAGAGAGTGCTGCTTCTCACTGGAGGCTTATCAGAGCCTATGCTTTGCCTTGTTTTAGCTGTCTCTCCTCAGTTTTGCTAGCATCTAATTCTACCCCAGTATTTTATAAAGAAAATACTTTGTGGCAGCAGTAGAACAGCTATTTTCAGCAGGAGCTCCCTGCACTCAAACCAGGCCACCTCTGCCTTGCCCAGTTTCACTGTCCCTCTCTGAGGGAGAAAGGAGCAGAAGCCTCTGCTTGCCGGGTTCCCATCACCTGATATTCAGCATTTAACTGTGCTTGGGGGGTTGTTCTCCCTTTGCCTACAGTGCTTCTGCACTCAGCTTTGCCTTTTGGGGGCTGAATCCCCCTCTGCCTTTCTGCTGACTAGTGAGAGGTTCTCCATGAGGCAAAACATGAGGCCATGGACCAGATGACATGGATTGAACTTGGCTCTTTATTCGTGGGGGACTGCCAAAACCCATATTTGTTCCTAAAAGAAGGCAGTTCTTGCTCAGACCAAGCAGCCTGTGAAGATGCTTGGACTGTTTCCTACTTGCTTCTCCCAGGCAGTGCTGCCCCTTGAGCTGTGGGCAGAGAGGAAGAGAGGAAGAAGAGTCTGAGATGAAGGGTGAGGTTATGTTGTGCAGAGGACTGCACTGAATCTGTGCTAGAGAGCTGTGCAACAGGCTGTCCTGGGGGCAGCTCCCCTCACCCTGCTCATGGATGCTGCTTTTCCTGACCTCTGATTTATCTCCCTGCTCAGTCCTTGTCTGCCTTCCCATTCCACAGCCAGGATGTGACCTTCTCTTCCATTCTCCCCTGGGCTAGGCCAGCTTTCCTTGTCAAACAGGTGCCTTGCTTCCCCATGAACAGGACTGATATTTCACATCAGTGGTTTGCAGCATGTGCTCTGCTTCCTGCTGCATTGCTGTGGCAGCTTGTTCCATAGAAAAATAGATTTTACCAAAAAAGGGTGCTGAGAGACAGAAAGTATTTAAATTTAAACTAGTCTGGGATTAATAAGCCATCTCCAAGAGACTTCCCATGAGGGCTGTGACTCCTCTCTTCTCTCAGAGGAATTTCTGTTCCACCTACATTGTTTTACCACCCCAGAATCCCCTTTGGAGGAAGGGAATGGTGGTTAGAGACATCCTGAAACAGAATTAGCAGGGTTGGAGAGGGAAATGGTTTGACTGTCTTGTCCTGTTTGATATGTTGCCATAAAGTTATTTATGCTTCCTGCTGTTTATCTTAGGACCAAATGAGATAATGAAGTGTATGCAGAGGTAGAACTCCATTCACCTGAGGTTCTCTGTAGCTGGGAAATGCTGTTGGCTTGTCTGTGGAGCAGCCACAGTCTCTTCTGTCTCCCTTGCTTTTCTTTAAGTGTTCTGCTTCTGGCACGGGTCATATGGAGACTTCTACCTGACTTTGCCTGGGGACAGGAGTGAAGTACATTGTCCAAGGCCCCAGGGTGAATCCATGGCCTAAGTCCTGGCTCCTCATCCCTTCTCCTCCCCTTTTTGACCTTTCACACACAGTCATTATCTTCTGTTTCTTCTGCCTATTCTTTAGAATGAGTGGCAGATGTGCTGCATAAACTCATCTGTGAGAAAGGCTCTACAAATGGACTCTCTGCAACAGTGCAGGAGAACTGAAAAACTGTCATTAATTCTCTTCTCCTTTAGAAGTCCTTGGTTTTCCAGGGCAGAGCCTGGGACATGCTGCAGAGAATCCATGAGTGAGCTGCAACACGCTGCAATACATGATCTCAAGATGAGGAAGTCCCAGTGGGATAGTGGTGGTGCACTCTGGAAATACTAGACCTGAGTGAGTGAGGCACTGGAGTGAGCCCCCAGGGTTGTATCTTGTCATCCAAACAGAGCAATGACTTGTTTTTTCCAGACCCCATTTCCCCCATTCTGTTCCTGTACCTCGAACAATCAGTTTATTTGGTAACTTTTAGCCACTTCAGGCTCTTCTGCTGTGTCAGAAACATCAGCTTCATGAAAATGAAACATTCCTGGAGGGTTTCCATCCCTCACAGAAGCAGAGTTCCTTGAGGTCCCCACAGCCTTTAAGGTATTCACTCATAGGGTGTTGCCATTTGATGGCCAAATTGGTGCAAGTTTTGTTCTGTGATGCCCTGCTATGACTGCAAACATCTGGACTAGGACACTCAGGCCCCTGTCGAAGCTCCTGCGTTGTGCACCTTGAGGAGATCACGGTAAATTAAATGTACATGATGCCCCTGGCCTAGTTGTTCCAGGCAAACCTAAAACCTGAGCTGTGTGTGTGCATTTTTGGAGAAAAGCAGCATCTCCCCCGTGAGCCAGTGTTATCCTTTAGAGGTTTATGTCTGAGTTCTACATTTTCAGTACTTTTCTTTTTGTATTATCCACTGGAGAAAGCTCTACTCATGGAAAGCCTTTCCTGGCAGGGTTGGGAGGATGTCTTTGGGAAGGCAGCAACTCCTTTTCCAGTTGGAAGCCTGCCACAGTCTAGCTTTTTCTCTAGTGCAGATCAATCCTTTGTGAGCCCTGGGTGCAGGAACTTGCTGTGTTGACTGATGTGGATGCCTGACAGCACACCCAGGGACCTGCAGTTGTGAGGGTATGTATATGCAGTTAAAGCACCAATCCACTTTTTCCAACAGTGCTAGGAAAACATTGTGCTCCCTGCTCCATAGCTGTGGTGGTTATTATTTTGACAAGCTGATTGCTGGTCTACAGAAACAAAACCCCAAGTCCTTGACTTCTGAAATTCTTTGTGAAAACGCTTCCGCCAAAAGCAGAGCTGTGTTTGATCTGCACTCTGAAATATGTGACTGGAACATCAAAGTGAGTTTGGAGAGGAAGGGTTACTTAGTAGAACTGGTGTTGCAATTTACCTGATTCTTTTCCAACTCTAGATATTTCTGGCATGGATGTTGTAATCTCATTTCTAAATACCCATATTTCCTAAATACTTGGCATTTGGCCTTGTTTTTCATTGGATTCTTCTGAAAAGTCAGTACTTACCTAATCCCTTTGATATAAACAGTCATTGAATCATGACAGTGGTCTTCTCTACACATTTATCCATGCTTAGAGGAAACAGGGACATGATCAGGGCTGTTCTGATGAGTATCAGTGTGCAGGAAATTTGGGTGTCTTTTTGGTGGTTTTTACAATATAACTAAGCTGTTAACAGTAGTGACCTTCCAAGTCATTAAATCTCCTTACAACTCAGCAACAATAATGACATCTTACTTTGTTCTGTTGGTGCCTGTTGCCTTGCTCAGTTTAAGGGCCCAATCCAACCACAACTAAAGTTGAAAGAGATGTTTTGGTTGGACTTGACTGGCTTTCATAGAAGTAAAGTTTTTGGATGCACTGCCTATAGTATTTCTCCCTTGAATAGAATTTTTAAAGGCTGAAGATGTGGGTGAAATCTGTCACCTACAGGAATACTTCGAAGATCCTCCCCACCCTGTCCCTGACTGTAAGAGAGAATAGAAACTTTTCTGCCTGGCTTGCAGGTGGTTCTTTTAAAATTAGATACAGACTTACAGTGAAGCTGCTGAGACTGGGAGTTAAGTGCCTGTTAGAATATTTCATGAAGAAAAACTGGTCAACACCACAGGGAAAGAACCTACCTTGGGTTTGGAGGCATCAGGGTACATGGTTGGTGACAGTGGGGACTTAGAGGTCAGGGAAGGGGCTAATGAGCTTGAGGGAGTCCATTTTCTGTTGTCCAGGAGGATACTGGTCTTGAGGGAGCAGAATGACTTAATAGCAGCAAAAAAGGTCCCTTGTGATAGATCAAACACCCAGAATAAATTAACTTCAGGTCCAAGACATATTGTTCTTGTGCACAGGTGTCCTTTTCTATCCCACAACCACTTTTTGGAGACAGTCCCATCTAGTAAGTTAAAAAAAATGGCACTTTTTCCCCCCCTCTCTCTTTTTTTTAAACTTGCTTTACATGTTGTTATCAGATACATGTGCAGCAAATTGCAAATGAAGCCCTCACCTATTTACATGGCTTGTAATTGGCAAGCAGAGCAGTCTGAGCCTTTTGCTGTGTGCCCCTGGAACAGTGAATAACACAGGAAACAAGTCTGGGAGAGTTGGCATGATGTTGGGCAAAGGCTGATAGGAAGGCACTGGGTTTGTGACCATGCACAGATAAGATCTCGCACTTAAATAGCACTTCATATTCAAAGGGTTCAGGGAAGAAATGATGTGCACACAAGCTTTATCTCTCTATTGGCATGGTGTTCTCTGAGGCAGGGCTGATAAACCATTCAGAACAACATCGCCTAGTTTATCAGGACAGCAAGTGAAGAACACTTGCTTCTTGCTTAGACTTCCAAAGTGACTAAGCTCTGGAAGTACAAACAGTAGCTGTTTGCCCATCACCAAGTCACTGGGAACAGGCCTTTTCCCAAGAGCAGCCACAAAGTCTTTGGTGATGACTTTAATCTGGGCTATATGTGCTAAATGACATTCAGGACGGAGCCCCTGACACAGTGCAGTGCCCTGTGCCTCGCTGCTGAGTCAGACAGCACTTCCTGGGGGATCCTCTGCTCAGCGCTGCCCACACCCAGTCCTGTTGTTTCCCAGAAGGGCAAGGCATAGCCTGGGGCCAGGTGGTTGCCAGCTGTGCTCATGGTCTTTGTTTCTAAGGCTACAGAGATGATGCTTTCCCATCCAAAAAGCAGCCAAATGACTGTCTTCGTCTCCTTTTCTTGCTGGTACACAGTTATACTGGTCAGGACCTGCCTCTGAGTAATCCCCTCGCCTTCTCTGAAGGGGGGCATCTTAGAAAGAGAAATCATACATGGTTTTGACACAGACTTATGAAAAACATCCTTAAAATAACCAAGACAGTTGTTGAAATCTTGTTCTTCAAAACTTTTGACGTTTTGGCCTACGCCTTTTGCTTGCAAGTTGCCATTATGGGAACACCCTCCTTAATCCCTCAGTTGTGTAAACATTATGCATTATTCCAGTGCCCCATTCAGGAATTTTTTCAGCTGGATGCTTCTGATACCTGCAGAAATGTCCTTACAACATCTGTTGGTGTTTCACTAGGATGGTGTCTGTAAGGAAACACAATCCAGGATGTTTTAAATACTTAATCTGTGCAGTGTAGCTCATTTCTGCCATGGAGGTGGACAAGAAGGCAGTTCTTGCATTGAACCAGCTCCATTCCCAGCCATTATAAGGTCCACGTGGAAGAAGTGGCCACAGACCATCTGCTAATCAAAGTAATGATGAAGGGAGCAACTCCATTCTTAGTAGTCCCAGCTGACAGAAACAGCCTGTTCTTTGTTGTAATTACAAAAGTGTCCAGTTGGACAGTCTGGCTTTCAAATACTAATTTCTCCAAAGCATCTGTAGACCAAGAAAGTCTATTAAATCCCCCTCCAAATGAAAAAATGCTGTACCACCACCAGCCTGTTCATATTTTAAATAGTGTGATCGTTGACACTAAAGGTATGTTGAAAAATTTGGTAATTAAGACTGAGTTGTGATATTTATACCAGATTTCATACAGCTATAAAATCTACAGCTAATATTTCTGGCATAGATTACACTGACAGTACAAGTGCAAATGGTTTCTTAAAAAGCTGAACAAAGGAGAAGATGGGAGATTGGAGGCGGGGGGATCTTGCTCAAGAGAATTTAGAATGTTAGAGTGGAAAAGCAACAAAGGCAGCAGTAAATTCCCAAGGCAGTGAAAGATTTGAAATATGGACATAATAATTGACATAGCTAACTTAAAACCATCGTGACAGCTGTTAACTATTCTAGTGCCAAACCCCAGCCTTCAGTTCTTGCCTCAGAAGATGAACATGCCAGTGATGATGATGATGATGATTGTGGCTGAGTAGAAACAGCAAAGGGGTTTTCTACTAAGACACACTCAAAGTCAATACTTGGAGAATTTGAGTGTTTAAGGAGGACCTAAAAGACAAACATTTCATATAGTTTTTACAAAAATACTTTTAGACAACGTTTATCCTGTACAGAACCAGACTTTTAAACAATAACCGACATTGCTAAAATGTTTATCTAAATACTGGAAAGGCAAGTGGTGTGCAACCAACACCTTAGGAATATTCACTCATTTTACAGCTCTTATCTTTCTGGACAAGAAGTGCCAGGAGAGTTAGAACACCAAGCATGGAAAATGAGAAAAGAGCCAAGGTTTAGGGAATGTTCTCCAGAATGTTTGGGTCATCACAGGTGAAATATTCTCAAACAAAACTTGGTCAAAAATGTGGTGTAGTAGGTCTGGGGTTTGTAGTTTTGCAACAGTGGTGAAAAGTACAGGTTAGAGGCCATGGCCATTGTCATGGAAGGGGGTACAGGTACAGCCTGTTAGAGGGTAGGCAGATGAAAGACTGATTTTAATAGATCAATACAAAGTTTTACGTCAGCGGAATTGAGAAAGCCTTGGAAAAAAAAAACAAATCTGCATTTTTTAAAGTGTATTTGCTGTTTACAAAATATAGCTAATCTGAGTGAGTGGGAGAAAGCAATATTGTACATAATGATGAAGAGTAAAAAGAGAAGCTATTTGTATTTCACAACTCTCCTGCCACTGTTTTGGAAGAAAACATGAACCTTACATAAGGAAGTGAGCTAAACAAAGAATATGAGTATATTCTTTGTTGTTGTTGCTTCCAGGAGAATACGGGGCTTAGTACAAAATTACTAAGACTATTTTTGTATAGTATGCAGAGTGAGTACCTGTACATACAATTTGTGTCTGTAAAATATTATCCCCTCTAGCATTTTCATTATGATCCTCTAACTGCCTGAAATCTCTGAATGCTGATGGAAAAACTGTGGGAAATGGACCTGCCCAGCCCATAGACTTTTTTCTCCTTCCTCTGAGGAACCTCTTCTTTCTTTTCTCACCTCTTGCATTTGATGGTATAATAACTGTGTCAAGTCCAGCAGAGTCCCAGGGAAAGTTTGTAATTCAGATCAACAAAAGCAGAACTTTTGCAGAAGACTGTCACTTGTTGCTTGCAACTCTGGTGATGAGCACGGTGAGCACAGTAGTTATTTCTGTGGTGTTAGGTGTGCCAGAACTGGGCACAGGGTTTGCAGCTTGTCATGCTGAGTGGATGGGGATGCTTGTAGGGAACACCCGAAGTTGTCATTAAATACTAAATACTGTGGGAAATGCTTAGGAAGGATGGGGGTTACCGAGTGGAGGTCAGGGCAGGCACAACCCTTCTGGAAGTCAGAGTGGGTCTGTGCAGGTAGATAGGACTGGGCTGAGTTCAGGGCCAGAGAGAAAGCCAGTCAGGTGCAAGGCTCAGGCAGGGGTTGCTTCAGCTCTGTTCTCATTTGGCAAATCCCCTGTGGGCAGCACCATTTGTGTCTCCTGCTCCCTCCTCATGGCACCCTGCAGGTGTTGTCTCTCCTGCTACAGGCACTCAGCTCCCGGCAGGGCTGGGGAAGTGTCTGGGCACGGAGCTGAAGAGTCCTGGACAAAAGCTCTGTGGGCAGCAGTAGAGGAAAAGCTTTCCTGCAGTTTTAGGGATAGTGGTGTTGGTGGCTCCCATGTCTTCTCCTCACTCTGTGCACCATTACAGTTCTTTAGGAGGAAGGCAAAGTCACAGAGAAGAAGAAAATGGGCAGCTGATTCAGCTGTGTGTGTGGCCTTCACTAGCCATGTGTGGCTGGCTGGAATGGTGTGGGACTCCTGCTCAGCTCTGGTGCTTGCCTGATTTGGAGGTGTCTGGGCTTGGGACCCTCACATGTACAGTTTCATGTCCATGCCATTGGTGTCCTCTGGCCCACAGCAGGCTGGAAACAGTGGCTGCTAATAGAATTAATGAGTTTTATTCATTAAAGCGTGGCTTGGGGAAATTAGTACATAACAGCTCTTCCTGGGTCCAGCCATGGAGTCCATCTCTGTGGCACAGAGAGGCAAGTTCTCCATCACGGGCTGGTGTTGAAATTGTTGTGTTGTAGTTTTTGTCCAAGCACCCCTGACCACAGTGTCTGAACACCTGTGAGGAGCTGCTGCAGCAGAATGTGGTCAGGCTCAGAGGCACCCAAGCTGATGAATAGCACATTCTGCCTCTTTAATTGCCACCCCACACAAGTCTTTTTTTGGCAAATAAGTCAAGGAGGTCGATCGGTGCATGATTCATTATCGTAGTGCTCAGTACAGGGAAGGCAGGAGCGGGCAGGTGGAGATAGGGCTTTCACATGCTCTGGGAGCAGCTCCCTTTGCAGCAGCCTGGAGATGACCAAAGCTTGCTTTGAGGCTGGCAGAGGGTTTCCTGTCCCACATTTTACTGAAAGACCTGGAGCAGCAAAGCCTAATAGTTTTGGAGTAGGGTCTCACTGTCATCACCTTTGCTCCTCTGGTCTCCCTGCTCTTTCTCTCCACCCCCTACCACTGCTCCTGCCTTATTCCCACCTCTGACTTCTGCTTTCCTGCCCAGTCCTGCTGCAGGTACAGCCAGGCAAATGGAGAACCTGAGTCAGTAGGCCTAGGGAATGCAGCAGCTCAAGCCCTGCTCCATGTCACGCTTCAGTTTTGGTCTTGGCTTAGGTGGCCCTGGAGACCTGCTTATTTAAAAGAGAAATGCTTTGAATGCAATGAATTTCAGAGCTACCTGAAAAATCACAAGGAGTACTTGTAAGATCGTGGGAATGTGGGAACAAGAAAAAAATGGAAATATTTAACTTTGTTACTTAACTGTTTACAAACAGGAGAAACTTGTATCTCTGCTGATAGTAAGATGTCCATAAATGAGCAGTGAGAGCCTCACCAGGCCAGCCTTTTGGTTGAGTGTAGCTTGGCAGAACAGCAGCTCTGCCTGTGAGATTTCCCCTTCCCCTTCCCCTTCCCNAATTAAATATTTCATAAGGAAATATTTCAAACAAATGAGTGTGGTGGTGCTCTTCCCTGTAGTTAGCTGGTGAAAGCATTGCTGTCTGAGGCTCAAGACCCAGTTTCAAGTTCCCTCTCTGTGTTTAGATGCAGAATCTGGATTTAAGTGTCTGATGCCACAGAAGGGCCTTGCCAGTTGACTGTGGGCTGTTTCGTGATGGGTTTTTCTGGCTTCCCAGCCAAGTCCTTGTGGAGGTGGGTGCAGTCACTGGGGACAATCTGTCAGCACTCTGAGCAATGACTGGGCCATCTCCAGTGTGCTGGAGCAGCTGTCACTGGGCAGTCACGCCATTGCAAAACTCTGCTCAGCTGCGTGTACCTTACTCATAAGTAGATGTTCCTTTTCCTCTAATTACCTCGGTGCTGCTGTTACTCCCAAGCACCTTGGAAGGCTATTAAATAGTAATAACTACTGCTATGTGTGGGGGAAATCAAGGTTAATGCATAGCTCGTTAGGAGAGCTCCAGGAGGAGCACAGAAAGGGGGGTCTGTCTTGTACAAAGCATAAAACTCCCCTGGGTGAGTCTGAATGCAGGCTCGCTATTGGGAGAGTTGAAGGAAGACAAGCAGTTTGGTTCCTGGGTATTGGACTCTGTCAGGTCAGAGAATGGGAGAGCAACACTTACAAGCTGAGCCTCTGTGGTTTGTTTTATTTTTATGTTTATTTTGGTTTGCTTAATATCTGTATCAGAAATCGTGTGGCTGGCAGGAATAGGGAAGTGATTCCTCCTCCATGTTCAGCACTGGTGAGCCCATACCTCGAGTGCTGTGTCCAGTTCTGGGCCCCTAAATACAGGAAGGACATTGAGATGCTGGAGCAGGTCCAGAGAAGAGCAAAGGAGCTGGTGAAGGGTCTGGAGTACAAGTGCTGTGAGGAGCAGCTAGGGGAATTAGAGGAGTTTAGCCTGGAGAAGAGGAGGTTCAGGGGGACCTTGTCACTCTCTACAACTCTGTGAAAGGAGGGTGTAGATAGATATGGGTCAGTCTCTTCTCCCAGGCAGCTGGTGATAGGACAAGATGACAGCCTTAATCTGTGCCAGGGGAGGTTTAGGTCAGACATTAGGAAGAATTCCTTCACAGAAAGGGTGATTAGATATTGTAATGGGCTGCCCAGGGAGGTGGTGCAGTCACCATCTCTGCAGGTGTTAAAGGAAAGACTGGACATGGCAGTGCCATGGTGTGGTTGACACGGGTGGTGTTTGTTCACAGAGTGGACTTGATGACTTCAGGGGTCTTTTCCAGCTTGCTTGATTCTGTGATGATATGATATCTTGAAATTTTTGAAACAAAATGGACGTTCCAAACTGGTGTTGAATCAAGTCCTTGGTCTGGCTTATTGGTATGTGGAAATGGAATTGTCAAGATGGGCTGTAAGCCTCCAACCTGCATGTGTGCCATACCTCACCCCTCTTTGCTGTACTCTGAGGAATCTTATGTTTCCCCACAAAAAGCTGAGTGAGCTGCACCTTTGCACAACACAGTTGCATGAGGAAGTGTTTCTGGGTAAGAACACAGTGGGATGCTTGCATTGCCAGCTGGGGCTCTTGGTTTTCTTTCTGCTTTTTTCCTTACTGATGACAAAGGCTCTAGTCTTGTGGTTATTTTTTTTTTTTCTTCCACATGTGAGAGTGGCCTTGGAGATTGAGTCTTCAACACCACTTCTCAGTGCTGCCATGCATGGCCTTCTGGGGCTCCCTCCTTCTGCAAAGTGTGTGAATGTGTGTGTGTGTGTGTGTGTTGACCTGTGAGGGCAGCACAGGTGATGCACACACTCAACCACAGCTTCTTAAAGGGTAACTTTAGGGCTTCCTGGCTGCACATCTGATCCTTGTCCTCCTTTTGCCCTACTCTAAGAGAAGACCAGGCTCTTGTGTTGCTGTCCATCCAGGTGATGTTCTTGATGAGGCTTGCTCTAGTCTGTGGCATTAAAAAACTAGAAAGGCCATACCCTGTTATCACTGTGCTGTGGCAAGAACACAGTTGTATTCACATAGAACTATTGCAGTCTGTTTGTAAGACATGATATAATTGAAAAGTCTGGCACATTTCCCACAGCAAACATTGTTAATCCCCACTAGCTAGGATTAGTCACCACTTCTTACAAGCCTTGACACAAATCTAGCAAGTTATTCAGTTAATCCACACTTATAGGATAAATATTGCATCCTATGGGAAATTAGGCAGCGTCTTCTTCCTCTCCTATTGTACAGTGATGCATTGTGTCCTTTACACCTGAAGGTGGAAGGGGAAAATGCAATAACATGTGATGGATGTTAGCAGACACCTGCTATCACAATGCAGCTGGATCAGCAGGGAAACTTAGTACAAAATAGCTCAGTGAAAGCAGGCAGGGGATATAAACAGCATCTCTGCGCTCTTCACGGCACTGCAGAATGTTCCTGTTACACAACAAGAAGCACTGGAAGCCTCACAGCTGCAAGACTCTTCCAAGTGTCCCACCTTCCTTTTCACTGGGGGTTTTCTCCTTGTGGGATCTCAAGGTGTATGTGCACGTAGTGTCCTTGGAGTTGGGTGGGGTATTTCCCAACAAACTGAGGTCAAAGAGAGGAAGGTGTTTCAGGCTCGGAACTTTTGCAGTATCCCAAGTGCAGCTCCAAGTTTCCTTATGGACAATCTCCAAAACAGCCAGATCATACCAAGCAGGTGACCTGAGATCCTGTTTTTCTGAGGGGATCTGCAAAGAGACCAGGTTTCCAGCTGTTGGTAGCAAGGGAAACTGGCTTGAAGCAGAGCACCAGGGAAACTCAGAGGCTTCAGGTCAGCAACCCTGCCAGGGGGTTTCTTCCAAGCCTGTACATTGCAACTCTCTGGTGAAACCAAGACCACCAGTGAGCACAGGCAGGGAAAGAAGGGGCCTTCTGACTGAAGAGCTCTGGATTTTGAGGAGTTCTGGAAATTTCTGGTTCCAGCGTTTGGACCAATACCTTTTTAAAACAAATTGTTATCACTTAACTATTCCCTTACACACTGAAGTCTCCCAATGTTTTTGACCAGTTTAAGTTATCTTGAGTAAATAAATAGTTGCATAAATGAATGGATGTTTCTTCACCTCACTGATTTATCATCTCATTAAACTGAGTCATGTTTTTGGGGATTTTAAGCTTAAATTTCTCTCCCAGTCAGTGAAGTGGGGTTGTAAGTCTTAAGCAAGGTGCTTTTGAAAAGAGAGGACTCATGCTAAGAGCTTTTTGTGCTTTGGCAATCTGTCTAGTCACCCTCATTACTGTGTGACTAAGTTTCCTTAAATCTGCTAATGAATTATGTCCTGTCTTGCCCTGATTGTTGTAGTAACCATGTGTGTGAGCAGCCCTGACTCCCCAGCATCTTGTCTGAGGGGACTTTTGCTGGGAGAAGCACAGGGTGTGTTGTAGCATATCAACACATCTGGTCATGTTTGTGTCTTATCCTGGTCTGTTGCTTTGCAGTGTTTGCTGTCTGCCCAGGAAAAGTTAGGATTTATTTCCATCTCATCACTAACAGGCTGAAATGGTTCTACACATGAGGTTGGACTTACAGCAGTAAAATTGGATGCACATTGTGAGCCCAGTGGAACTGGACTGGTTTTAACCTCTTATTTCTACTGATTGTGGATGTGGTGAGACGGGTGTCACACTTGGTATCTGTTTAGAAAGTCTCATGCCTGTAGTTTGGGTTTTTAAATCCTTAATGTTTCCCTCATATTTCCTCAAGGCTGGTCAGGAAGGAAGCTCAGCTCTCCTTGTCCTTGCTGGCTTTGGAACCAGCTTGTCCCTGCAGTTCTTTTTCCAGCAGAATCCTGGCCTGGCATTCGTGGCTGAGCAGAAAGGCAGCCACTCCTGCTGGCACTTCATCCATCAGGTCCTAAGCTGAAAGGTTCTTGTGCTTTTCTCAGAGAGCATTTTTTGTCTCTAGTAAGCCATGTTGGTAGGGCTGACACTGCCCTACAGCTCCTGGAGGCAAGAGCTGGAGTTTGATGCCTGGAGATGGCAAGGGGAAGGTTACGGACTGGTTGAGGTGAATTACTGAGTCAATTGGAAACTGCCAGCTGTGTGTTTCTCCCCTTCTGTCCACATCTAGGATTTACACAAGAAGGTCACATTACTGTTGTTTCTTCCTCTGCATTCCCTGTCAGACAAGGTCATTTTCGAAGCCAATGACCAGTTAAGCTTTAATTCTGCAACTGTGGAAAATAATTATCAAAAGGGACAAGCTTCAAAGTAGATGATTAACTGGCACATCCGATGACTGGTTACATTTTAACAGGCTCCTTTTGCACAACCTCCCTCAGCTGGAGTGAACTTGAACTCATGAAAGTGAGTTTCCTGTGAGATGTAGGGGTTGATTATCCCTTACAATATTGCTAAAGCATCCAGTCCTGGATGAATAAATAGATGGTAAGAGAAAGGGGAGAGTGCCCTCAGGACTGAGTCCTAGGAGCTTTCCCTGGAAGCCCAGATTTTGTTCCTGCTCCTAGTCCCTCGTTGCTGCTGGTATAATTTGCTTTGCTTTCTGTTGCCAGGGTTATGAGAAGTACAGCATAGTTGAAGCTGTGCCGAGATAGGTACAGCCTTTCATAGTCCTGGACTAGTGAAGGCACCAAGGTGGATTAAAGCCAAGCCCACTCCTGCGTTGGTTCAGTTTCTGGAGTAGCTGAGAGCCAGGACAGGTTTCTGTGGGATGTAAATCATCGAGGAGGGAAGGGCACAGAAGTACACCCATGCCTGGAGGAGCAAAATAAAGGCTAGGTTATCCCAATGTAGCCTAAATTGATCCTCCTATTGCTGTGTTTTGGCAATGTTGTTTTCCTAAAAGAAAATGTTGCAAGGCTGTGTGGTGTTTTGGGTAAAGCATGTATCTGATGTTTATAGTCCTCTCATCTGAATTAGCTGCAGGGCTTGAACATTTTGTTTTTAATAAGGGAGGGAGAAGAAGGCTGACAGTCCAAATGGGAGACAGTTATGCAATGAAACCTTATGGAAAGAAAGACACTGTTGCAAGGGGAGCTTTTTTTGGTGAAGTCATCCATTGGTTCATGCTTATACTGCATCAGGCTGTCTCTTAGAGCTTCCCTTCATTGTGTGTGAAGGGTGCATTGAGGAATCTCAAGTCATCTTACTCCAACCTGAAATGCAGCAGATGCTGATGTGGTTAAAGCCACTCAGAGCCAAATCTCTGCCAGCCACTGGTGGGGCAATGATAGCTCTGCCTACCTTTGTCAGCAGAGCATCTGGCAAAAAATGAGATGACTATTCACGCTATCCTGTGCCCCTGCAGCCACCCTGCTTATGGGCATCTAGCCTAGCTTCTGTGCCACTGTCAGGGATGTGTCTAGGCTGGCCATGGCTGTCCCAGTTTGCCTGCTTACTGGTGGTGCTGGGGGAGTGCAGAGGCAGGTATGCATCCCCATCTTTGGCATCATGCCCCAGACTCAGTTATCTTGTCTTCCCTGGATGACCCCTTGTAACTCCTGTACAGCTGAGGGCAGAAGCTGGCCTTGGCTTTTGGTTTATTTATGGCAGCTTCATTTTGGTCTGTTTCCTCTATTAGCAGTAAGGAATGAATTCTGTTCTTGGCTTAATCAGGGTAACTGTGAGCAGGCTCACGCCTGTGCACTTAGAGGCTGTTTTTAAAGGCTGGCTGGTATCAGTGTTATGGTGTAAAGCTGACAAATCTTTAAAGAGAAGGTCACAGGGCTGCCTGCAGAGGCCTGACATTAGCTTCTACTGACAGTGATAGAAACTGGTGCTCTATGTCTCTGTGGTATCAAAGAATGATATCTAAAATTCACCCCCGCCTAAAGGACTAATCTACCATCCTTCTGAGATGGGCTTGAGCAGGGCAGGCATTTCCATTTGTCCCACTGGCTGTGTCTGCCCTCCCCTTCCTCCCCAAATGGTTTGAGTCAGAGCTTTGACAGTGCTGGATGCACAGCCCATTCAGAAACCAGAGCAAACTGGTGTCTCTGCTGGACAGTTCTTAATTGAGACCTGCAGTGCTGAAAGTCTCTGGCAGTGAAAAATCTGGTTGTAAAGCGGTTTTCCTTTTTTTCTTTCTAATCACACAAATGGAAACTGGGATTCTCAGTGATGTGATCCCCATTCCTGAGCCTTGTAATGAAATCTTGAATGTTTGGACAGAGGGTCAAGGAGCCAACACTGGCAGACACCTTGTTCCTGTTGGAAGTGATGGTCTTGCCCTGATGGAGATAGGCTCAGGTGTGGGACCTGTCTGCTTACACTCCAGCTGGAAGTTCATTCCCTTGTTGTCTGCTGTTCCAATTGTGTAACCATTTGTGAGTTGTCCAGGATGTTGAAAATAGGGAAGTAGAGGCCTGTCTCTAATAGTGCCAGCAAGACAATGTTTCTGGGAAGAAGAGCTCAGAATAAATCAGCTGCTACAGCTGGGGATAAAGCTGACAGGGAATGGCCCTGGAGACTTTTTTCAGGTGTGAAATAGAAGCTGTTTAAGTTTAGGAAACTGTTAACTGGTTAACCATCCTTGGGCCAGTGTGGCTACAGCCACACTGCTGTAAGAGCAGCAGCACAGGCATTTGCCAACCTCTTTCCCTGTAACTCCACTGAAATACATCAGTCCCCTTGTTTCCCTGCTCTCATCAGCCTTCTGCCTTTTAAAACAGAGAGTGTTCACCTCAAGACATTTAAAAGAAATAATAAACTAGAATTGATTTTATATGACAGACGTTGCTGTCAAATTTAGGAAGATGGCCAAAAGGCTAACAGAGCTGAAGATCAATTGAATGCAAACATTTTTCAATGCCAGCTGATCTACTGTGGCCTAGAGTGTCATTTTCACAGCAGCCTTTTCTATGCCTGAACACGAGAGAGGGCTCAGCAAGGTGCACAGGGTATGCCAGTGGCAGCAGCATGGTCTCAAGCCCTGGAAGTCAGGACTTTTTGAGCTATGCTTTTCCACAATTATTATCCAAGTCCCTTCTTTTGTTGTCCCTGTTTGGATGAGGAACTGCTCCCTGCTGAGGGCAAGGACCTGTGTGCATTATAGCAAATGATTCCTTAAGAGAGGATTAGATTTGATATATTCATGTGATATGCAGTATCTTTGAGACCTCTCATCTGGTTTAGTTAAGACATTTTAGCACCTGACAGTGCCCAGGGCTGTGTAGAAAGCCAGCAGCCAGTGGTCCCAACCAGGAGACTGTTTGCTACAGAATTAGGCAGGGCCAAAATTTGCCGGGCTTCAGGGACTGGAGCAGTGCTCCCCTTTTGCACAAGCTGAGGCTGATTTGATGCACGCTGAGGAGCTGGGTCAGAGCTGCACTTTATAAATAGGTGTGAAGTCACTGCTTGAATGGCTTTGCACCTGATTATGCAGGAGGGGCTTGGCTCGCTCTCCTCCCGTTTCCTCCCAGGCTGACTGCAAGGTTAAAAGTAGTGTTTGCTTTTGTAGTACTAACCTGATTTCACCGGTTCATACTGCAGACTATTAGTGGGAAGTACCCAGGCACGGAAATTTTCATGATAGGTATTTCAGTTAACATGTTTTCGTGTTTTATTGTCTTGTTTTGTTATGCTTGTGCAGTTTGTAAAGGGCCAGGGGGATTCCATAAGAAGGAACATAATGTAAATCCGTGTTGGTATATATCTTCAAGTGTCAGCCTCAAGGAGATTCCAATTATACTTCTTTAAGGACAAGAGCAAAGAATCAGCCCTGTAGAAAAACTCAGGAAAACATTAAATAAGCTTTTTCTAATGTCAATAATGAAACTCCGGGGAGATAATTCAGAAGTGTGACAGACATGCCCTATAGCCTGTGCCAGCAATACTGAGGGGGGCAAGCTGGGCTTGGGTGCTTGTGGTCTGCGCCAGAGGTCTGACCTTTTTATGAGGAGGTGGTTGGGGTGGAGGGGGGTATGGGGGCTGCAAGAGGGACTAGAGGGTTACAAGCAAGCTGATAAAAATTTCGAGGACAAAAGCCAGTCTCAAGCAATAATAGTGAAGAAAGAAACAGCGAGACTACCTGAGAAGACTCATGGAAGCATTTCTGGCAGCCTTTCTAGGGGAGACTGATTCTAGCTTTAACAAAGCTCTGATCACAACCTTTCTCTGAGGCTTTTACAGGACAAAACGGCTTAGTGTTGCAACAAAATGGAGCTTTGAAGTGCTCTATGCAGCCTCTCTGTTGGCAACCACATCATCCCAATCAATAACATCAGTCCATCAGCCTTCTAGAAGCACTTAGTACTTTGGGCACAATCAGCCCAGTTCAAATGCAGTCCCAGAGTGTTGCAGGTTTAATGGAAATTGGTCCATCCCCAGCTGGTATGAACTGAACTTCTACTGGTGTCAATGGGGTTTGCTGATTTGAATGAATTCAGGATCTAATAGTAAAGTTTTTCTGGAGAACCCATTCTAGGAGATGCTGCTGCTAACATGAGACTGGCTCTCCACCTTGCCTATAAATGCAGTTGATGGCTATTAAGTACACAAGGGACTAAATCCTATAGCAGTAGCTGCATACAATTATCAGCTCTCTGGTCAGTGAGCACTGACCAGAATGGCTTTGGGGGCTCACAGCTTAGCAGAGGCTACCCCTGGAGCAGGAAAAGTCCACTCTTGGCAAGGGGGTGGAGATTGGGAAACATCAGCCCTTTTCTTGCAACCAAAATGGACATCAGCCCTGCATTTGAGATGTGAGTTTGTCTCAGGCAACATCTGCTGAAGATGTTACAGCACAGCTCTGGCTGCTCAGTTGTTAACCTGGCCTAGTGCAAGGTGTTCTTTCCCAGTGGCTAGAGGATTGGAACTAGATGGTCTTTAAAGTCCCTTTGAACCCAAGCCATTCTATGGTTCTGTAATGATCCTGGCTTTATTTTCTCTGTGAAGTGAGTTTGTGCATCTTAGGATCAAGCTCTGGGGTAGTTACAGCATCGCTGTCCACGCCAGCCTTGCAGCCTCTGCTTGTGTAGTCTCAGGATGAGGGGAAAAGAGGCACTGGAAAGCTTAACTTTTCTTTAGGATACCTAACCCAGTTTGGATCAGAGACATGCACAGTGCCAGGGCATTGCTCCTGGCCCATGAGCAGGCATCTCACAGCCTCAGGCTTTTTTAGGGTCCAGCATTCAATTCCTGATCCTCCCTGCTTGAGCCCTGTTAGAGAACTGGAAGTGTCTACCGCCACTTGGGAGTGTTTTATATATAAGAGGTGACTCACCTGACCTAAAGACAGGGGATTGAGACCTGAGAATTTGTACAGAAATCCAGAATAAAACCAATGAGGCAGTTGGTGATGGTTTAGAGGTAGCTTTGGAAATGGGATTTTGTCTTTAAAAGGGAGTGCGTGCAGGAGGAAGCAAATGGCTATGAAGGATGGAGGGAAGGAGGAGCCTGTGGTATTTGTATCTACAGGACTTCCATTTTTATTCTTTTGCTTTATTATCTGTCTGGAGGCTGATGGAGAAACACAGAAACCAAACAGTCGTTTGCTTTAGAAGTATTTTTGTCTCTAGCTCGAAGGTTGGGAGAGCCTCGCACTGGCCTTAAGCCACATGTTTTGGTTTGTTTTGTTCTCAGCATGTCAGGGAAGGATACTTTTTTTTTTTTTCCCCTCTTCCTTATTGAGGTGAGATTTGTTGGAAAAAATTCCTCCGAAACGAAACTCCCTTGGGCATGGCGGAGTTACACTGGGATTCAATGCTGTTTGTGGTGTATGGGGCATTGGGCAAAATATGTGGCAGTGATCTCTGTTTTGTCTAGCCAACCACACAGGGATTTCACAATTATTGCAGAACATAACTCAGGGTGGAAGTGATCCAACAAAACTTATTATATAAATCTTTACGAAAACAAGGGACAAAAGGAAGGGCAACGCACTCAGGAGTCTGAATGCTGGGCATGGAGAGCACGTGGTTTATGTCCACTGAGCAAAGTTCTCCTGCAAAACCTGTGTGCATCAGCACAAATGATAGTGGAGGTACAAGAGCCCTCTGTGCCCAAGCAGCAACCTCAGTAGTCCAGGAAGCATTTTCTTGTAACCTTCTTATGATAGTGTGTCCTGCCCTGCTGTCACTGCTGCAGGAATAGTTGGGTTTAAAACTCTAATTTGCTAATGAACCATGGCACTGTTTGGAGTCAGCTTGTTTACTCTCCACATCTGCCCTGTGATGACAACAACAACAACAATTTTTGGATTGGAGTTGAACAAAATAGTTTTTCTTTTTTAAGCAGCCATTACTGGGACAGCAGCTCCTTGCCCTATTCTCCTCTAAAAGCCAGGCTTGGTGCATGGTGAAGAGAAGCCCCCTTTTCCATTTGGAAGAAGTGTGGTATATCAATAATGGCTTTGAGGCCGTTTCTTTCTTTCCATTACGTTGTTGGGCAAGTGAAAATTCTGGCAGGCTCATGTACCTTGCCATCTGAGGGACATGGGTTCTGCCCTGCCTTCATTTCCATGATGCTGGACAATTTCTTATAGACCACACTAAACTGAAACTCACTGGGTATCGAAACTCCTGTTAATGTGCAGAGTCCCCTTCTAAGTGCAAAGATTTGAAAGCTGTATTTCAAGAAGACTTTTACAATGAGGGTGTGAAACATTGGCACAGGTTGCCCAGGGAAGCTGTGGCTGCCCCATCCCTGGAAGTGTTCAATGCCTGGTTGGATGGGGCTTGGAGCAACCTGGGCTAGTGGGAGGTGTCCCTGCCCATGGCAGGAGGGTTGGACTAGATGACCTTTAAAAGGTCCCTTCCAACTCAAACTATTTTATGATTCTGTAATATCAACTTATCACCCAGTTAGAGATAAAACACAGAAGAGCAACTCTGCCAAGGGAAATGAGATGACATTCCCATGCCACTGAATGAAATATTATCTTGTGTAAACTAGACAAAATGTGAGTCTTGAACCTTCATGTTCAACCAAACAGATGTTTCAAAGTGAATCCAACAGCACACAAAGAGCTTTTTTTTTTTTTTGCCATTTCCCCTACACAAAGCACTTGTCATGGGAGTGAGGATGAGAATGAACAGGCCATCCCATCAGCCTGCTGCTGGATCAAACCTGGTAGGAAACCCAACTTCTTCTAGCTGGCTTGATACAGTGGCCAGGGGTGGTGAGACCAAAGCCCGTCTCCCAAATTCCAGCTGTGCAATTGGATCCAGGAGGAGGCTGGCTCAGAGCAATTCCTCCCCAAACACACTTCAGACAGTCAGGTAATGGTTTTCAGAACCAGAGGCTACTTCCAATGTGCCTTTTCTCTGTGAATTTGTCTGAGTTGGAGCAAACCCCAGTTCTGGCCTCTCCAACAGCCAGTGGCATGTGGTTACACAATCCCACCGGAGGTGAAAACATTCAGTTAGTGAAACTGCAGGGATTGCCCCTTGTTAAGCAAACCACACCCCAAGACCTTGTTTACAACACGATGGGAGGGACCACAGTTGAAGACTGTTTCATGGCAACTGAAATCATAATTAGCACAGCTATCTTTATGTGTTGCGAGATAATTTCCCTTCCGGAGGGGGTGGATGTTAAAGATTATGTAAATAATCAATTAAAGTGAAGGACTCACTACTAGCTTGCTCTCTAGCTGTGTTTTGGTAGACAAAATTGGATAACGTGTATTCTTGAACAGTCATTGCAGATCAGAATATAAAATGGCAAAGGGGTTTTGGAAAAGGATCTTTTGCTGCTTTCTGGTTCAGAGGGAAAAGAGTTCCAACTGCCTGACTTCTTGAGCTGAGTGTGAGCCAAGCAACTAGTTTAGTGCTGCAAAGACAACTGTGTGGCCCTTCAGATCTCAAGCATTGCTGAGAGCAAAAGTGAGTGAGAGCACAGCAGCCTCTATGGTATTGGCTATAATTATAGGCTGCTATTGTTTGTCAGACCAGGAGGAGAAATCAAATATTTACTCTTGGGGATAAATGGAGAAGGAGGAGGAGTTTTTGAGAACGTGTGTGCAGAGGGAGTGCCTGGTCCTGCACTCTTTAAACAGGCTGGTCTGAGGGGTGTCAGCACCTTTGTCAGTAGGTGCAAGAGACGCAGTAACCACGTAGAAAGGTTCCAGGCTGACAACGCGCCGTGGCTGACTTTGGAGCTTTTTGTATTTTTAGCATTGCTGGTGTCAGAGATACCAACAGCAGAATGATCCCAGGGATTCTCACCCAGTGAGGAATGATTCACGCTCTGTAAAAATAAAGCTTGAGGCAAGCAGCCCTGTATCTGTTTAAATGAGGGCTGCAGCACTTGGGCTTATAAAAGGACCTTTCCCCCCCAAGTTCTTTAGACAAGACTTGGAGGTTTTCCTGTTAGTTTGGGTTGCCTTTTCTGGACAGCTCTCCTGAACAATGTTTTCTGCAAGCCCTCTCTTTTGCCCTGGCCTGACAATGAAGCTGAGCATTAGACTGTTCTGTTCTTTGCTTCAGCCAGATGTTGGGCTCTTTAGTAAGGAAGCCTGTAATAGTTAATGCTTCCCTCTGACCATTCCTCTGCTGTGGGATTGAAGAGGCAGTGCAAGATTGTGATATCGGAATGTCTTGTCTCTGGCCATCTACTCTGGGTGCTTTTTGAGGCAGAGAGAAAGTCTATTTCCAGAGAAACAGCACTCAGTTTCAGTGGGAGAATCTGGATCTGTAGCAAAAGGTTTTACATAGACTTTGATATAAAGAAGGGGGAGGGAGTGTGAGTTTGAAAAAATATTTTAGTAGTGCTTGCAGTTTACAAGGTCTTATGATATTTCAATGGCATGTGCATACTGTAGAAAGGCAGTTGTAGAAGCAACATTCAGAGAGTTGATATGTCTTTTAATTAATTATTTACTTGGGCTAAGACAACGTTCACAGATGGGTTTTGTACAAAAATCTGGTACTGCATCTCCATACCTTTGGAAGTTGTTGGTCCTTCTAAAGCCTTCTCCTTGTAGCAACATCTCTGATTCAGGGTCACTCCTCAGGCTCCGGCTGCACAGCAGGGAGAAGGCTTGAGGTTTCCCCCTGGGGTCTGCTGGGTGAGCTTTGATAAGGAACATGGTTCTTTCACCCAGAGTTGCGCATCCTCACCCAAACATCTTGGAATGAGTGGAGCAGCTCCTTGTGTTTGCACATGTGGGGAAACGCTCCTGTAAGATGGAGGTTTCTTGCTCCTCAGAGCCGCTCTGTGTCCCTGTGCGAGGCAGGTGAAATGACTCAGCTCTGGGAACCAAAATAATGATTCAACTAAAAGTTTAAACAAAAGTTGCAGGATGGCAAAAAAGCCTTCTGTGGACTTTCCACTCTTCCAGCAACTACTTATGACCTTTCATACAGTCAGATAAGTGGCTTTATCAGACGAAAACCTGAAGCAGGAACCCAGCTTGTTAACAGAATCACTTGGGTTGCAAGTGACATTTCTTTCCTTCCCTTTACAAGCTTGATTGCCACATTTTAAATGGCAACATTTATTCTGAGAAGAGTTGACTGAGACTTTAGCCACATCTTTGATTTATGCACCAGATACCGTCAAATTGTATTTGCATTAAAGACTGAGTCGTGAGCAGGGAGCTGGAAACTGTAGCTTAAAAGATGAATATCCCCTGGATATCGAAGTTCAGATCTTAGGTCACAACTTAAAATGAGTATTAACAACTTATCGAGTCTACAAGGGGGTGTCCTTCTTTTCTTCTTTTTTTTTATTAAATTAGATTCAGGTGAGTAAATCAGTGCAGAGTTGGCAGTGCTAAAACCAGGATGGAGTCCAGCTGATAAGTCAGGCCAGACCTGAGGTGCATCTGCAGGGCAGTGTACAACCAAATATAAGAGGTTCAGTTTATCAATTGATTTGTTCTATTTATTTGTTCATCTGGGGCTTTGAGCAACCTGATCTAGTGAAAGATATCCCTGCCTATGGCAGGAGGGTTGGAGTGAATGATTAAAGGTCCCTTCCAACCCAAACCATTCTATGATTCCTCTCCATTACAGGGACAGCTCCATAAGAAGGAGGATAATACCAGTGTATGGGCCACTTTAAGGTTCTTCAGAACTCATTCAGTCCTTTCCAAAAATCCCAGACTTTGTTCAGTGATCATTGGAATGGATTTTATGTCTTCTCTTCTATCTCATATAGAGAAGCAAAAACTTAAAATATGGAACAAGAGAAATAAGAAAAGCAAGGAAAATGGCAGCCTGTTACAGCTGAGTGCCTCAGGCAAACCTCATAGTGCTCCCAAATCACAGATCATGTTCCAAAGCATACAGCCTGAGATGGTTGTCTAGTTTACGTGCCATGGGAGAAGGTTTAAGGCTGTAAAACCCATCTATTTTCTTAGAAGTAATCTTAGAAATAGCTTAAAAATCCAGCTTGAGGTAGTTGCCTGTTATGGAAAATTGCAGCACAAGGAGCTAAATCTTAGCCAAGTTATGTGGAATGGAGAGCAGAGCTGGATGCTTGAAAGGTCCTGGGCAGGCCGTACCAGGAGCACAGCAATGCAATCTGTAACCTAAAGTATAAGTTATGTAAACATTGCATTTTCTGTAATGTGAAGTATAGCTGAGAGCATGTGATGGGGAGAGGGAGAACATTTAGCAGCGTCTGGTGTGTTTACTCTCGAGAAATTGTAAACGGATGTTGGAGAACCTGCTGCTTGAGTGCCATTTAGATTAGGAAAGCAGGCAGATAAGCACTGCTGCTGAAAAGGCTGAAATTACCTGAGGGGATGGTATGAAGCTGTGTCAGGGGAGGCTTAGGTTGGGTATTAGGGAAAGGGTTTTCATCCAGAGGGTGGTCGGACACAGAACAGGCTCCCCAGGGAAGTGGTTGTGGCCCCAAGGCTAGCAGAGTTCAAGAACTGTTGGGTGGTGGGATTATTGGGGTGATTTGTGCAGCGTCAGGAATTGGACTTTGAGGATCTTAGTGGGGAACTTCCAGCTCAGGCTCTTCTATGAATCTCTTCTATGATTCTAAATGCCAAGACCCTCTTACATTTAGGCAACATTCTTTTGGGAACCTACAGGATCAAGAAGACCAAGTAGATACATGGATACCACCTTTGCCTAAGAATAGAACTCATTAGAGGCCTAGGAAAATCAAATCAAGCTGAGTATATTGTTATCTGGGCTGCTTCAGCTCCACAAAGATTCCTTTAAAATGCAGCTATTTGGATAAAACAATTTCTGTAGTATTTTCAGAATGAATAGAAATCTTGACTTTTTTGTTCCCTGAATAATTTCTGAGGTACTTATTTCTTTGAGAGCAGGTATTTTAGCACCGTTTTGGTTTCTCCTCTACCTCTCCCGCCTTGCAGAATCAGAGCGTGTTAATTGAGAGGAACATCTGCCAGGAGTTTCAGGACTGTGATCCTCTAAACAAGGCTCTCCTGGGGCATCCACATGGAGAGGAAAGCCAGGAGTGGGAAAGGAAAGCTGGGCAGTGAGGGAATGAAGTTTCTGCAGGACTCTTTGGAGCCAGGAAACAGCAATGATTGCCTGGCTCAAGCCAGTCCCATCAGCTGGGCTTGAGGTCTTGCTTTTCCTCTCTTTGAGAGTGTGTTACTTATTTGGAGGAGACACTGATATTTCAGGTCCTTCATTTTGCTTTTCATTATCTAAAGAAACTTTTCTGTTCTAACATGGTCCTGGCTAGATGTCATTCTGAGCTGATGTTCAAACACACTCTACTGCTGTATGAGGACAGCCAGGGAGGATTTGCCAAACAGAAGCTGGGCAAGCCACAACAGGCTGGATTTGAATGAGTGAAGTACAAATGGAAATTACAGGAACATAATTTTGAATGTCTCAGTGAGTCACAACTCTGTTAGAAACAGAATGCTTTTTGGAGATTGGAAAAAATGGGAGGAAGAGTATGGGACATACCACATCAATTTAGCTCACATTGGATAGACTGTTATCCTGCTGTGAGACTCCAAGAGATGGGTAGCCCAACAAGAGTTTTACTGGCAGAGTTAACTTGAGAAACAGGCTAGGAATTGAATATGCAGCCTGGGACCTGAAATGTGAAAATCAGAGTATAGTTATGCTCTGCTCTCTATTCTAGATAGATCTGTGGTACTTAGAAAGATACAGTGCTCTCTGATCTGGAAAAAGTTGCAACTCAATATTAATCTGAAAGTAGATGGGAAGAAAAGCCCTGTCCAAATGAAGGTAGCATTGTGGTTTATCCTTTAATAATAATCTTGTCTTAACAAGAAGGCATAGCATCTCTGTGATGAATAATCTCTGGCTCTATTTGGTTATAGAATGTTATTAATTAAAAAAAAAAAAAAATCTCTAAAAGTAAATGCATTACACTGCCTTGGACAGATTCAGTTTGGGAGCAGTTTCATTTGAAGACCCTATTTCCCTGGCACTTTTCAGCAATGACTGTACAGGAAATAGCATTTTTTGAAGTATTACCTGGTATATGTGATTTGTTATGTCTCCATATCATCCTGGGACAGAGGCTGTCTCTGTGCCACCCACTGCCCTGCTTGCTCTGGGCATGGTCTTCAGACGAACTTCTCCATGGCCATGAAGGACCTTGTTTTCTTAGCATGTGTGTAGTGCTCCCACCCATCCAAAGCATTTGCTTGGAGCAATGTTGTAAATGGTGAGGCTTCTGGGAAAGCAGAGAGCTTTCAGTGACCTAAGGAGGAAGGAAGACACGAACACCCTAGGTCTGATCCTGTCATTTGTGCTGCTGCTCAAAGGAATCTGTTGGCTTGGAGAAACCAGGAGTGCAAGGCATGACCCGGCCACGCTGATAATGATACTCCTCTTGAATGTCACATTCCTTTTTGTAATGCAAGACCGAGACTTTTAGTGAATTCTTTACAAGCTGGCTCATAGTCTCAGTTAAGTAATGCATCCATTATTCATTGAGTTAATTATGACAGTTCCTAGGGACCAAGTAAGAGCAGAGCTTAATTCCAGTGGGCATCAGAGCCCCTGTCCCCTGATCAGGCTGTGTAGAAGAGGAGGGCAGGCAGGGCATGGCTGCAGGGCTCTCAGTTGCAGCCTGAGCCCTGTTCTCTCAGCAGTGTGTGCCACATGGCAGCCTCATTTCTGCAGTCTGTCTGTGTCAATGAGGGGGCTGCAGAGAGGAAAGCTATGAAGTGTGCCAGAACATGACATGAATGAAGAGCAGAAGATTGCTCTGTTCCGTGTCTCCCTTTCTTCTCCTTTTTTAATCTTTTTTTTCCCCCCCTTCCTTTCATGCCTGCCACCTTTTTCTGATCCATCTTCTTTTTTGTGTCATCTTTGGAAATCAGCTGCGTTACCTTAGTGAAAAGGTTACTTTCAAGGTGTGATGACTTGGAAATCAAGGCCAATCCTGCTGAACAGAGGCCAGATGTGAATGTGACTCAGGCTGATGGCTTTTGGGGCTCATGGTTTCCTGAAGGACAAAGGAAGCTGAGAGGGCTGAGCCTGTCATGGGTCTGTATTACTGTTTGTAGCCAAGTTAATTTAATTTCTATAGAGCGAGCAGTGCATCTGAGGTGTGCTGGTAGTGCATGTGGGCCTTGTGTGGGGGAGGTGAGAGAAGCCCCAGTTTGGGGAAGGTCAACCTGATGGACCCAAGTGCAGATTTTTCACATGCACATACAAAGCTGTCCTTGACTTCATCCCCTAGCTAGTGCAAGTCTGCATGAGCAGGAAGGAGGAAGCACCCACCAGCTTTACAGGGGTTTCCTTGCTCTGCTTAGCTCCCTTCAAAGGGGGCTGGGTGGTCCCCCAGTGCCATGAGGGGGCTGCTCAGAGACCTGTACTGCTCAGCATCACATGAGCCCCTGCAGGGCTGGATCATCCTCCAGGGCAGCTCATACTCCCTCCATGGGACACTTGAGACATCATGCCTTGAGCACTTTGGGCATTCTTATTTTGATAACTCGAGGTGGTCCTAACAGCAGGGGCAGGTCACTGTAAGAGTCTTGTTTTGTAGAGTGCTGCTTCCCTGCAGCTCTCACTGTCCCCTGTCCAGGGGCTGGGCTGTCAGGGTGGTATCCACCCAGCCAAGCCTCCTTCTGCTTTAGAGGTATCTGAGTTCAGCCCCCTGGGCAGAGCCTGTGGTCTCAGAGGTTCAGCTGCTCTGAACTCTGCCCTGGTTTTGGTGTTTTGCATTAAGTGTGTGAGGGCTTTTGATGCATAACATAGGTATGTGCTGGCTTGTCTCTCTTCAGAGATCCCTCCTCCACTTTTGTCCTGCTGGCTTCACACCTTTCTCACCCTGCCAGCTGTGATTTAGTGTTTCTGCCTTAAAACAGCCTCCTAGACCAGGGATGCTCTGTGTGCTACAGCACATGCCTCTGGAGAGGGGGTTATTGTCAGCTTCCCTGCTATGGAAACACAAGAGCCTCTCAGGGGTGCTCTGACAACTGAGGAGGGTGCAACAGCAGCTGGGACATGGTTCTTGGGATCCTTCCAGCAGCTCAGGTTGTGTCAATGTTATATAGAGCACCCAGTGCTCTTGTGCAGGTGTTGGAGTCAAAATTAACTACAGATTTGGTGTCCTATGCGCTCTGCTGGAGTTTGGGAAGTGTGGCATCTCTGTATCCTGAAGTAATGGCCTTTTCTTTCAGTCTGCTGGTAATGAACCTGTAAACTAAAGAGAAAGGAATAGATTGGGAATGGGTCCTGTGGAGCTGATGGACATGGGCAGGCTCAAAGCTGGATGCAACAAAGTTGACTTTGGAGTCCAATATTGGACTGTCCTGCCTTAGCCAGCATTCAGCACACCTAAGAATTGGGGACAGAATTGCCTCTGTCCCACTGGGCCCAGTGCTTGTGGAACCGTGAGGAACTGTACTAGTTATTTTTATTAATCGAAAACTCTATAAATCTGTTTTTCTATTGATGTTATGACTATCCCACACTGAATGTTTGTGTGCGGATAATTCTGGTTACAAAATATCTCCTTGTTTACAGTTTCCTTATCAAAACTAGAGGGACTCGGAATTCTCTCATGTGCAATTGTATGAGGCCAGGCTAGTGCTACTTTCTTGCCAAGAGTTTTTCAGAGCAAATAGAAGATCTAGCTGGTATTCATGTAGAAGGGACTTTTTTTGGGTTCTGGTTTTTTTGTTGTTGCTGGCTTGGTTGGAGATGTTTTGTTGGGTGGTTTGGTTTTTATTTTGGTTTTGTTTTTTTCCCATCATTTAGGTGATTTCATATGCTCATCCTGCTTGAGATTGTCGGTATCATTTGGAAGTCTTAGCTTTACATTGTCTCAGGGAAACGGCTGACAAGCCAGTTGTCTCTGGTTTTGAATATTTTTTATTCCTGCTTTGGCTGCTGGGTAGTTAAATACTGGTCATAGGCATGTTTTTTTGGTGTCTTCATTTCTCTGTCAGTGACTATGAGACCATTGATGGGAAGCCCTGTGATGGTCTTAGAGTGGAAAATGCTGAATATGACATCAGCAGTGATGCCACTAAGTTCTGGAGTGTTTTAAAGGTGCCAGTGATGCAGCCTGGGATGAAATGGATATTCACCATTCATTTCTTTGCCATCAGCTACACAACAGGAGCAGTGGGGCTTTTCTACAGAATTAAGTTCCCCTTTCAGATCTCTGTGTTGCTGTAGAAAACACAGAACATCCTCTTTCACTTTTAGAAGGAAATGATCCTGAACAAAGCACTGCCTGTGCTGTGGCCTCTAGGCAGATGGCCAGTGTCATTATCCTTTAAGGGCACATTAACAGCAACCTTCAGCTCAGAGGCATTGAGTTGTATCTCTCCCTTGAGGTGCCAGAACGGGGACAAGGCATGGATCCCTCGTGTGTTGTCAAGGCTGCTGGACCAGACAGTGTCAATGTGAAAAACATTTATCCTGCTGTTGGCCTGTCTTCTGCACAGGGATTTGGAGAGCACAATGGTGCAGATAAAGGCAAGCTACCAGGCTGGAACAGCTCTGACACCACAGGCTTTCCTGCAGCCAGATGCACTTAATAGAGGCCACTCCACTGCATGTTTAGAGGAAGGCACGATCTTCATAATAGGCCAAAATCAGGCCCTTCTGTTTGCACCAGAATTGTCTCTGGAAGGGAGTTTCTCAACCATTAACATGTGCCCAGAAGCGCTCCCCATGAATAGGCCTTACAGTTTCCGAGCACCGCAGGCATTCGGTCGTATCTTCAGCTGGTGAGAACTGGCACCGCTTTGTTGCCTTTCCAAGTCAATTTGCCATGAGTGAAGATCGGTGTCTCTGTTCTCCTTCACTTGAAGGTCATGTAACTTCTGTGGCTTTGTGCAATATGTTCTTTCTAAAGAGAAATGAATGTGCAGTTGTGTTTTATTTTGCAATGTTCTTCTAAAGTACCCAGTTCAAAGACCGGGCGTGCTCGACACACTTTCCACCCGTTTCTTTCAGACTAGCAATCCTCTGATGCCTCTCACGTGATCTGTTGGTCCTGCAACAGTTTGAGCTTTGATGGAGTAGGAGTCTTTGAACAACAAGGGAGCACTGGAAAATCTGGGGAACTTCTGTTTTAGAGGCTTTGATACTGTGCTGGAACGCTATCCTACTGTTAGGCTGCTTCAGTGTTTCCAGCCTCACAGGGTCATTTCATAATAGATATGGGGAGGATTCTCACTTGAATTGTCTGCAGTTTTCTTAGTTGTCTGGGGAAGACCATAACTTACCCACTAGGACTACCAGTACCTTGTTTTCAACAGGACCTAAGAGTGAGACACTTCAAAGGGACAATGTAGAAAGCTGGAGTAGAATCAGCCCCCACTGAGGAAAGTTCTCCTTCCAAAGCCTCTGTAAGAGAGCTGGGAGACAGACATTTTTCTGTCCCCCTCCTTTCTTCTCTGTGGTGATTAACAGTGTCAGCTGCTACTCACTTGTGAGCAAAGGTTTAAGGATTTGTCTCACAGATAGCGCAGACATGAGTGGTTCTGTGGCCCTACTGAAATCAGGACTCTGCTTCCTGTCCAGTCAGGCTTTGAATCAAACCCCCCAGTGTGGCAGGGAAATGGACTGTTAGCTGGGTATCCCCCAGACCTGCCCTCACAGTGATCCTGGAGATGAGAGCTCAGAGCACTCTAGGAAACTGGAGGAGTCCCTCAGCATTTACAGGAACGAGCTGACTTGAGAGGGTTTCAGGCACTGCAAGCAATGAGGAGGAAAAGTCTCCTCTGAAAGCCAGTAGAGTTTGGGCTCCAAAACCCAGCAGGGGTTTTCAGGAACTACTGCCTTTTCTGAGAGGAAAACCACAGAGTCTGAACTATGAATCCACAGCTGCCCCCAAGCTCTGTTTAAAGGCAGAGTATCTTTAAAGATACCAGCAAGCCTGGTACTAGTGGTTTGGAGAGCAAGTGTCCTACAAGGCAGGACCTCAGTTCCTGGAAGAGTGTCAGGATGCACCACAGAGCAATGGGAGAAGAAGCCAGCAGTGTCACAAGCAGTGTGAGGAGTCACATCTGCTTTCTAATGTGTCCTTCTGGGGGTTCTTTGCTGTCAAGGGAGGGCTCAGCCCTTCCCATAGCAGGGAATCAGCAGAGACTTCTTGCTCTGTTTGCCTCCCAATTTTCAGAAAATTCAGAGGAACTTGGTATGTTTGTGGCTTCTCTTCTAGTTGAAATAGGACAACAGTTCCCAGAGGCAGTGAGGCACATGGAGTGACCACATACAGGAGTTGTCTCCCTCATGTATTGGGAGGAAACAGCTGCAGGTCCCTTCTGTGAAGCTTCCACTTTCATAGGTCTGATCTCCAGGAAGACTCACCTCTAAGGAGGAAAAGGTGACTGCCCTGTGACACCAAGTGCATCTGTCAGTGCTGTTTCACTTTAAGCAGTCAGTAATTGATCTCAAAGGTCTTGTTTGCACTGGATGATGCCTCAGAAATCCTGAGTCACTCTTTACCCGAATTCACCCTGGTACATCTGTTTACTCTATGGTTGTATGATGGTTGGGAAAGTCCTCAAGAATAAAGAATGTTAAAATTGTCTCCTTCCCAAAAATGTCGTCCTGCTGCTTTCATAATAAGAAAGTAGGTTGGATGTCACATTTCTTGATAGAACACAGCTGTGTGTCAGTCCCAGCACTTCTCAGGTGTTAACATAGCTCAGTTCTGCTGTTTGTTTGTGCTCAGAATCTCCTGGCTGTTAAACTCTAGGAGGGCCAGCACTGATTTATACCTCTAAGACATTAAGTACCAATTCCATTTATATCAAACAGAAACATCTTGGACTACCCTCTCTGTCCCTGCCCTTGACACAGTTATAGGTCTGTATGAATGAGAAAGGACCCAAAGGTATATTTTCCCCCCATATTTTTGACTTTGTAGGGTGTCTGGGGCCATGTTCAGCTTGGCTCTGCCCTACATTTACCGCTGTCTATGTACACACATGTTTGTGTCACTTGGATCCTTCTGTCTTCACTAAGCATTATGACTGTATACACAGCTAGTCGCTGGGGTCATCTGAAGTGCATTTGCATTCATTTTGCAGTAACTTGGTCACGAATTGAAGCTCTGAAGGGCACCAAGCAATTGTGTTTATCAGTAGGAGCTTTGCTTGCTATTGGACCCTTTTCTGAGTTATCTTCAACCTCAGTCATCGCTGGTATCCTGGGAGCTTAACATCAGACAATTGTTTGAGTATTCATTAAGCTCTAAGTACTTAAACAGTGTAACCTCTACAAAAGCACCTCTGAAAGCTGAAAAAGAAAAATATAACTGCCAGTAACAAAACTTTCCTGCTGGTAGCCATAAATCAGTAGGTTTTTAGTAGCTTTTGATGAGCATCTTAATGGAGCCTATCAGTCTGACTGCATTTCAAGTTTCAGCCATTGTTACATTACCCAAGTGATCACAGATCCTCTGATGACAGAGATAGCTTGAGAAAGATTTAGCAGAATATGAGTTTATCTGAAATTGTGACCTGACAGCTGCAATGTCTCTAACTGCCTGAAGTTAGTAATGTACATCTTTCCAGGATGCACAGAGACTGCACTGATGCCATGTTGTCTTTTGTGGCACCTCAGCTATTTGTCTTCCCATGTCTCCTACACTCATTTTCTACCTGTAGGCAATAGCATTCACTCCTGTCACATCTGGCCTAGGAGACATGGAGTTAAAATTCAGCTAAAGGATAGAAACTAGAAAAGCAGTGTATGAGCCAATGTCATCAGGAATTTGGGATGCTGCTTCTCAGTCATATAATTCACTTTTCTCTAGCAATAGGTGCAGCACAGCTACTTGAGAGTCTCACCGGTTTTATTTTGTTCCCATTTCAAAGCTAACGGTAAAGAAAAAAGTTCCCAAAGAACATCCTGTGGCTCAGGAACGTGAGAAAGCATAAATTGCTAGTTTTAGGCACTTATCTTCAACCAGCTCTCCTGAAGGCTATTTGAGCTATAAAGCCCATCCATCACTTTGGCTACTGACACCAGTGCCACTGTCGGAGAAAGATCAGTCAAGCTGGATTATCAAAGTCAAAGCCAGAGGCAGCTCTTGTGGGAAGTGGTTGAGAAAGTCTCATGTCTTAATTCCTCATTGCATAGGAAATAAAAAGGGGATTGTGCACGAGGGCTGGGAATACCCTGTTTCTCATTAGCTGAATGCGTGGTCTTGAAAGAGAGGGTGGAGCCCCTGTGCAAAAGATAAGTCATGTTAATAGCTGGTTTCCATGTTTTTGCCTTCCAGTGCTCCCTTCTGGGAGCTGGAGACCCAGGGATTTGCACGTGAACTCCTCTGTGGCTAGTAGTGAGGCTGGGCTGGGGTTTTGCTGTGAAAACAAAGAGCCAGACGTGGGGAAATGGAAAAACCAGAGCTGGGAAACGGAGTGAAAGCTCTTTCCTCCTGAGCAAGTGACAACTGTGGCTTTAGAGGTGCCAAGGCAGTGGCAGCTCTCCGGCCGCGTTCGGCAGTGCCGGCTACGCTCCGGGCACCGGCTGCGAGAGCCGTCACAGCGGGGCTGTCACTGGGGCTGACAGGGCGCCTGTGCCACGGGGAACGGATGTGACTGATGCCATCTGGCCGTGCCAGTGGTGGGGATGCCCTCCGGGGAGTGAGTGGCCGTGGCAGCCTAGCAGGGGGTGCAGCCTGGGAGCCGCAGGATCGCCTGGAAGCGTCTTCGGGGCACGCGTGTGTGAGGGGAAGGCAGGGATTTGCACTGGCCCCTGAGCTGCACTCTGGTGTGAATCACTCACCAGCCCTGTCTCTAGGCTCGGTTCAGAACACAGAGCAACTCGGAAGCCTTTCTTTTGGGTTTGTTTTGTTGGTTTTTTCCTTTGAAAGCTGGGGCTTTTTGATAGGTATGGCTGTTCCAAACCCACCTATGTCTGTCGGGACATTTCAGGACTTTTTGCGGGAGTGTGTGCACGAAAACAGGTTTTTGTGACCAAAATGCCAACTTTTCTCTACTGCCCCGTGGGGGATGTATGTGTGACTCACTTAGATTTTAGGAAAGAAAACTTACCTGAAAACCAAAACCTCCTTCAGAAAAATACTACGATAAACCTTTTCCAGTTCCATGAAATGTTTCTCAGAAGGCAATTTCCTGCCTCCTTCCCTGTGGTTAAACAAGGCTGAGCAGTGGATGGGCAAGATGAAGCTTGATGGGGGTGAAGGGCCCTGTATGCCCTGGGGCTGGCGGGCAAGGGCTATAAGCTGCCAAAAGCCAGCAGGCTCCCACCCACGCCTGCAGTGAACCAGGAACTGCAGCATTGGGAATGTGTCCCAGCAACAGCTCAGTAAGTGCTGAACAAGAGGGTGTAGGTATTTGCTAAAGGCCAGGTGCCCAAATCTGTCTTCAGGGGGAACTTGGTGCAGAAATCCACTGAGAAGCAAGGAAATAGCATCCTTTTTGGACCTAGAGGAGAAGGTTCAACACTATCTATGTCAATTAAGCACAGAAATGAATTTCAATAGAAGATCAGAGCTCAGAATACACAACTATAGCTTGCCCTGTGCAGTCTGGTAGGGTGAAAATACCCCCTAAAAAGTTGTTAAAGCTTCTCTGGTAATAGACTTTTAGGAGCACTGAGACAAGGCATATCTGCAGTGCAGGTAACATGCTGCTTCCTGCCTGAATTCACCACTGCCTACTTCGTCCCTCATCAGATTTGATTTAGATCTCTCAAACTGCATTAAAGATGGAAAGAATGGTGCTGTTAATTTCCCCAGCTGCTGATTGCAATCATCTTGTTGCATTAGGCAGTTCAATGGCTGGGTCAAGCTGCGGTGTTGTTATAACGAAAGAGCGAGACGTGAATTACTGTAGATAATTCAGAGCAAAGCGGGCTGGGTTCTGCTCCGTGGTCACTCCCTGCTCCAGTGGGTCTTGCAGGAGTGGTTTCACTTGCCTGCCCCATGGATGGGATATCTTGTCACAGTGAGTGACTCCCACAATAGCTACTGGTGTTGACTGTCTTGGCAATGAGGCCAAAGACTGAATGCGCCACAGGGAAAGAGCTCCGGGCTCACTCTAGGAGAGACCTCTTTAGTTAAGGGTCAGGGCTCAGGGACAGGCAGCAGTGAAGGGGGACTTTGGGATTATTTGTGGACAGAAAGCTGACATCAACATGCAGGCCTACTTGTTGCAGTGTATTTCACTGTAATTTAAAATTTAGCGTATTTATAATGCTTAAAAAAAAAAGACCCTGAAAGAGAGCAACAGAAAGAGGATCTGAAATAAAATATGGCAAGAAATCAAATTAACAGTTTCCAAGAGTTATATGTCTGGGTACTGCTCTGGGTGGAATATAACTTGTTTTCCAAAATTAGCTTTCAGCTTATGACCCCAGTAGTGAGAACGTGATCACCTGAGCATCAGTACTGGCTCTGGCCAAAGGCCCACCTTGGTCCTTGTTCTTGACTGGAACCAGTAACACAGGCTTAGGGGGAGTGTAAAAGACAAACTGCATGTGATCCTTCCTCTGGCATAACCCATGGTCCCACCTGCTGGCATCAGCATCCTCCTGGTTCTTTGGTGCACCCTGTTATTGCAGTGGTTCTAGATTTGGGGTTTGGTCTGGGTTGTTGTTTGTTTTGTTGCTGTTGTTTTTTTGTGAGGGCACTGAACACTCGTGTTTTAATCAGCTTTCTGCCCTTTATGTCTCTACAGGCCTTCGTCACCTCCTGTGCCACGTCTTTTTGGAGCTGAGGCATCATCCCACATGGAGAAGGAGCTGTGCAGCATGTGAAATCACTGGTCAGTCCTTTGTTTTTCTCTGTCTTATGCTTTCCAAGAGAGGATGATGAGATGTTGCTGTCCAGAAATCATGACTTTGGTGCGTCACAGGGTCGTTTTTCATGGTGGCTTTAAAAAAGGAAGGCTTTGTCTTTTCTCTAGCCTTTGAGCAATACTTTGAGATCCTGCATGCCTTTGTGGCTATTCCTGAGCCTCGAGCTGGCAGTTTTAAAGCACTGTCTGTAGCAACCCTGAGAACAATGATAGATGACTGTGGAGGAAGCACTGTGTATGCCCTCAGAGTGCAGTGCTGCACATGCAGGCAGACACTTCTGATTTTATACTTTTCCAGTGTATTCTTGTGCTCTCGGGGCATGGCCAGTGTCCCTTTGGGGCACATCTGTTTGATCAGCCTTGGAAGTGGCCTGACTGCAGCAATCAAGACTAGCAGAGCAAAGCATTTCCAAGTTCTGGGTCGTATTTGAGAACTCTCTGAATTACTGGCTGGTTTACGTGGATGCTGTGCTAGGAAGAAAGAGGAATTTGTTCGAGTTGTAGATTGCAAGTGGTTCAGAAAGGCCTTGTAACCTCCTGGGTGTGGAGTCAGCTCTGTGTCAGGCACTGGTGCTGGTAGCAGCAATGTAATCTGGTCCTGGGGTTGCTCTCTGTACATCCCCTGCTCCTTTTGTGGTTTTGAATTTCCCTAAACCAGTGTTTTCCTAACCTTAAGCAGTAAAGATGAAATCCCCCTTTGTTTCATTTTTATTCCTTTTCATAGATGACATTGTCTCGCTGAGAAAATGAATTTGATCATGAAACACCATGTTCCCATTTCTGAACTCTTCCCCTCTGTGTCTGGAGACCTCTATTCCCTTTTGTATATGTTTGGATGTAAAGCTGTTGCACAGCACGTGTTACGTAGATATGTGCTACTTACAGACTATACAGCTTCTACTTCACTGAGGTATTTACTTACATCAATTTGTAACTGTTCATCAAAGATGCAATAAGGATTGGAGTTTTTGCTTTTATTTATTTAAGTTTCTTTTCTTGAAGTACAAGCCATCTTCTCACCCATGGGAATTTCCATTGGCTCCATTTATAGAGGGCTTGACTTCATCTATTCACACCAACCTTGCTGGCCAGGGTACTCTATCCATTTTTAGTCAGAAACAGACTAAAACTAGTGACTCTGAACTCTCTTCCCCGGGAAGCAGGCCCTGACATGGCAGGTAACACACCATGTGGGTGACACATTTAGGTCTGTCACCTGGATTTACATTTCTCTTCTCCAGGGAGGGGAGCTACTCTTTGTCAGAAAATAAAAATGCATTGATTTGGATATCCAGGCAACATAGGTAGAAATAAAAATGATGGAAAACTTAAAGTGGACTTAGGGAGATGGCAGTAATGCCCCCCTGGGCTGCTATGAAAGAGGAGCTGTTGCATTTGGGGAAGAACAGGAGAAAGACGTGCTGAGGTATTTGGATGAGTGTTCTGTTTTGCTTCGTCACGGAAAGAGGGATGGTGGAAAGGGCAGGGTGGGGGGCACAACAGTTTTTATGTCTGGGCATGGGCAGGAAGAAATAACATGCTGTAAATATTGCAGCTGACACAGCAGAGACCCATTTGGCTTGGAATATAGGGCAATAAATGCAGTCAGGTGATTGAGGGGTGTTGTGCATGAGTCTGCCAGGTAGTTAGGGGAGAGCCGATCAGGAAATAATTATGGCTGATAAGGGGAGATTGTAAGGAGGCCAGCACCTTCTGTGACCATGAAAGGAGTTAATGATTAACTGTTATGGAAAAGCTCGAAGCACATTCTCCCCTTCTTCGAAGTCACACCCGACTGCTCTCCTGCATCATTAACTCCAGCATTGCAAAGCTGAACACAGAGCTCTGAGCATGAACCAGCTTTAATTCAGGGCAGCCTCCAGGATGTGAATGGGGAAGCTGGTTGAGAAGGGCACAGCTGGCAAGGTGCTGTGTCTGCCCAGGAGTTAACTTCTGGGGAAATCCATCCTGCTCCTGGCGAAACTGGGGGAGATTTCTGTCCCCTGTGCGTTGCAAATGAAACCCCACCCTGGCAATGGGCTCGTGTGGCTGGGTGACAGAAAGCAGTGTGGAAATGGATTTGGGGAAAAGGTGCAAGAGGGAGGAGAAGGGAAGGGTCCTGTACTTTGAGTAGGTGCAGCAGTGTATGACTCTGGTGCATCAGGACAGGTACACTGACACACACAGAGTGCAGCTTGCCAGGACCTGATCTGGATGCTGGCTTTGAACATCTCTTTCTATTTCCATATGCAATGATGAGAGTGGCAGATGTCAATAAAAACTCTTCTTGCTGCTGTGATGTTGAATGGACAGTCTGTAGACACTCACAGAATATTCTTCCCCCTCTCTGCTCATCCAGCTCAGCGTTTACAGCACAGTGAGGCCCTAAGGTGTTGCCTTGTTTGTGCTGTGTGTGCTCCAGCTTCCTGCACTTATACAAGGCAAGTGAGCTACCACCATCAAAACTTCTCTTTCCTGAATCGGGGAGTAGTGGCCCAGACTGGATCTTCTAAACCACTTGGGCTCCATTTACAGGGTGCTGGAATCACAGGCTTGCACCTCGTGGCACTCCTGCAGGAATGGGCAGAGGCCACAAACCCCGTTAGCAGCACATGGTGGTGTGCAGGATAAATGAGATGAGATGTGCATGTTCTGGCTCTGTGTATTCCCAGGGTTGGCCAAGGGGGTGCAAGGATGGGGACCACTGTTGCAGTAGTTAGGGCCAGGCGTTCGCAAGATATCGTGCTGTCACGGAAAGCTAGGACCCCTACCCCCAGGAGCCAATTAACACAGAGTGTGTGATGTGAGCAGGCGGAAATGACCTGGCAGACCTGCACTATATAACGCCGTGTTACAACCCAATAAACGCCATTTGCCATTCATCATACTGGTGTGTATGAGCTGATGGTCCGAGCAGCCTGGGTTTGGCTGCCGTGCTGTTCCCGAACCAGGTCACCAGACCTTGCAAAGGTCACAGACCACACAGTGAGCTGGCTGTGCCTCTAGTTTGGATCAACCTTTGTAGCAGAGAATATCATGCTTTTCTGTGTGATGGCTGTTCCTTCTGTTCACATCTCTGCCTGGAACACTGAGGGCAGAGCTGTGCTGGCTGCTTGGCAGGCACCAAACCAGAGTCTTGAGATTCACTCCCTACAGGGAACTGGCCCTGAATGTTAAGACATTGGTGGTATTCAGTATGGACAGTGGGAATGGTGCCGGAGCCACGGTTTGGATCTTAAATGGACTTTGCTTTGCAACCTTTCTGTACAGCTGTTGGAGTGTTTGCTGATGGATTGTACTTGATTAATGCTAGCTACTTTATTTTTATTAATTAGGTCACACTTAGTGGCTAGTGTCCTAGTTTCAGCTGGGATAGAGTTAATTTTCTTCCTAGTAGCTGGCACAGTGCAGTGTTTTGGATTTGGGATGAGAAGAATATTGCTAAAAAGAAAGATGGAGAGGTAATTTTTTCAAGTGCATGTAGTGACAAGACCAGAGGGAATGGCTTCAGGCTGTAAGAGTGCAGAGATAGATTGAATACTAGGAAAAAAATTCTTCCCTTTGAGAGTGTGAGGCCCTGGCACAGGTTGCCCAGAGAAGCTGTGGCTGCCCCATCCCTGGGAGTGTCCAAGGCCAGGTTGGATGGAGCTCTGAGCAACCTGGGCTAGTGAAAAGCGATCCTGCCCATGGCAGGGAGGTTGTGACTAAATGAATCTTTAGATCTCTTCCAACCCAAGCCATTCTGTGAGTCTGTGATAAACCACTGTGATGTTTTAGTTGTTGCTGAGCAGGGCTTGTGCAGAGTCAGGGAGTTTTCAGCTTCTCACCCCACCAGCGAGGAGGTTTGGGGGCACAAGAAACTGGGAGGGGACATAGCCAGGACAGTGACCCCAAGGGATATCCCAAACCACATGGCACCATGCTCAGTGTATGAACTGTTGGGAAAGTTGGCCAGGGGCTGCTGCTGGGGAACTGGCTGGGCATCAGTAAAAGGCTGGTGAGCAATTACTTGGTATATTCTAATTAAACAAGTTTTTCTTATTATTGTTGTCCCTTCCATTCCTATCCTATGAAACTGTCTTCATCTCAACTCATGAATTTTACTTTTTTTCTTTTTTTTCCTAATTCTCTGCCCCATCCCACTGAGGGGGAAGCAGGGGAAGGAGGGAGTGAGCAAGTGGTTACAGCCACAAACCTCTGCACAGCCCGTCTGCAATTAGCACCAATTTTCCCTGCTCGCATTTGCCCCCTGGCAGGACAAGGTGCTGCCAACTCCCCGCTGGACCCACAGGGCACGTAAAGGTGTGTTGTCAGGGCAGGGGCAGTGGGGGAAAATCCCCAGGCTGTTGTTGGGACTGTTGCTGTGTGTGTGGGACAATCTTGGCCGAGATCCAGGCTCCATCATCATTTCTGAGAAAATGACGTCATTAATGGATGGCTGTAATCGATAGGCCATGGCCCCGATTCAGCAAGACACGTAAGTGCACGGCTAACAGCCATCACACGGTCTGGGACCTTGATGGGCTGCTTTAGTTTTTAAGAAGCTGCTTTTGCATTTAAAATTGGATTTGTGCTAGGCTGAGGCTTTTTGTGCCTCCGGAGAGCACCAGCCATGTCCTGACCACGAGGTGCCACGTGCTCACAGCGTACACAGGATCTCAGAGCTGGGAGACAAAAGGCTGAGAAAAGCCCAGCAAAGGGAGGGTCTGTTACCAAATAGTGGTTTTGGCCTCTTGTGGCCCTCCTTACCCACACAGAGGGCTGGTGCAGAGATCACAGGTTTTGGAGGGGAAGGTGTGAACTTGGCTAAATCACATTTGGCTCTTCTTCATGTTGGCTGAGCGTAGTGTCCAGGAGGTAAAGGGACAGAGAGAGAACCTGCTTAAATGGGGAAAACAGTGCTTGGGGGTTTCTTGCAATGCATACTGGAGGGAAGCAGGAGCTCAGATTTATTTTCCATGTACAGCTTAAATGAATCCTTACAAGGATTTGTTTTTCTTAAAGTTTAATTTTTTTTCATTTATTATTTATACTTGTATTAAACACTATGGAAGTGTTTCTTTTGGTGTGTGTGTTTTTGGGAGTTTTTTTTAGGATGATTTAGGAACAGTTGAGAAGCAATTATTCATTAGACTTACAGCTAGGTTTCATTTGTTTTTAATTGTGTTCAGCTTGGATGGCTTTTAATACTTGTCCTCGCATTTCACCAATTGTTATTTATTCCATTCAGTTGTGTGTCTTACACACATTCATTTCCCCTCACAGATCTCCTGCAATGACCCCTAGAAAGCTGCAATGAAGGCAGAGAGTTTGGCACCCCCTTGAGAACAGCTTCTAGTGACCCCAAAGCCTGAGCCATAGCGAGCAGCTGGATCCTACAATCTCTTAGGTGCTTTGGAGAAATTACCTCTAAATTGTATTTAAGTAGTGCAGTAAAGCCCAATTAAGGAAGTACTTAATCAGAAGCTCACTTTCAAGCACACAGCCAGTGTTGCCCCTGTTTGACAAACTGTGTGCTGGGGGCTCAGCTATCAGGTGTAGGGAATGGCTGGATCCACACACCTCCTGGGAAGCTCTGCTGCAGGCACATAGCAAGGAGCAGGAGTCCTGAGTTTCAGGTGTTGAGCTAGTGCCACCTGGAATTATTCTGCTAACTTAGAGGGAAGTGGTGTAATTTATGCACCCATTAGAGTATTCAGCAATGGTTTGGGGTTTGTTTGTTATTGCAGTGCCAAAGGGAGAACTGCAGGGACTCAAGGTCACACACAGAGTCACATCTGGCCATGGACTATGTCCCTGTGCTGTATTGCAGGGAGGCAGAAACTTCCTTAGGCCTCTGATGTTTTTTTGGCAGCAGCACACCAGGGTTGGTGACTGAGGAGTGATGAACTCTGCCTCGAGGTGTGAGACAGCCAGGGGTTCAGCCCTGGCACGGGGTAGGTGCAGCCTTTTGAGCACAACCATATAGCTTTTGGGTCCCAGCCTTAAAATCAGAGCCTGGTCACACATCAGACCAAGCAGAGCACAGCTAGTGAAAATGTCCAAAATGGCGGAGATAACCATGGGTGTCAGGAAGGGATCACAGGGCACCAGCTGGAAGTCAGTCAGGGAGCTGTAAGATGCTGCTGTACTCCTACAACACAAGAGTCATGAGCAGATCACTGCCAAAAAGACATCTATGGCTTCAGTGAATCATTCCATCCAGGCATGGCTTGTCATCAGTGCCTGTCAAAGCTGGGGCTTGGAGATTTTAAGCAGCTTCCCTTGTGACAATCCAGTTGCTGTGCTTGTAAGGACCAGAGAAATGAGATGGTGGGAGTGGAGACAGAGCGGTTGTGGAACAGCTTTGACAGAACTTGCCTTGAGCTGAACCACTTTATGGTCCTGATCTGATTCTGGATTGGACTCATATGGGAACTATTTCGTGGCCAGCTTTGCACTGCCGTGGCTCAGGGAAGAACGATTGTACTTAGCACCAAACCCGAGAAACCATTTTGTGTGATGGCTGTGACTGTTGTAAGGGTTAATGTGCCCAACAGACCTGACACAAACAGAGCTCATGGCCCCTGGAGTTTGAGTCAGAGGGTCTCTCTTCAGGGTGCATAAGCCAAGGTGAAAAGCAAAAAGCCATCGTGTCCCAGGGCTGGCTGTTCTTGCGGCACCCACAGAGCCGGCACAGCCGTGCCAGTCTCGGTTCCTCTCCTGTGGGACAGCTCTGAGGAGGTTTTGCAGCCCAGTATTTCCCTGCGGAAACTACACATGGTCACTTTGCCCTCAGCTGGAGCTGGTGGCTGAGCTAAACCCAAGTGATTCAGAGTTTGAAGTGTGATTAAGAGTCAGGCTCTGGGAGAAGCTTCCTTAATTCTGCATTCAGCTACATCCGAGGGCATTGCTCTGCTTTGAGACTCGAGTTAGCAGTTTTATCTCCATTGATTCATCTCTGGAAGTGGTCTGGCATGGTGTGATGTATCCTGAGATAAATCATTTAGTTTAAATGTACACCAATTTTCTAGTGTCCTTTGGCTTCTGTATGCCATCACCCCCTGATTTCAGTGGCCTTGGGGCCAAGCACCCAATGGTGATGGGCAAGGGGTCCTTCCCCTGCTTAACACAAGTCTAGAAACATACTTCAGTTGATTGTTGGATTTAGAAGCTGAAGTCATTCCCCTGCTGGTTCAGGGTTTTTTGGTTGTTTGTTGTTTGGGGTTTTGTTTTTGTTTTTTTGGGGTGGGTTTGTTTGTGTTTTGATTTGGTTTTTTTACCAGACATCCCTGCTGAAGCACCAAAGTGTCAAAGGGCAGTAACTCTCTATGGAATGTTAGGTCAACAGGCTGAATTTGTACAATAGTGGAAGAAATCAGTGTGAAGGGCCCAGAGCCTCATGTCCCAGCTGGAGATGGCTCATGTGGACCTTGCTGAGAGCTCTCTGGTGCTGTGTGCTGGGGCTCAGCTGTGCCATAGCTGGCACCAGCTGTTGGGCAGTTGTAAACTCAAAACTAGAGAAGCACTGTAGAGCCAGGAGGGCTCTTTCATCCCTCTGAGCTTCTCCTCCTTCACAGTGTGGAGGCACAAGTCAAGGCCAGCCAGGAGAGGCTGGTTTTGTAGTAAAGGGAAAATGCTTTGTCTTTAAGCCTGACAGCCTTCACAGTTGCTGGAATGTGTCTTGAAAATGGGAAAATGGAGATTTTCCCTGGATTATTGTCTCCCGAGACTTGATTCAGCATGCCTAGAGTTCAGAACAGATCTGTTTGTTTTTATTTGGTGGAGAAGTTAGGAGAGCCTGGCATGGCTGGACATGAAGTCGTGCATTCATGGTGTTTATGAATTCTCTTGTGAATGTATGGAAAACATGTATCATTGTTTCAAATCCCAGGGCTGGAAATAGTGCAAATAAATGACTGTGAGTCAGAAGAAGGTGAATCACTGCAAGGTAGCTCTACTGTCAATAATTTAAGAGCACACATATCATATGGGTGATGATTTGACTAATTAGAACAGACCTTTGAGCATTGGCATCCAGGGTTTTCAAAGGAGCCTAGCAAAATTAGGTGCCTAAGTCCTTCTGCTATCAGTGGGACGTGAGTATGTACCTCCTTTAAATGCTCATTTTAGCATACCTAAGGAACTTTATTTAGGTGTTTAAATGACAGCAATGTTTCCCCTCTACAGCCTAAGCCAGCCCCTTATAATGCCCATTTCAGTCGCTGTTCATCCTGGAGCCCACCAGCAGGATTTAAGGTGCCCAGTGGAGGGTGTGAGTGGAAAGAGCCCTGTGGCCCCAAGAGCTCCACACCTGCAATGTCATCTAACCATGGCAGCTCTGTCACACAGTCCTGGCCAACACCACTGGGAGGGGACATCTCAGTGTGGGAGCAACGGCACTGTCCAGCATAAAATGTGAGAGGTCAGACAGGGTTAGGATGATTTGTTTGCTCTGCTGATGTGTAAAGTGGCTCTTGTGTATCCCTCAGTAAGGCTGCATGTTTCTCAGAGGTGAAGTGTTCACACAGACACTGATGCTTCCAGCAGAAGGTGTTGCTGACTGAAGAACCACTGCAAATCTTTGCAGCCTGCTGATTTTTCTCCCCCTTCCACTCTGTCTTCCCATGGGTGGTTTGCATGGACTGGTGCTGTGGATGTCAGCCAGGCAAGAGTTAAATGTAGTTGTGGAGCAGATGGCTTACCTTTGAAAGCATGGTGGGAGACATGTACCTCTGATCTTGTAAAGGAGCCTGTTTTCTTGCTGGCAGCACAGCCTGCTCCAATTAGAACACAAGGGCTGAAACAAGGCCTGGAGTCTGTCTGTCCCCTGCTGAGGTGGTGGCACTGTCACTGCTTTTGTGGTAAGTAGGGCAATTTCAGTGCCAGTCACCTCTCTGAATGCAGCCTTGCAAAGACATGTGCAAAGTCATTGATTTTTCTTTAGCCTCAGAGTGTTTTCCCTCTGTGAGTTCATGGAGCTGGCAGGGCAGCCCTGCCTGCAGAGGATTTGCTTCCACTTGGGCTCCAGCCAGGCAAGACAGGAATCCTAAGTTCTCCCTGCTTTATGGCTCATCTAGAGCAGCAAAGCTTGGTGCTTTCTTCTCCAGTTCACCCTCTCAGCACAGACAGCCCAGGGGAATTGTTGGCTTTTTTTCCCCTGTTAAGTGACTTTACTCAGGGCAGGTAAAGGAAGAATGAAAGCATCTTCATCACATGGGTATGGTGGTCATGTCTCGAAGGCTTGGCAAAGGCACGAGACAGTGCAGACACACAAGCACCAGAGAGGGGAGCATGACCTGGGATGCTGCACTCTCTGCCACCAAAGTGTCTTCATGTGGTGGGTCAGGAAGCGAGGTGAGGGGGCTGAAGTGATGTAAGGCCACAGTGGAAGAGAGCAACAGGCTTGGGAACTTGGTCAAGTTCCCAAATGGCAAGGCTTTCCAGTGTTGCAGGGTCTTCCCTTGCTGCTTCTGTTCTCAGGAGCTTTCCAGGCTGGTAGTAACATCTCTGCAGGGAACAGCCCTTGAGGAGACCCTCTGACAGACTTGCTAAGGCCATGCCCTGTAGGCAGGTACAAATCTAACCTCCTCTGCTGATAACCTGTGCATCAGGGAATTGTACTGTAGGAGAACTGACTCCAGAGGCTGCTGGAGGGTTTCCAGGAGCTTGTTGTTGAAAAGAAATCTCAGCCTGACCTGAAATTCCTGCTTTGGAATCAATTGCTGCCCTAGTGAGTAGACAGGACTCTAGTGAGGTCCTGTGCTATGTTACATACAAAGTCAAACAACACATCTTCCAAACCCAAGGCTTCTTGTTTCTGGCAGGGAATGAAGCCCAGGCTGCCCCAGCCTCCCTGGCTCTGCTTTTTTCCCCAAGAGATCTATGCCCAGGTACAGCACCCAATTCCTGTATGGCTTATGGTTCCCAGCTTGGGAATTCAGCAGGTAGAACAGACCAAGCAGCTCATTTGAAATCCCTACACAGCACTGTATAATTAAGAACAAGAGAGAGATTTGCTATTAATTAGCTTTCACTGACCCACTTTTGACTCTCCAAATGCTGTTGCGGTGCGCTGGGTCTCTGAGAAGGCATGTCATCCTCCTCTCTGGGGAGAGATTAATCTTCATTACTCTTTTGCATTAGCCTGGCTCTCTTAGTCTCTCATTAACGTTCTGGCGGATTGGTGCTGCCAACTGAGGAGGGAACATCCACCCAGAACATTGTTAGGAAATAGGGTGGTTTCCTATGGTAATGGAATAGCATGGCATGTGCAGCAGCAGCATGTCATGTCAGACCAGGCTGGATTGGTTCCTCTGCTCACCTAGATTGGTGTCCCTCTTGATTGTCTCATCTGCATCTTGCTCCAAGTCACCAGAGTTTCTGGGTTTTCCTTTGGCTGAGTTCCCACTGCACCCATGGCATGGAAGGCTGCAGCTGTGACAGTGGGGACTAACTGAGGCACGAGCCCAAGTTTCCTATTAATCAGGACATAACCTTGTGTTTTTTCACCTAAGATGAGAAGGGAGGGGTCCAGTGAGAGTTCCCTCACATATATTTTCCCAAAGTAAGGAGCAACTTGAGACCCTCCAGCCTTAAACACACATCCCAGCTGATGTTTGCAAAAGAAAGGTCAGCACCAAGAATACATGTTATTTTGCTCTCTGTGAGCTCCCTGTGGCATCTAAACTGGGAGAGGGGCCTTAGTTAGTTTCCCTTTACCACACTCGTGTGGGGTGGCAGAAATTTGCTTGACTATTATCTGTGTCATGATCCTGCTGTGAGAACAACACATCTAGCAAGGAATAACGGGATGGGTTTATTGTGAGTCCCAGCTACAGGTCACAGAGAGCTGCTGCCCCCCTAAAGGAGGGACCCTTACAGCCCATTCTGTGAGGGACAAAATGAATCATTCCTAGTGACTTGCCAGGAATTGGTGAATGAGTCAATGGACAAGTCAAGAGCCCAGGGCTGCCTGGTGTACTTGGCTCTGGACTTTGGAGAGCAGAGCACATTGCCAGGGTCACCTGCAAGTGCTGTGGCAGGCACAGAAGTGCAGCCTGCTGTTCTCTTACAGCTACTTCAGAGTCCCACAAATCATTATCTAGGAATGATTCATTTCCATACAAGTGCTGCTAGTGAGATATGTATCAGGGTTACAGCAGTCTGTTGCAACAATACATTGAGTTTTGCTGAAAACCTAAGGTCCTGGATCAAGGTCTCTTTGCAACAGCACATCCAGGTGCTGAAAGAACCTGCTAAATGCAGTTCTTGGAGGTTACAAAATTCAAAGGGAAATAACGAAACAGAAACATATATTTAAAAAATAAGAAGAAACAAACCATTGCTTTTAGATTTCTTGCATCTGCATTTGGAATGTTTAGGACTGTTAGTAATATTGCTGGTGGAGGCTGCCATGAGAATTTGGGAATGGATTGCAAGCGTGAGTGGCGGGCTGGATTAGGAAACACAGGGTGAAATAGAACAGATTAGACTATGATTATCCAGTCCAATGGCCTGACCCATTCAGGGCTGACCAAAAGTGTTAAGTGCCATGTCCAAATTCCTCTTAAACACTGACAGCCTTGGGGAATTGTTCACTTTTCTGGGAATCCTTTCCCAGTGTTTGACCACCCTCTTAGTAAAGAAATTCTGCCTAATGTCCTAATGTCTAAACCTCCCCTGGTACAGCTCTGAATCATTCCCATGTCCTAGCACTGGATAGCAGGGAAAGCACCTTCCTCTCCACTTCCCCTCCTCTGGAAGCTGCACAGAGCAATGAGGTTGCCCCCAGCCTCCTTTTTCCCAAACTAGACATAACCAGAGTCCTGAGCTGCTCCTCACAGGTCATTCCTTCAGCCCTTTCACTGGCCTTTTTCACCCTCCTCTGGACACATTCAAGCCACCTTCACATTCTTCTAACATTGTGGGATGCAGACCTGCACACAGTAGGATATCTGACTCACCCAATGGCCTTGGGACGTGGTGGCTCTGTCCCTTAGTTTGGACCAGGAAAGAGCAACCCCTTGCTTGTCACAAGGTCAGGAAGAGCTGTGAGATGGAGCTGAGGACCTGTGAGTGGGCCCCCCTGTGTCACCCAGGGCTGTGGCACTGGCCATGGGCAAGTGCTTGGGATTGGGACCTTTTGTTCTGGGCAGCAAAGGCAGCCTGGTCAGCACCCCAGGGTGGGTGATCAAACACAGGGCCACATCCATTCAGGGACCAGAATGAAGTTAAACTGTAGGGTGCCCATGGATCTTGTTCCTGTGCTTGGGAAGATGAAAGTCCTCAAAAGACAGGCAATCTTTTCCTGTATCTTGAAGTGTGTAACATCTCAGCACCAGTAAGATGAGTGAAGTGAGGAAGCTGGGAAGGAATTGGATGCAATGCTTTAAATGTCTCAGTTTCACTGGTGATAATTTGTTTCTGGTGGAACAAGAGCCTGGAAATCCAGGAAAGAAGCAGGTTGTGAGAGAACTGTAGGAACTGTTGGGTCAGCTGGCCTGAGAAAGCTCTAAAACATGGCAAGTGCCTGTGTAAATGTGGGACATGCTGCCTGTGATGGAACCATATCAGTTTAAAGCTATTTCCTCCTTTCTTCACCTACCTGGAGTGCCCTGGGGCTTTGCAGTCGCTTTGCAAGGTGGTTGTTGGTGCAGGTACTTGGGACTTTTCAGGGTGTGCAAACACAATCTTCAGGTCCGTTGCTTGGATTCGAAGTTTCGATGTTTGGACACATCAGGTGTGTGGTATGTTCCTAATCTCCAAGTGGATGGGGGTAGTTCTGATGATCAGGTTGGAGAGGCAAATACTCACCACTACATATTTCAACGTTGCTTTGAACAAAGGGCTAAAAAATGTGATCTATTGTCTCAGCAAACATTCCTGCCAGGGAGCATATTTGCTGGATTGTTGGCAAAAGCAAGATCTGAAGGGATGTGAACTCACTCCAGGGTAATTTTGTTTACACATTTCAAATACACTATTGCAAGTCATTTTGCTTTCTGCTCCCTGTGCGCCCCTGTAAGCTGTGCACTAACCAGGGGGAAAGATTTTCCTCTCAGACTCTGGCAAAACTTACCCTCTTGTCTTAGCATGAGCTGAAGAATTGCACTCATTCAAACTGAGGTTGGGAAGACAGGGACTTTTACCTATGGAAAATGGGGTTTTTCTGGTGGGAACGTGATGTTCAGGGACTCATAGTGGTAGTTTGAAATCCTTCTGCAGCACTGGTTTGGCCCTTCCCTGGGCATGGAGACTGTGTTTGACAGATCTCCAACCATGTGGTACCATGGGGGTGTCACATGGAGAGAGACAAGAGAAGGGAAGACAGCCAAGCCACAATTTGCAAGAAATACTGTGGTCATCTTGCCATATGAAAATAATTTTTAGAGGGCCAAACTGTAATTTTTTTCATAAAACAGCATAATGAAAACTATCCCAGCTATACTTTTTCTGGTTCAAACCTACTGCACTGGAAAATTGTGATCACACTTACCTATTAATAGGCTGTGTTAATTACTGTGGCATCCTAAGCCACTGAGCAGCAAATGTGGCCAATTTTGGTCATTGCAAGTATTTTCCCGTTAAAAGGGAACCTTCACCCTAATTAAGTGGCTGTTGCAACATTAAAAAAAAATAATTCCCTCTGTGAGATGAAACACACAGCTGGGAGGGGTGGAAATAGCACTGGCAGAGGAGGGGCTGGAATTAAGGACTTGTCAGGGGAAGGTGTTGAGATCCAGGGGGTTGATTATGGAAGGAGGAGAAGTGCTACATCTCCCAGCTGCAGCAGCCCAAGATGAGGTAAAGGTGGCGTATGTCAGAAACGTCTAGACAAGGTGGAAAACTTATTACAAGTATTGGGGAGGGGGGGAAAGAAAAAAGGAAGGGAGAAGAAAAGAGCAACAAAGAAGCCAGTAGATTGCATGATTATACGCTGCCTAAGGGAGACAGGTTGAGATTATATAATTCTCCAGGGAAACTCTACATGAAGCAATTATATGTTCAGCTGGGTGCACTCTGTTAGGGTTTTTAAATTAAAAAAAAAAAAAAAGAGGTTGAACACTCAAGAAAGTGTGGAGGAGGGTAGTGAAGTGCTGAGCCGAAAATCTTTTTTTAAATCTTTATATGTACTGCATAGTGGGGGAGAAAGAGACAGCAGAGAAAAAGGATGCATTTGACACACGTCAGAGATATCAACAGCTCCAGTGACAATTTTAAGGAAATTCAATGGAAATTAAAGGGAAGCGTTTTAGAGCAGAAGTCCCAAAGGCACTTAGAAATGTCGAACCCCAGAAAAGCTCCAGGTCTGCCAGCAGTGGGGGATCAGCTCCTTCCATGACCAGCACGTGACACTCAGCGGGCCAGACTGTCAGCTCTGAGACATCAGGACTCAACCCGATGCACATCAAAAGCTGTGCCAGAGCACAGGAGACCCTCCGGGGCTGACAGCTCCTCCCAGTATGCAAAAGGTCTGAAATCCCAGCGTCCTGTAGTGAAAAGGGAAAGAATTGGCATGCCTTGACTTCTTTAGTTCACTTTTTCATGGTCTTGTAAGGCCATGCAATAGAGTGTTGGGTGTGCCCGGTGGTCTTCCACTAAAAATCAGTGGGTCACCCCTTAGCCATAGCACCATGTGGCCTCTCTTTGCCCAGGGCATTTCAGTCTCTGCCCAGCTCATGGGCAATTCCATCCTTCTCAGCTCTGCTACACCAGTGACACAAGCAGGCATGATATGATTACTTCCTTTGGAATCCCACCGTGTACATGGTCTGGAAAATCAGGCACCTGATCCAGAGAGGACCCACAGAGATGCACAGCAGCATCTAAGCAGGAGAACAGTGAGTGTGTTCTGGAAGGAAGCAAGAGGGAGAGACACTAGAATATTTTCATTTCCTCGGAAACACATCCCCTCCAAAAAAAACCCACAAGAGGGTGAGTCATCCACAGAGAATATTGGCCTCTCTGAGTTGCAGCTGCGAGTTTTTAATTATAAAATTTTAATTTACCAATAAAATAGAAGGAAGTAATGACTGGATTGTAGGCATATCATTGGCTCTCTGTAGGATTCTGCCTTTCCCAGCATGGATCCATGAGTCTGGCTCCTGGATCTGAGGTCTTTAAACTGAGAGCTGGTCATGCATAGGTGAAGTTGGTCATGCAGGCTTCAGGTACAGCTTTGTGAGGTTGTATAAGATCATGTATTTGGTGAATACTGCGCTGAGTGAAGGCAAATCAAACCTGGGAGGAGTGGCTGATATGTCAGAGGGTCATGCTGCCACCCAGAGGGTCCTGGACAGGCTGGGGAAATGGTCCAAGAGGAGCCTGATATGCAGTTCAACAAGGGGAAGTGCAAAGTCCTGTCCTTGGGGAGAAGCAACCCCAGGCAGCTGTACAGGCTGGGGGCTGCAGCTGGGGAACAGCAGCACAGAGGAAGGGCTTGGAGAGGGGTGTTGGACTCCAAGGTGTCCATGATCCAGCCATGAGCCCTCAGGCCAAAGAAGGCAGCCAACATCCTGGGCTGCACTGGGCAGAGCACTGCCAGCAGTGGAAGGGGTGGTCTTCCCCTCCACTCAGCACGGGTGAGATGCATCTGGGGTGCTGTGTCCACTGCCAGGCTCCCAGTGTGAACAAGACATGGACCTACTGGAGTGAGTTAAAAACAGAGTCAAGGTTAAGGGGTTGGAATGCTTAGTGTGTGAGGAGAGTCTGAGTGAGCTGGGGTTGTTTGGTCTGGAAAGGGAAGGCTCAGAGGGAGATCTTGTCAATGAACACAAACTGAAATGCAGGAAATTGCATTTAAACATAAGAAAAGCCTCACTGTGAGGGTGGTCAAATACGGGAACAGGTTGTCCAGAGAAGCAGTAGAGTCTCTGTCCTTGGAGATACAACCTAACTGGACATGATCCTGAGTACCCTTGTGTCTCTGTGATCCTGCTGTGAGCAGGAGGTTTGGGCTGGATGATCTACAGATTACCCTTCTGACCTCAGCCATTCTGGGATTTTATTCCCAGTTGTTACCCCTAACTGAATTATTCAGCTGTCAATGAGTCGAGATGATCTAATAAAGAACTGAGTGATTCTGTGTTTAGCACGAAGCTTCCACTGGGCTGGTGTGGATTAGCTGTGTCAGACCACCAGTCTGTCAACTGCATAAACATTCCTCTTCCATTTCTGCCAAGGTCCTCCTTTTGGCACACGCTGAGCTGCAGAGAGTCAAGTGCTGCAGTGTAGACCGAACCCAGGGAGAGTTTGTGAGCTCCAAGTCTAGGAACTGTTTTTGTTAGATGAATAACAAATGGAAGAGCAAGGCCTGCAGCAAGATCTTTTCCATATGTCAGGTTAGAACCCCGTGAGGTATCAGACATCTACTCTCAGGCTGGGCACATTTTCAGCATTCATGTCACAAAGGATAAGGATTTGGTTGCAGACACAGCAAGGGATGTTGGCAATAGGATACCAGTAGTGCAAATACCAACTTAAACTGTTTCCCTGAAGCAGGAAGCAGTGTGGGAAGAAAAGGAAGGCCGATATTGTGAATATTGAATTTGATTATATTTTGTACTGTTGGTCTAATAGAAATTCTGCTTGTTTCTCCAATGGCCAGTACAACCCAGAGGCTGGGATTTCAAGGTCTTAACTCCATTAGAGATAATGGGAGGATGGGACTGAATTTCTATTCCTGGCACCTCCTTCAGGGCACTAAGGGAAGTAGTTTCAAGATATGACTGTAGTTCAGGGGTCTCAGGAAGGAGAGGGCAAGGAAGTCATAAAAGTCAGACTATAATAATGAAAACAAGTCTCAGGGGACTGTCCAGGGTACAGGCAAGTCAAGGGCTCTGTAAATATAAAGAGCTCAAGTGGCCAGCTCTGAGGTGATTAGGACTAAACTGGTACCTTAGGTAATGGCCAAGAATGGAAACCACCCAGCTCCTGCCTTGAAAGGTCTTGCACTTCCTAGGCTAGGCCAGCCCCAAATGAACTGAAAGTGGCTGAGAATGAATTTCCTTTTGCATATGTTGTTCTAGGCTTTTCCACTGTCATTTTTTGTTTCTGCTCTTTATGGAGACATCCAAGCCAGTCACACAGGAGGAGGAGAGATGAAGGGTGGGATTGGCAGTTGTGCTTCTAAAAACTTCCAAGAAAGACCCATGAAAACATGAAGATTCCCAGTAAAATACCTTTTGGAGGGGGAAAAAAAAAGCCAGGGAAATCATGGCACCATAAAGTAGTGAAAAATAAGCCTGCAGGACCCTCATCATCTTCCTCTCCTCTCCTTGTGGATAAGAGAATATGGGTTCCTAAATGTAACTTAAAGTTGGAATGCATTGTCCCTCTTCCCCTGTACCCTCCAACTTACTGAGTGGACTTAACTAAGATTTGACCAGCAGTCTCTTTTCCAGTGCCAGCTTTGCCAGCAGCAGCCTGTGACACTGGCAAATACCATTTCCCTAGTCTGAGAAGCCACTTCATGAATTTCCTTGGGCTATGCTCTTGTGTAATCAAATGTAATCCTGTACTTTGACTATGATATTGGATCAGGTTCTGCTCTTTCTCTTTATTGATGCACAGAGTGAAGCAGAATGGCAACCTCTCACCCTGTCTGGGTTTTCTTTGTAGATTTAGGCTTTTAATTTCTATCTCAGGGTACAAATATTTCCAGAATCTGCAGCACAAGGAGATGCTGGTGCCCTTAGCCATGTCAGGGTGTAAAAAGGTTACCAGTACAACCTTGCTGTCTAGCCTACTGCTGTTATTTCTGATAGCACCAATAGTGCTGTCAGAGAAAACACAAGCAAGGGGAAAAGGCATTACTCAGTCTAAGAAAGAGAACTGTAGTGGTCAGAGATGATGGGGAAAGGAGTGATTGAGGCTCCTCCAGAAGAAGCACCTCCTAGCCTGCTCTGCTGTCCCCTTTGCCACCTCGGTGGGGTGCCAGGCAGGACCTGGACGTTAATGAGCACAGGAAGACTTGAATGTGGCAACTGTTAATTGCAGACAACTGTGGGAGTGATGATGCCAAGGTTGTCACTGTAATGCCAAAAAGATCCAACTGGAGTGCTTAAAATTCAGTCATGTAGGATTGTATTTAGAACCTGTTCTCACCTCTCGACGGTGGCTCTACGCAAATGCTGCTGGATTATCATCACTCTTCAAAAACCAGGCACACATCTGAAGTTCCTAAATCCAGGTAGAATGTTAGACTTTTTTCCTGTCTAAACACCAGTTGTCTCTGGCTGATCCTTTTGTGTGCTGGCATCTCACCTTACACATGAGGATGCTGGAGATCCTCTGCAGTGTGCCCAGACCCTGCCAGATGGCCTTGCAGTTCACATCAGCCCTGCCTGGCAGGGGAGGTGCAGCACTCCAGTCTCTTCTGCCACGAAGGAGGGCTCAGGAAAGCTCTGCCTGGTTTGCTTTGAGATATCTGTTCAGGGCCCCACTGATTCCAGAACTGACTGTTCCCTTGGAAGAAAGTAAGTCGGTGCACACAAATCTTTTCCTTCCAACTGATACAGAACGTACCGTGTTTTTATGTTTCTGTTGGCCTCAATGTTTTGTGTGTAGTTCCTGTGTAATATTTGGAATTGCAATGATTGTCTCTTCATTCAAAATGTTGCCCTGTTTCTAAGGAGCTGATGCTGGGCAGTAGAAGTCAGTAGATAGACTAAGGGGAAACCTGGTACAGGGATTTCATTAGCCTCCCATTGGGATAATATTCTGTGGACTTCAAGGGAAATGTGAAGTGGTGCCAAAACTCAAGGTCAGAGTGTAGCTTGAGGGCTGAGTCCAGTCTCTACCTGAATCAACTCATGGCTTCCTTAGTCTGCCCTCTGGTAAACCTGCCCAGGAGTCCAGGTACTTTAAACATTGTTCAAGAGAAGGCAAGACTGTGGAGGTGTGTATCTCTGGGGATGGATGGAAAGGTGCTCAGAGCATGCCAGACTCCTCCCAGAGTAACCACAGGCCATCACAAAGAGCTCTTGTTCTGGCTCAAGGAGTGAGTTGTTACTGGAGGAGGAGGTCACTAAGTGTTTGTGAGGGTTAAAAGTGGAATGGGAGTCAGGGCTGGACCCACCCTGCCCCTCTGCCTAAAGTGCTGGGCTTGAGTTAAGTGGATAAGTCAAACCTCTCTCTCAACTTCTGCATCAGGAACAAAATGTTGGGGCTTTTCCCCATTAATTTAGCCTGACTGACCCTTGATTTTTGATCAGGGTCGGGTTACATTGGCAATCAAAGGATGCTGCAAGTGTCTGGAGCCACAGCCTACAACCTGGCCCTGCCAGCATGCCTTCATCCTGTCCTGAGGCAGCAAGGGTCTCCCCAGAACCTCCTGGTGGCTGCTCAGGGGTCACATAAGGGCCCAGTCCTGGCTTTGCACCTTTTGGGTACTAAAGGTACCTCTTAAAAGAGGGTTAGGAGACACATTTTCTCTTTTGCAGAGAATCTGAGCATTCTGCTTTTTTGGGTGCCTTTTTTTATGCTTTAAAGCAAAAAATCCTAAGGTCGGCTATATAGTGAAGAACATTGCAAAACTAATATAAGTCATCAAAACACAGCCCTCATTTCAATTGTGGTTTTTTTCCTAGAAAACTGTTAAAACTTAACAATTTAAATGTACCTTCAGAGAACAGAAATGCAGGCTTTGCACAAAGGGCACTCAACAGGTTTCTAGTTTTCCAACTGAAAATGTGAAAGTTTTGTGAAAGGAAGGAGCAAAGGCTTGGGGATTAGATGTTATCTCAGAACCCAGAGCACACGTGCTGGTACCAGCACTGGCACAGCAGCAAAGATGTTTTGTCTCCCCCACTGCTGCTGAGTCTGTTCCTGAGTGGAAATGGGCTGTGCACAGAGGCACAGCTGTGGGCTGGGGACAGGAGGAGGAAAATATGTTGGTGACTAGCTGATGGCATCAGTGTTCTGGAAGGGGTTGAAGGAGGAGGTGGAAGTTGATGGAGTTGTTCTCTGCTCATCACTGCAAGTTTGTGGGCTCATAAGGAAACATGAAGGGCTGCATGGAGATGAATTGCCACAGGCCAGGGAATGATGCCTTTGCTGTAACTTTGGCCATGGGTGCAGAGCTGTGGGTGGGGGAGAGCTGCTTCCTTACTCATACTCAGCTACTGAAAGGGGTGTGCAGCCTCCCCAGTTCCTCTGCCTCATGCTCAGGGCAAGAGCACCATTGCTGGGAAGCAAAGGATATGGCACTGAGTGGGTTCTTGTACCTGCTCCAGGTGGTCTGTCTTCAGTGTTGGCACTGAAGGCTCAAGGTGGTCCTCAACATCCCATATAGAGAGGAGGAGCACTGCTGTTAATGAGGGCTCTTGAGTGCAGGTCCTCTGAATTGCAGCTGACTTTCCTCTTCGGAGAGTTTCAGAGCTGCAGGGGATGATGCTGAGTGTGAGGAACCAGCCTTTGACTCGCTGACATGCCTTTGGCTCAAACAGTGTCTCAGTGTGACATGTTTTATTGCTTTAGTGGCCTGTGGCTGCTCAGTAGAGCAGGGGGCTGCTGGGGTGTTTTGTGCTGGTGCATTGCCCTGAATGCCAGCAGGGCTTCACTCAGGCAGGGCATCCCCCAGCAGTGGAGCTGCTGGAGGGCAGGACAGGGAGCTGTGGGCAGGAGTGGCCATCTCCTGAAGGCTCAGCAAAAGGGACAGGGGAGATGGTCTGGTAGCTGCTGTGAGCAATCCCACAAAAATATCCAGACCTGTTTCTTGTCTTTCCTGTCCACACTTCTTTGCTGGGCTGACACATGTTGTAGGGTCAGAGGGGTGTTGAAACTTCAAAGAAGTGTGGTGCTTGTGGGCTGAGTTGGAGGACTGTGTACACACACACACACACAGAGTCAACCCCTGTGGATGTGGCTGGAGGACCTGAATCGGAGAATTCATCGTGTAATTTGTATTTCTGCACATAAGTAGATATTTCTATATTTGGTGTGAGGAAAAGAACTCCACTGTGAACACAAGAGAATCCCATATGGCTGATCTGAAAAGAAAATGTGGAATATTAAGTTGTCTTTAGTGTCTCTAGTGCTGTCTTGGTATTTTCTGTCTTTTGAGGTAAAAAGGAGACAATACAGTACTCTGGCACCAAAAGAAAATACAATAAAAATATACACTTAGAATGGAACTTCTAAGCATTATGGGCCAAGATGGAGGTATTGAGACAGTGCCAAAACTGAGCTGCCAGCTGAAGAGGCAGGTGACTTTTAGCCATGTTTCTTCTCCTGATCTTTCTGAACCACTGGAAACCCCTATAGCTGTAAATACTCACCCCTCACAGCTGGCCTTGCATGTCACTGGAAGGAAAACACTACATCTTTTTAGTGGGCTGATCCTCTTCATGCTGGGTTCTCATGGAGAATGAAGGAATTCTTTGTAAACCTCAAAATGGCAGTCTTCCTGGCTGGCCAAGAATCTGAAGCTAGGTGACAAATAGGGCATATTTCTGTCTTGCAGTACTTTTTTCTAACACTGTAAATAGTTTTGTGAGGTTTGTTTTTAGGTTTTGGGATTTGTTTGTTTTTAAGGACCAAACAGGTCAAATACAAATTTGGGAACAGGTTTAGTCAAGAAGTAGTGTTGGTGATTGATGGAAATATTGGCCTGATTCTTGTTTTCAAAGTGACTGCTTTGATTCTTGATGACGCCATAAGATTTCCTAAATTTGTGACTTAATGCAATCCACTTCACCTGCTTGTGCATCAGCCTGTGGAAGGTGCCTTGGGTAGCTGAGCTGCAGAAGCAGCCAATGCCACTGGGATCTAGAAGGGGCTGGAAGCTCTAGAGAAGGAATGCAGCCTCCTGCATCCCTAGATTTAGTTGTTGAGGCTTTTCCTGCACCCCAAATACACTCCTTATTCCTACAGCAAGTCAGCAAGAGCAGAAAGGGGACTGGTGCTCTCTGCAGCTGGGTGTCACAGCATCTATTTGTGTTTGAGCTTTGTGGAACAAACCCCTCAGAAGTGAAGGGCAGTAAGAAATGCTTGGTGTGCATCTGCTGCAGGGGGGAGGGATGCTCAGCAGCATCACAGCACTGTGCTAATGATGCAGGGGGGATGCAGGGTGTTGTTGGGATGGTGAGGCTGGGTATTAGTATCCTGACTGCAGGGCAATCCTGCTTGTCTGCTGGCCCTTCATGACATGGGAAGGATTGATTCCTGAGGTGATCTATAAGGATGGAGGGAAGTCAGGTCTGGAGTGGTTTAAGCTGCCTTTTTTCCCCCTGTAAGGCTGTTGGATAACATGCTGTGCAAGCAAAGACTTATTGAGGAGAAGTTATTAAAACACTTTTCAAAAAATAGCCTATTTGGATTTTAATGACCAAATTTGTAGGACCTGATGCCTCTTCAGGCTATGGTGGAAGAACAAAACCATCCCATTCATCCATCAGTGTGGCAGGCCCAACATGGTACCACCAGGCCCTTGCCATAGAGGTGTCATCTCCTGGGTCCCACAGAGCTGCACCAGAGCCAAGCTGTGGCCACAGTGGGGGTACTGCTGCTTTACAGAGCCAAAGCTGCATGACAAAGTGTTCAAGAGTGAAAAATCAGAATAGATTTCTCCACAACAGCATCCTGTCTGCCTTGTTTTGGGGAGGGAACAGCACATCAGGGCTGTGTGGGCTGGGGAACAGGGTCACTGCAGCTCCAGGGTGAAGCTCAGCCTTGCTATCCTCACCTGTCTGGAGTTCACTTCTTGTTTCTCCTGAAACTCATTGAGAAGAGCCTTTGTTTCCTGTGGTCCTCACATCTTCCACTCGAGTTTGAAGAGCACTCCTGTGCCTCTCCAGCAGGTTGGGCACTGCTGGATTGACATCACTTGAAAGCACTTCATCCCTCGCCGAGGCTGTGGCTGCCCGTGGGGTGACCTCAGCAGTCCTCTTGAACTTTGTGCTTCTGGGTGACTTTTCTTGGAAGGATTGGAGCTTGTTGTCCAAGACAAGTGCATGAATGAGTTGAATAGGCTGCTCTAACTCACATCAGCCATGTCCTCCTGCTTTGTGTGAGAAGAATGCTGTGGGCTGGCTTACCACCCCCAGCTCCAGCCTCTCTGCTTCCTCTGCAAGGCAGGTGAATCCACGTGAAGGGAAATGTGGCACCATTTTCTTCTCACTAGACATATCTGATCTAGTCCAGCACAGTAAATTACAGGGTTTTGTGTGTCAGAAGCCCCCATAACCCTGTTGTGGGCCACAAAACAGCCCTTTGGAGCCAGCACAACTGAAGGTGCAGGTGGGTAACCTGGAAGAGTCACACACCGGTTCAGTACAGAGCAGTGTGGGCAATACTGAGGTGTTTCTGCATACTCATGTTTCTCCTGGAGATGGTATGTGTTCTTCAAAGTGGATGCTGAGATGTGGTGTCCACTTGGTTAATGGTGCAGGAGGGCAACAGGAAAGGTTTTGTCTTTAAAAAGATGGTCAGGCAGTGCCTGGGGAATCGCTTTGACAGATGCTGAGACTGGAGACAGAGTTACATGAAGCAAATCTTGAAAAGCTTTCCTAGACTTCATAAACCAAGCAGGGACAAATAAAACTGCTCCTTGACTCTGATGAGAGAGAGAGCTTTGAGCTCAATTGAAATGTGAATAGGAAGTCTCACTATCTAGCTTGGTGGCACTTTGTGGGGGTGATTTGAACAGTGCACTGCTCTCAGTCAGGTATGAGGTGTCTCCAGTGAGCAGATAAGCTGGTTTTTGCCCAGTGAATTGCTGTGACCACAGTCATGTGGCCTTGGGCCACATGGTACCAGAGCTACTGGTCATGGTATCTGTCATAGAGCACTTCCATGGGGGCAAAATTAATCTGCTACATATGATAGAACAAGTGTATGTTTAGCCTTGATAAACCATTTGCCTTTAACCTCAGAGATCTGATCCAAAGCCATCAGAAAACGGTGGAAGTTTCCCAGGACTTTGTGTGGGTGGTAGACCTGGCTCCCTTGAACTGCAGGCTGAGACTAATATTGGCCAAAGCAGCCCTGATGGTGAAAGCTGCACAGTGCTGTGTCTCTGGGCTTTGCAAAGGCATCTGCTGTACAGAGTGATCTCTTCTGTAGCTGGGGAGTCCTTGCAGTCTGCCCTGGATAATGAATTTAGTCCATCTGAGCAACTTTGTCACCCTGTGTTGGTAGTTGTGAGATGGCCCAACTGGCTTGTGTGCTTGGTGTGCCTGTCACAGAGGGTTGGATGCAGTTTGAACAAAAAGGATGAAAGTCCTGCTACAAAGAGCTGTCAAGTGTGTGGTCCTGCTGTCTCCTCCAAGTACTGCCTGGCTCCATCACTGGTGGGTTCTGGAGCCATGACCCCTTCTTGGCTGAGTGCATGGGGTGACTAATGGGAGTATAGAAGGGATTTCTCCACCCAGATGCTTTTCTTCCTGTGGTTTTCTGCAGTCTTGGTCTTCCATGGCAGCTTAGGTTTAAACATGGTGCTGAAAGGTGTGGGGAAATGTTTCCCATCCAGTCAGCTTTATGGTGTTTCTCTTAAATGTCCTTATAAAGTCTTCTGTTAAGACTTCAAGCCTGAGGTAATGCCTGTAACTGAAATTTATTTCCAAAGAATGACTTGGTGCTGATATTTTGGTCATCAACAGCCTTTTTAATTGTAAGCCTTAGCAGAATGATAGCTCAGTATCTTGCTGACAATGCTCTGTCCTCGTGAGCTCCCTGTTGGAGCTGCTCTCGTGGTAGGCTCAGCTCAGCTCAGAGTGCTGCTGGCTCTCCAAGAACTGGAGCTGGTCGCTCATGTTTGGCAGAAGCACAGCCTGTTTCTAAAATTGTCTCCAAGATAGTTTTGCACGGGTTTGTGTCTCCCAGACAGACATGCAGGGTGGTATTTTATATGGTGTCATTGTTTGTTTAGCTAATGAAGTAGGAAAAAACAAAGAGCTGGGATCCTTGGCTCTGTGAAACAGCTGTCAACAAGCAGCCCTGAGAGAGTGGATGAGCAGGGACCAAGCAGCCAGGGCACTGAACTGGGGCTCCCAGGGATGGTTTTGATTCCTGACCCAACACAGTCGTGGATGAAATGCAGAAAAGGATTCCTGAGCCCAAAACCAGGAGGGAGATGGTGGGAACTGCCTGCTTTTGCTGGTTCTCTCCCAGGGAGTGGCTTCTGCAGTGGTGCACAGTGGAGACCAGCTGTTCTCCTCCACTGCCCACCTGGGGTGAAGCTGACCCTCTTCTGCAAACATGCCGAGTCTTCCTCCTGGAATAACTTGCCTACAGAAGGGTTGATTCCCTCCCTCATGCCTTGTGCCCTACTATGTCATGTGGGGCAGTTCCTTTAGCAGGTTTTCTCTCTGGTGCTGAGGAGGCTGGAGAAGAGTTCCTGCCCAGATGAGCTCTGCTGGAGAGCAGAAAGCATGAGGAAAACAATAAAATATCTTCCTGCATCCCCCCCCCCAACCCCTTTAGTTTGCCATTTTGACTTCAGATGCAAGCTGCCATCGTTTCCACATGGAGCAGCCACATGAAAAGCACCACGAAACAGTTCTCTGAGTTTCTCAACAAGAAACACAGCAGCTAAATATATTTAATCTGTGGGTATTGTTCGTCTTGGCTTTAATTTCCTGTTCTCAAAAGGTTTAGGAATTTAAGCCCATGAATCATTACTGGAGCTGTTAATGCTTGGAGCCTTTTTTCAGAACTGGAGATAAAGGAACTGATATTAATACCAGCTTAGCACAAATTCAGCCAGAACAATTCTGTGAGAAGTTCCTGCCATGGCAGAGATACCGCTTGGTTTCTAACCATGACAAAAGCCGCTAAGAAGCGGGTAGGTGGATGACATCATTCTCCCCCAGGTAAACAGGATGCTTCCATTTAAAAACGTCTCTCTGGCAGGTTATGGGCTGCATCATCCCCATCAGAACAGCTCTAGAGCACTGTAGCATTCCTCTGTTTCTAAAATTGCAGCACCTATTGAAGCAGGGACTTTGTCAGAGCGTAGTCATGAGATTTCTCTGGCGCTGGAGGTCACGCGCTCGCTCGTGTTGAATAAAAGATTTGGAAGAAAACTTTGCTTAGTTCCATCTCACTGGGCTGTCAGGTGGCTGCTTTTATACTTGCAGGATGTAAGCATCCTCCCAAAGTCCTGACCTCAACAGGCTCCCAGATATGGCAGAAGTAAGGGCTGGCTGTGAGATGCTTCGGTGAAGGATGTGCCTTCCATTCCTGTGCAGATGGAACAGGCTTTACGATAAAACAAGTTATTCATCCTCCTTCTCAAGCTCCTGGTTTGACTGCAAGATCGTGCCAGACTTCCTTTGAATCCTGTGGGATTTAACCCTGAAGGTCAAAACAGGAAATCCAGGAGAATTTATGGAAAGGTCCTAACTAATGATTGTAGTCAGAAGTGAAGCAAAAACTATGTGGGGACTGGTTTTTTTTTTTTTATTATTTTTGATTTGGCTTTAGTTCTGGAATGTCATAGAAAGAGAGGATTACTCAGGTGGGAAGTGACTTCTAGAGGTCTTTTAGTCCAGTCCCCTGCTCACAGCAGGGCCCACTGTGTGCTTGATAATGCTGATGGATGTGAATGTACAGAAGAGCTGCCTCATTCTTCCCTGTTTGATTTGTTCCTTTGGGTAACAGAAGCAGAGAAACTCCAAGGCAGCTTCAGGAAAACATGTGGCAGGAACAAACTTGATCCTCCTTATCAGGCTTGCTCTAATGATTGCTGTTTTCAGCATGGAAGAGAAATGGCCTGCTTTCTAGCATATTCCTTCCTCCACTTCTTGCAGGAAAGGGAAGGCCCTGGTGTAGGGGAGGTGGTCCTGCTTCGTCTTGCTCTCTGCACTGGGTGTGTGCTGGAGAGCTGCTGCTAACTGGGATGGGGGATTGCTGTCTGTGCATTCCTGCTGTGACCAGTGAGTGTATTGTGGAAGGAGGGATGTGGATAAGGGCAATGCAGCACAGCAGCCTGTCGTGGCAGCTCAGGAACATGCTGGGTTGCAGAGGGACTGGATGTCCAGCCGTGCTGCACCAAGTCATTCCTTTGTCCTAATGCTGATGGAGCTGCAGCAGTTTTGGGCCAAGCCAAATCACTGCCTTATTTGGAAAGAACTGCACTATTTGCTTATAGATATCAAAATATAGGCAAACTCTAATGAGAAATCGAGACATTCCTACAAACACAGCTGTAATTTACATTTCTCTCCCCTAAAACTGTCTTTAAAATTAGAGACCTACAATGCAAAATTATAAGAAATGCACCCCCTGAGAGCTGCAGCTTCTCGTACCAAAAATAGTGTCTGAGGCTGTTCTGAGGATGTACCTGCGGCTGTTCCTTGTGATCTTTTCAGCAAGGCCCCTGTGAGCCCGTTCTGGCCAGTTTGGATTCCCTCTGAACTCCGGCAGCAGAGCCCTGGGTCATGTTTGCTCCCCATGAGCTGCTTGTAAGGGAAAGGCCCCTGTCCCCTTCTCACCTCTGTTCTCCTTCATCAATGAGCTCGAGCCCCTGATGCTGCAGGCCATGGCCATGTCTCTTTCTTTCACAGAGTGCTCTGGAGCCTCTCCTGCTCCTGGAACAAGCACACTGAGAGCCAGAAAGCATCAGGCTCTGTCGGAGTCTCTGGGGCTGTCTCTCCATCTGTTTGTTTAATGACGCGTGGCAGCCTCATCTCCGACTTTGCACCCTCAGGACAATAATCCACTCTGATGTTCAGGCCAGACAGCTATTCTTCTGAGACAAGACTGTGGCTGGTGCACTGTGGGCCAGAGAAGGCTTAACATTCTTTTTCTGAGTTGCTCTGTGGCTCAAAATATTGCTCTGAGGTCTGCAGAACGCGCTGAAATCTTGCATGGGTTGGCTCGCTTGTTTTCTGTGGAAGGAATGGATAAGCCTCAAAATGCTGATCAACTTAGTGGTGAGGAGGACACCAGGATGAAGGCTGGGAGCTGAGGACTTTGATCCAGCTCCCCCCTTTGCTGAGGTGACCTTCACCCCTGACTTCTGGCATGGCATGAACTGTCCAGATCCCTTGGGGTAGGACAGAGGAATGAATGTTTGCAGCGCTGCTGTTGCTCTGTAAAGCTGGATGTGGATTTGTGATGATGGTGGTGGCAGAAGTGCTGGTTCTTAAAAACCTATTGCATGGGTTTGTGAAGCAGTGAGGGATGAGTGACTTGCTGTCACTCACGATCCAGAATCACTGGAATCAGGAAATATCTGTGGTAAAAGGTACCTGCCAGGGTGGTTTGGAGCTACCCCATGTCCTGTGAACACTGTGTGGTTAATAGAGGAAGGAGGAAAAAAGGAGAAAATAAAACCAAAGCACCAGTGAAAGAGAAGACCAGCTTGAGAGAAGTACCTTGTCATAGGTGCTTTGAGGAACTGATACCTGTGCTAGAGGGGGAAGCAGGTGAGCACAAGCAGTGCAGTGATGCTACATGATATCTGAAGGAAGTTGGCCTCTGAAATCACCATGTGAGGTTGGCAAAGCTTTAGGGAAGAGAGACTTCAGTAAAGTGCTGGTTTCAAAATCCTTTGCTTTAATTGCTTAGTTCCCATGGCCTTTTGTGTGGAAAGTGTCATAGCTCCTTTCTATACAGATGCTCATGTTGTTGGAAGGGACCCTAACCGTGTCCTCTTGGGGGTGCCCAAGTGGTAGCAGTCCAAGTGAAATACCCCCCAAGAAAAGAAGCACATCCAGGGGTGTGCTTTGGGTTTAGTGTCCTATTAAATAAGGGGAAACATGCTTCTGGGATTGAATAAGAAAAATACTTGTCTTTCCCATAATCCATTACTAGGTCTTCCCTTTTGTTTTGAAGGTGGAGATCATATACAGTAATTCCAGTGTGTTGGATTTCATACAGTGTTTCACAGGTAGACCAAAGAGTTTCCCCAGCTAATCTGGTTCTGTGCACAAGGCCCTGTACAAACAGGGGTTCTGTTCTGCCATGTGCAGTCCAGGCCCAGGGCACTGTGAACAAGACTTTCTGAAGCAGGTGGTGTGATCTTAAGGTTCTTTGCAAGCTCTGTGTGGTCTTGACTCACCATGGAACCAGGACAAGATGCTTCAGGGGCCCCAGAGAATGAGGGCTGTGAATGGCAGGGGGAGCTATTCTGTCTGCTCTGCCACTGGGAAACTTGGACCAGCCAGATATCCACATCTGAATGTCAGCAGTGGCTGTCAAAGGCAATGCCAGGCCGGATGAAGTGCAAGCCCTGAATTCTGGACAGATGGAGCGGGGTAAGAGAGAGCTGTGGGTCAGAGGAAAGCAGCAGCTGATGAGTGCAGGCAGCTTTCTGCAGGGTGAAGGAGCAGGAGCAATTTCCTTTCCAGAGCCAGCCTTTCCTCAGCGTGCTGCTGAGCACAGTGGGTCCTGCTCATGCAAAGTCACCAGCAGTGCATTAACAAAAGCCCTGATGAGGAAAGGAGCAGGCTTTATCATTCACCGAGGAGCTGCAGCTCTGCCAAAAGAGCCACGTATGACAAACACAGCTGGGAGCACGTGTCTGCAGGCACCCACCCCTGTAACCATGAGATGTGTGCCCAGGGCACGCTGGCCTGCAGGGGGCTGGTGTGCCAAGAGGGTTCGGTACAAAAGGTTCTTGGTTTGCTTGAGCCTGTGTTCAGTCGAGGAGCTTGATTTCAGTGAAACAAGGTCACACCCTCCGAAAACCAGGAGCTGGAAGTGATTTTTTGAACGCTTGAGTTGATTCCATTGAGTGGGATCTGGGGGCTTGAACGTTTTAAGGTGCTTGCATTTAGGGCATCCTTAATTGGTGGTGAAAGTCAGGGCTGTTGAAGTCTATCCCCGTCACAGGTTTGCAAAGGGACCTCACAGCTCTGCAGAAGGCAGGACAGTGCTCACTTGCAGTGCCTTTGGAGTGGGAAGGACTATGAATGTGTGGGAGCCCTTCCGTTTCCATAGCACAGCATCTTAAGGAGTTTATCCACCACCAGACTGTGCCTTTCAAATTCCTCCATTTGCATCCTGATAATAGTGGAACAAGGCAGTTTTCTCCATTATAAAAATCTCCGCCTTAATCAGAGGTGTTCAGGAAATCGGGCTCTTTCCCCTGCTCTCCCCCTGTTCCCCCGAAGTGCTTTTCTTTCTCCAAGAGCAGCATGTCTTTCTCTCGGCCCAGCAGATGGATTGGGGTGATTGTGTGTGCTCAGGTTTATTGCTGCTACCTGCTATTTTAGCAGGAAAAGCCCCCGCGTGCAGGAGAGAACAAAGCCCGAGGATTCCCGAGCTCTCCATTGATGCAGAAGGCACCGAGCGGAGCGTGAAAGAGATAACAGAAGCGCAGCAAGATCCTCCCTCCTTCCCTCTCTCCCTCCCTCCCCCTGCTCGCCCTCCGATTCAAGGAGCAGAGGCTGGTTTGTGAATGAGGAGCCGAGAAACCCGTTCAGACGGAACAAATAACCAATAAAGGCGCACAATAGCGGCTGCTCAGCAGCCGGAGTCAGCAAGGCAAAGGTAGCCGTTCCCAAGAGGGGGCCTTTTTCCCGAGGACTCATTGGGGCGTGACAGATGGAAGGAGCTAATAAAATATTATGGACTTGCAGAGCTTTGATCTTCCTGCTTTTTTTCATTTTCCCCCCCCCTTCTTCCCAAGGGTACGGGCTGTGATATCGAAATGAATAGGGTGGAAATCTCGTTTGGAAAAGGCTGCCCTGGCAGTGTGGCTTGTGGAGAGAATGTCAGGAGCCCTGAGCCACCATCGTGTGTTGCTGTGGGCTGGATTTTAGCCTTTGAAGACCTGTATCCCTTCCCATCATGTTGAGGCCAGTGTGTCTTTCAGCCTTCTTGCAGGTTTGCTGGATCAGGAGTGGAGTGAGAACAGCCATTTTGCAGATTCTGGACTATGTGCAAGAAAACGTAAATGCATTTTTGAGGCCAGTGCACTCTCTTGATTTCTGTTCCAACTGCTGCAGCTCGCAGGGACCCAGCAGCCCTGAGCTGGGGCCCTCAGCAGCCAACAGCTTTTAATCTAATTTTCTTACTGTGACTAATCTTTAGGGTGAAAAAGTTTGGATTTTGTCTCTGTGGCTGTGAAGAAATTTGTTTTCTTTCTGGAGAAGTCACTGTGCTAAGAGCCCTAGCCCTGGGGCTTGAATGGAGAGCACGAGTTTCAGCTGCGTGCAGAGCTGCTTCCCTGGGCAGTGAGAGCTCTCCTTGATCTCAGGTTGGCTCTGCTGTTGTCTGTCAGTCTGGCTGTCTGCACAGAGGGTCACCCAATCACTGAGGGCTTTATCGCTGCATAGGATTGAATGGTGTTTATTTTTTATTCTCCCCTTAACAAGGGGTGTTTGTGAGTGGCTCTTGAAAAAGCTCTTTGAGTTGTCTGGTCCAACTTTTTTCAGAACTACTTCTTTCCTGAGCTTCTGCCGTCCTCACTTGCCTCCTCTAAGCAGCTGTCCCTGCTCCACCTCAGCATGGCAGCTCTGTCACAGTCACCTGAGTCTCTTAGCAGAGATGGGAAGTGCAGGGATATCATACAAGTGTCATGACTTTCATTTGAGGATTGTCACAGACCTGTGGGGCTAGGAACAGGTAAGAGAGAAGGATTTGTTTAATATCTGGGTATAACATTGCAAGTCAGGACCTCCACGAGGCCTTTCTGTTCCAGATACTTTATTTTGCTTTTTTTGGCCATGAATTTATTACATTCCATGGCAGGTCCCCCATGGGCACTTAATCACAATAGCTGGGGTCTCTGGATTAGGGTGCAGCAGCAGATGTGCAGCTACAGAGTAACTTCCAGCTGTGTTACAGATCTTGCTTGCCTGGCTTCATTTTTGCAGAAAGCCCTTGGTTCCTGCTTGTTTTTCAGGAGTGGTTTTCTAACTGGTTATTCCCTTTGGTGGAGGAGGAAAGGAAAGGGCGGACTCTGCCCCAAGGTGGGTGCAGAATTAGTGTCCCTGGCCAGAAAGAGCAGAGCCCAATGGATGCAGGTGATACCAGGGGCAGGGAGATGCCTGTGGGAGTCAGGATTGTGGTTTTTATTTGGTTTGTATTGTTTAAGACTGAGAAAATTGACAAATTAGGAGTTAAAATTGCTCTCCTGTCCTTTAAATTTAAGAGCAAACTAGGGAGGGAGGCCTGTACAGATTGAAGGCTTAAAATAATATCTTGAGGTTTGGGGTTTTTTTTTTTTAAAAAAACTTGGTTTGCCAAAAACTCTTACTAAGACTTTTTGTGCTGATCTTGGACAAGAAAACATTGCAAAATATCACATTCTCTTTGGATGATAACATTGTTTCCTGCTCTGCTCTAATACCAGCCATGCCGTCCTTTTGCCTCAATTCCTGGGATTGCTTTACTCAAATGTTTGTGTTCTCCACTGGGCTGGACTCTGACACTTCCTACTGCTTTTGGAGGACTGGCTGAAAGTGCTCCAAGCCTAGAGGCAGCACAGCCCAAATGCTTGCTCGCTCCTCTGGATCTAAATCTGTATTCCCAGCTGATATTTCCTGACAAGATCCCACCCCTTCACCTCCAGAGAGCCAGGAGGGATATATAAATCCAACTGGATTTACAATTGCCACATGGAAGTGACAAGATAAGTGCCAAAGCTGCATCCCTTGGCCATCCCCTGGGAGCATCACTGAGCTCTGGAGCTCAGCTCCTCACAGATAACACGGTTCCTTCTGCAGACAGATGGGCTTTGATTTCAGAATACCCTGGGCTGAGACTGGTAGCTGGTTGTGTTTGGAGCAGCTCCCTATGCTGCTCACTGCCTTGTCTCCTCCAGAAATTGTACACAGGGGGAAAGCTCTTGGCCAGTGCCAGGGGGAATTTTCCAGGCTGTTCCAGTTGGGGTTTCATTGCTTGATACCTTTAGTGTGGCTAGTTTTTTTCCCTCCTTAAACCCCGGCCTCTGTAACCTTAATTAGCTGTGGACATATGCTTTTAAGACATTTTTGATGGAGAAATACAAACAGTGGAGGTAGTGAGTGGAGATGCTCAGGGTTAGTGGTTTTGGTCTGTGGAAAAAAAATGAAGAGCTAATGTCTTTTTTATCCTCTCTCTCTTTTTCCTGAACCTGGATACAAACTCAGAATTTCCTCCCCAAAGCCCCACACAGCAACAACCAAACCAGAAGTTGCAGATCTCACCCCCGCATCCTCATTCTAAATACAAGCCCTAACTCTATTTATAACCTGTATTTAAACAAAGATTTTTATAAATACCCCAAAGTATTCCCAGTGACTCATTACTTTAAAAATGTCAAAATAGGAATTTCAAAGCTTTTTTTTTTTTTCTCCCATTCATTGTTTAACAAAAGTATTTCAGGGCATTTGTTGAATCATGGGTTTGTTTAAAATCAGGGATTTCTTTGCATATCTGTCTTTGCTGGCACATCCATGGCAGGTTCTGGGGATGGTGCAGTGAGGGGGTTCCCAGCAGTCTGTGTGACCTGGCTGGTTGATATCCCTGAGCTGGACAAAGCCCAACCCAAGTTCAGTGTGGCTTATCCAGATCCCTTCTGGGGAGGGAAGCTGAGTCCCCTGCTATTTTGTAAGTCGATTCCCTTACTGCCAGCACCTTTTTGAGACCACTCATCCAGAGGAAAAGCTTCTGGATAAGACAAAGTTTTGCCTTTCATTTTTACCCTCACTCCAGGTGAGGTAGAAGAAAGTCAGTTCCTTGCAGATCTTTACAGTGCTCGTGATAAAAGTGAGCAGAAAAGGAGTAGTTTTGCAGAGATCCAAACGCATCGAGGAGCTGGGACATGGAAAAGAGGAGAGCTGTTTCTGTGGCTCTCCCTGGCAGTGCTGGTACAGAGCTGCCTGAGGCACTGGCCCGGTGCTCACTGGCTTTAATTCTGATTATGTGCTCTGTCTATCCTTTTGGATACAGCAGTTTGCCATTCCTGCTCATGTGGAGGGTGCTGGGTGCTGGCAGGCTGCTCTGTCTGGCTGCCTCAACAGCTGGGAGCAAAGGGTAATCCTGGTGCTGCTGAGGGGCTGGAAGAGGAGGAAAAGCAAAGAGAAGCTTGAGGATGGGGTCAGAGATGTTTACTTAGCTCAACCCATTGGCATAACACTGCAAGCCTGCAGTTCAGGAAAAGATTCCCGAGACAATGAAAACTGAAAGCTCCAAGAATAACTGTTAGGCACAAAAGGTGCCAATTTCACAGCGTTGTAAGTGTTTAAATTTGCATACACGTATACACAGCTGGGAGATCTCTGACTCTCCTGGACTGCAGCCCAGAGAGGCTCTACTCCTTCATCTGCAGGACAAACCCTGGGGCTCCCTCAGGAACACCCAGGCTTTGTCCTGCAGGCTCTTGCCTACCCTATTTGGAGCACGATGGCTGTCATGGGTCACTTCAACAAGGCTGGTGTGTTGTATCCATGGGAATATCCACCAAAAATCCAGCATAGGTAGGAACCTGAATGAAAACAGATGAGCCTTGACAGAGAAATGAGATAGCACAGGATGCCTAAGAGCTGGCAAACATCAGCCTCTCTTTGCTGTGTCCTATCTTTGTTTGATCCAATGCCTGGCTGATGAAGAGGAGACACACTGCGTTACTTTGCTATGCAGGACGTGACAGAGCACTTGGCTGGCCTGGAACAGGGAGAAACTTCTCTGACATCCACATGAACTCAAGGAATTTGTCAATAAGCTCCCACCTGCCTCAGAGAGCAGTTCAGGAACAGCATCTGCTGAGAATCCTAATTATCCCTTTTCCCTGCCGAATATTCTGTGGTTGTCAGCTCAGCACAGGTTGGTCCTATAAGACTTGGAGTCTGCAAGTGCTGATGCTGCTACAAATGAGTAAATGAGGGCACAGTTACATTCTTTTCCCCCACAATGGACATCCCTATGAATCCAATTTTGCTTTAGCTACCAAGGTTAAGTGAACTGAACAGTGTGGGGACTTTGAGGAAACCCTGTGTGTCTTCCTGATGCTGAACAAGCTGGAGACAAGCAGGCTGTGATTTGGGTTGGGGCTGCTTTTTTGGGGTGTCTGCATTAGAGGAAACCATCATTGTGTTCAGGTTTAAGTGGCTCTTCATTAGTTCTGGTGGAAAGAAGGCAGGCAAGCTGCCCTCTGGAGCTGGTCTCTTCAAAACTGAGCCAAGGTGCTGTTCAGGGAACTGTGACCCTGACATTGCTGTTCTCTTCTGTCCCAGGAGAAAGAGGCTTTCTCTTTCAATAGTGAGGTGCTTGTTTCCTACATAGGATCAAATAAAGCAAAACCCCACAGCATCACAATGCAGGGACTGTCCTGCTTTTTCCTCAGGTATAAGCACTTTTTTCAGTATTTGTTTTTAATTTCCCTACCTTCTTTCCTCTAAATCCTTATAAAACGTATCAAATATCTCCTTGAATGGCACATTTCTAGCCTGATTCTTACATTTCTTGTGCACAGTATTTTCTTGCACGCTTTGTGAAGTCCTCTTTGTTAGAATGAAATGCAGAAGAGCCAGATGGTTTGGCCAGAGTCCAATTACCTAAGAAACATAGCACCAGGACCCTATCAGAAAATATTTCCTCTAAAGATCACGCTCGGCTTGCTTTGTTCTAATAACCAGCTTAAAAGTCAACATCAAGCTGTCAGTACCTATTTTTTCCTCCATAATTAATCTGCAAAGTTCAGCCTGGAATCAACATAAATGACCTCATGGCTTTTTTTTTTTTTTTTCCCCAATCATTCCTCAAACAATGTTTCCCCCACATGACTCGTCCTTCAGGGTGTGTTGAATGGTGACTCGATGATCTTGGAGGTCTTTTCTAACCTTAATAATTCTATGAATCACATCTGTTTTACACACACACACACACCCCTAGTAATACTGCAATGGGAATTTGGGCTCTTCCTGGCCCAAACTGTCAGGGTTGTCACTACACTTGGGGAAGCTGGAGGAGCTCTGACACCTTCCAGTGGTTTTGAAGCCTCCTGTAGCTTCCACAATTGCCCTGCCCTTTGGGAATGTGTGGATAAGGGATGGGGTGTGCGGTTCGGGTGTTGGCCTCTATATCTGCTGCGTGCTGAGGTGCAGGTGTCTCTCTCTATATATATGAGGTTTGTCACATCAAGCAGGGAGCACACTGTGTGTTTATTTCCCCAAAAAGGACTCATGTCCATACAGTTTCTGGGTCCCTGCTGGGAAGGGACATGGGTGGATTTGGTCATTCACTTCCCTTCAGCGTGTGACGTGGGTTGGGTTGGTCTCTCCAAGGCCATCCTGCTCTCAAAGATGGCATCAGCCACTGTGCTGCAAGAAGAAGATTCTTCTGCTGGGAAAAAGCTTTACTGTTTGAGATACTGTTAGATTTTTCAATCTTGATTCAGATTGACTGAAAACCTGAGTTTCTCTTCAGCAGAAAACGTAAAGGAACATTTGGTTTGATTCAGTGGAGACATTCTTGCTTCAGTTCAAATACTTTTCGTGTTTCTTGCCTTTCAGATTGAAATATTCTACATCTGAAACCAGACTTTTATTATTATTATTCATTAGAATATATTTTCATAAAATTAAATATAAAGTGGGCATCCACCCTCATCTCAAATGGGTATTGCAGAGGAACAAAGACACTCCTGCTCCACGTGACAGGCAGAAATTTATCCCAGAGTCTCTACCCATCAGGTCTCTTCTGACATGGAGGCTGTGATTTAGCCAACTGCTCAATGTCATGCTCCAAGCTGAGTGCTCTGGAATATTGACTTTTTTGGTAGTGAGATAAGAGCTGGTTTTTCTTTCCGAACAAGGCTCCGATTGTGAGCTGCAAAGCTGGGTAGAAATCCGGCCCTGTTGACTTCTGCAGTGTGACCTGGTTGTTGGCAGAGCCTTCGCTCTAAGGCATCTCCCTCTCTCCTTTCAGAGCCTGTAAGTTGCTGAGCCTTTTTTGATTTTTTTAATCCATCTGTGCTCGCTCTTGCACAATCGCCTCGTTAAAGCCGCGCATCGAAACAATCGGCTGAAATTGGACGCTTCCTTTGCAGATGGAAAATTTATTGGCCGCTCGTGCCTTTGCGCCCAAGTCGGGACCTCGGGTTTTAAAAGCCCTCCTTCTGCTGGCTATGTGGGAGTTTCCCCTAAAGATGTGGAATGTTTACTGCATACCAAGGGCAAGACATTATGCAGACACGAGGCTCGCAACACCTACAATTTCTGAACCGCATGTGGCCTGTGTGGATTTCCTTGGGCCGGATTCACATGGAAACACAAACACATGTGGCATTTGCGTTGCTTTTCTAGGAAATCACAGAGCACAGCCCTGCAAAATAATCCTTCCTACTGTCGGATCCGCTGCGTAAGGGGCAACGTGTACTGCCTTTTTATCCTTGGAGCCCCATGCCAAGGCTCTTGAGTCATTCACCATCAGGGTCTGGCTTTCCAGGAAGGCAAACCCCAATTTTAGAACCTATCAGGGACCAAAGAGCGTCGTGGGAAATAATAACGGAAAGGACATCGAATGTTATCAGAACTTGAGGTTTCCAATGGGGATCGTGCCAGGAAATGCATGATTAGAAGTAGGAGAAACTGTGTTGTGTCAAGGAAGTTGGAATAAAGCCAATAGGATATGAAGTGGCTTCAGCCTGCTCTGAGGGCGAAAGGAGATGGCAAGGCATGAGAAGAGGGGAGGCTGGGGGGAAAACGTGAGCAATCAAAATAGCTGGCATCTTGCTCTGTGTGTTTGACAGCACCCTCCGGCTCTCAGCTGCTCGGTCATGGCTGGGGGATGTGAAGGGCTGGGGTGTTGCTGCCAGGTGAATATCAGCATGTGTTGATGTTCCTCAGAGCTTCCTGCTGCCTGATCCTTGGGGAAGAGGTGTGTGAGCGAAGGACAGGAGTGGGAGGGAAAACTGTTGCTGCAGGGAGATGTCCCTCTGTGCTGGTACCATCAGCCTTTTGGCTTTCTGGTGAGGGGAATCTCTTCTTTTTCCCAATCAATACAGCTGAAAAACAGCAGTTGTCAGGGAAAGCAAAAGTCCTTTAATTTCCTTGGCACATATAGCAAGAACAAGAATGCGTCAGCTCAGCATCCTACCCAAATTGTGATGTATCCTTGGTTGTTCTTTGGATATATTGAGCAAAATACATGTGCACTACCAGCAGCTGCAGGACTCCACCCCGGGGATGGCTCCATTTCACTGGTGAAATCACACTGGAATGTGCCTCTCATCCAAACATTAACCCCACTTAACCTAAAAAAACCCCAGACAAACCACACCAAGTTTGTCCTGTTTGACAACAATTTACCAGCCTCCTTTTCTGTAACAGAGGGCTTTGAGTGTTCTGTTTATGTCCCTGCGTGGCTCTTTGTCAGAGCTGGAAGGCTTGGCCATATTATGTTCATATTGGTTTGGGTGGAAAGACATCTAAGTGGAAGAGAGAGGGACAATTTGCTTCTGTTGTTTTTTGTTTTTTAAGTCCACTTCTAAAAAGGTTACTGAAAGGCATACATTTTGTGTGATTGACCCTTTGGTCATGCAATCAAGTCTGGGGTCTTTCATGGCCTGTGTCATGGTCTTTGCAACTTCAGCAGAGTTCTTCTGGTGAGATTTCCTTTCCCTTGGTGTGCCCTCAGCTTCCTTGGCTTGATGGTCCTTTTTAGCCTTGTGTAACTGGGCCTGTACTTGTTGCATGCACGGGGATGCTCCTCCACAGGAGCCCTCACTCAAACACCTTCCTCCTTGAACTGGCTGTAATGCTCTGCAGGGTTGGCACCTGGAGCAGAACTGCAAGTGTTAATGACTTGGACTGTAAGACCTTGGTAATGGTTTCTTATTGTGACACTGACTATGAGTAACAAGTTGGCACATGGTTTGTGATACCCTAAAAAGCTCCTGGCAAGGAACTGCACCCCTCTAAGTTTCTCTGGGGAACAATTGCAATGCGACCAGATGCATCTCAGGGCTCTGTCACACAGGATATTGGGGCATAAGTATTTCACTGGTGAAAGGGATACAAGTTACCAGATGGGGTTGCTTCATAGTTCTATCACCAGGGAAGAATACTGGAGATCATTCCCAAGAAGCTCACTGTCCCAAAATGCTCAGATTGTTTCAGTCCAGAATGTTACCTCTCCTATGGTTTTCTTTTATTCTTGGTCCCATGGCTACTAAAATCAGTGAAAACTGAATTGCTGGATCAGCACATTGCTGGTTTTAAAAAGGAAATTAATAGTCTTTCAGTAAATGTGGCAGTTTCTCCACCTGGTTTGACTTGAGCTGCATTTTCCATCACGTGCAGTACTGACAAAGTACTGACACTGCTGATGGCCTTGGGACACGTCAGGAAAACTTCAGTCCTTCCCAGTGAATAACTTCAGGAATAATTGTTGCTTCTTTGCTCATTGTATTTGGATTTTTTTTTTCCTGTTATTCTGGAAAAATGAGCTGTTAGGCATGTTGATGAAACTTTTATTCAGAATTTACATCTAATTTGGGAAAGGGCTTGAGCCAAAGCTGAGGAACACTGAGATTCTCGGTATGGCCAGGAACAGTTGATAGTATCCAAAGGGACACAAGGAATGTTGGTGACAGGCTAAGTTTTTGGTGCTCTCAAAGGAAAGAAAAATAGGGAGACTCTAGTAAGAATATGAAGAAAGAAGGAAAGAAAAAGAAACCTGAAATGGGAGCTTAGACTGGTGGCATAAAATTGTCTAATTAACTTCTTTGTTAACAAACTAGACTTGAGTCATAAGCAGGTTACGTAGTCTAACCAAAACACTGTGGAATTCAGATACTTAACACAGGAAAGCCAACATCATATTAAAATGCACCGTCTGATTAGGTGACAATTGCAATTTATTCCCAGGGAATTCCATTTAATTAGTTGGAAGGAGTCAGAATGTTTGATCTTTCAAAGAAAAAAAAAAAAACACTTGCAAGGGCTGGTAAATATGAATTCAGGAGAGGGATTCTGTGAGGGGTTCACAATGCATCTGTTCGCTGAAACTTGTAAAAAAATCATTACAGGCTTCAATTCTCTTGGGACTCTTTGAATGTAATGAGTGCTCGTTCCAGCAAGAGCTTCAGGTTCCCATTTCATCTGCAGTCAGCCCGTTTTTCCTGGGCACAGAATACTGGATTTTAGTGTCACTGTGTGATAACCAAAGCAAACCCCACCAGTGCAGTGTCTCCACAACACTGGTAGATGCATGAACGGGCAGAGGATGAGATTGTTTTGGGGTGTATAGTGCCCTCCCACTCTGGCTGCCACCAACTGATTTGAATTGTTTTGTTTTTGAGAAAGCTCCAGCCCTTCACCTATATCTTCCCTATGTTAAATACTCCCCTCTGGAATGGGAAGTAGCTCTGTGAGGATTTCTAGGAGGAAGGAAGGGACAGCCAATAACAGCATTAAACCCGACCTTCTGTGTGTGCCTGGGTCTGCTTTCCCCAAAGCCGTGCATAAATTAACATTCTGGCAATAAAACTCAGCCTGTTTAATTTTCTGTTTGACTAGAAACATTGAGAAAATGTCATGATATTTGATTTCATCTTTGTCTATTTTTTGCCCCTGCTGAATGAAGCTTATTGGACTCCTGAGACCCGAGTGCACACGGCATGTCTGGGAGCACATAATGGGGTACTGTCCCTCAGGCATGTGCTCCTCAGCCACGCAGGAAGTATTGGGTTTTATGTTTGAAGCCTGCCTGAGGTTCCCTAATGGCTGTTAATCCTCTGGTTTCTTTGACTGCATCCTGTGCCCAACCCAGTCCCACCTCAGCAGGCTTGGGGGTTCTGCTCACTTCACCTGAGTGTCCAAAACTGTGTAGGAGGAGGCTCCATGCCAGGCTGAGTGTGTGCGAGTGGGATGGGTTGAAGGAGCAGCTACAACAGCCCCATTTTCCATGCTGAAACATGGAAATGTTGAAAGTACTTTCAAGGGAGGAGCCACTTTGAAGGAAGAGGAGCTATAACCCAAAGGGGCTTTTGGTGAGAGGCAGCAGAGGAACTTAAGAGAAGTCTAAGGGTGGGCTCAGCAGATCTGCTGCTGGCAGTTGTAGCTTCACTGAAAACTGTGGGAATTCTTGCCAGATGGAGACAGGGCCTTGAGCACTGTTGATATAAGGAATTGTTTCCCAGGAGAAAGGATAAAAAAGTTAACCTGGGGAGACAGCCTGACACATTGCTGTGGTAATGAATCCTAAAAATAAAACGTTTGGGAAGGAAATGAACCCTTTGCTCACAGTCATCCTTCCTTTTCCTCAAGGTTTGTGAGTGCTGTTCCCCTGAGTCCAGTGCTGCTCCAATGGCTGCAATCCCTTGGAAAATCTGTCCCAACAAGGCATTTTTCCTTTGGCTGTCCTTACAGTCTTGCCACCATTCTCTCAATGCTCACCTCATATATTACCCTTCCCCATGGCTTCAGCTAGTCTCGTTTGCTCTGCATTTATTTTTCCAAAGTTCTGGAATAAGAAAAAGAACAGGGTTTTGCAGTATTTTTTCCATGGGGCTGCAGGGCTGGCAGGCACCCTTGTCCCCTCACCCAGGGGCTGGTGTGTGGAGGGACATGCAGAGCACATGGCTGCAGCCCCCTGTTTAATGGGGACATGGTGCTTCTGTGACAGAACAGCACAATTATGCACTGCCTGTGTGAGGGGCACACACACAGAAGGCCATTGAGCACAAAAACATGTATATTGTTTGCTTACCCCACCTCATCCTCCTTTACCGAGGGATCCCAGGCACAACAGCCAAACCCCATTTGCTCATCCCCATCCAGGGATGTTGGGGGGGCATTTGTAAAGAAATGGGCCTTGCAAAGAGAAACAAGGTGGTGTGAGGAGAGGGAGGGGAACATGGAGGCAGTGGAGAAAGCCCACAAGCGTGAAGTTAAGTTTTCCCATCCACCCTCCACTACCAGCAGGTCCTAGGTTGGAGATTTTCTGAAGGGTCAGCTCTGCTCAGGGTGCTAAGAAGGAGAGGGCTCAGCTTCATGGGCTGCACACTTTGGAAGTGATGGTGGCTCAGCCCTTTATGACACTCAGTCCCTTGAGGTGGTTTTGCAACAGTGCTATTGAGAATATATTTCTGGAAATTGTGTGAGAAACTGCTAAAAGATCACAGGTCAGACTGAGGGATCTGAAGCAGCAAACCCTCAGGGTCTGATTTAACGTAAGCCTGAGATGTGCTGCTCCCAGCCCTTGGTGCAAGGTGTGTTTGAGACATGCACTGGAGGCAACAGTTGTATGTGGTGAATTGTGAGGGTCTGGGGAGCTGTCTGGGGGTGAGAAATCAACTTCATGTTTGGTGGTGCAAAATTACAGGGTTTGTGTGGTTGGAGGGAATTCAGTAATAATGGAAACACAGACAGCAAAGGTAGGAAGGAGCCTCTGCAGTTCTGTGTTAGTGGTGATGGCAAGGACCTCTTGCTGCTTGGGACTGATGCTACTGAGAAGACTGTGGGGTCTGGGAGTAAGGTCAGAGGTTCTGTGTGAGGGGGAAGAGCAAGTCTCTAAATTTGGGTGTTGTGTTTTCTACTGGACATCCATAAGCCTGGACTTGAAGAGTCCACAGCAACGGGTGGAGGGAGCAGTGGGCAGAGAAGGTCTTGCTTGGCAGTACATCTCTGGGGCTCCACTGTGGCCTTGGTGATCAGCATGCCAAGGACTCAACGTTGTGACAAGGACCTGAGGGTCCCTCACCAGCCCCTTCCCCAGAAGGAGCTTCCTGTGTGGCTCACAAACACTACATCACCTTCTAAGGCAGCAGGTGGCAGGGGAAAGGAGGAGGAGATGCTGGTAGGAGTTCCTTCACAGGGCTGTATCAACCAGCACTATCAGGCTACTGTGCCTGTGATGGGCTGACATGGTGTTTGGGTGGTGCCCAGCCCCTTGGAGATGTGATCCACATCCAGAGCTCCCTGAGTGATGTGTGTAAATAGCAGTGATTGAACGGGGAGTTACGGCACTGAGCGATCCAAGGGCCCCTATTGCTGGGAATGAACGGGGTCTTACAAACTACAATTCATAAATTCTGAGTTATTTGCTGTGTGCAACACAACCCCGGCAGTAAAGCTTATTTTCATTTACCTGAAGTTAATGCCTGTTTAGAAACAATAGGATTGCCCAGGAGCCTTTCTGAAGATGTATCAGTTTGTGAACTCGTGGCTAATGGATGGTTTGGGTGGGTGCCAAGACGTCAGGAAATCGGTTGTGCCCGTTCTGGCTAAGCTTGAAAAGAAGTCAGCGTTTAGCAACTCTATCCAAAAGCAAGTAGAAAGATGAAGCTACAAACAAGCAGGAAGAAAATACCCTCTCCCACCCTGCTGTGGGGGATGTGATTGATCCAGAGACGGGCTGTGCCAGGAGCTGGGAGGGGTTGTTGTGTACAGCAGGACACCTTCCAGCAAGGTGTAGTGAATTGGGAAACAAATGGGACAAGTCAGTGTGATACTTCAATGCCACAAGGCAGGAAGGGGTTAGAGACTTCAGGCTCAAGGACTCAGAAGAGTATTTTGCATGAGTAAGTTGTATCTATAGAAAAACACCTTCCTTGACTACCAGATTGCTTTGTCAAGGGCTGTATTCCTATGGACTGCAGTAGGAAAGGACAATAACTTTTATATCTAAATAATTTTATCTGGAAACCGAATATATAAGGAGATTGAAAAACGTAAAGGCCTCGTTCTTTGGTCTTTCACACCGATAAATTGCTGTGCAATAAAACCAAGGCTGTGCCTGGGATGCCGGCAGATTGCAGGCAAGTACTTGCTTTGAACTCTGTTCTCTGAAACGATACACTTGCAAGATCCCTTTCATTCTGTATGGGAAAAGCAATTTGTTGCAAGCATGGCCACTTTGCTTTGAGGAGCTAAATGGCCTGAGTGCAGCCTGATGTACTCTGGGCATGACTGGGCCTTCTGACAGGGAGAAGAAAGGCAAACCACTTGTGTTCTCTACCCCTGCGGATAAAGCAGGACATGGTGAACCCATTTTGTCCTCAACAGGAAGGCAGGCTTTAAAGCAGATTGCTTGCTGTGTGTTTTTCTTCTTTTTTTCTAAAAGCAAACCTTCTTCAGTGGTTTGCTGCTCAGGTGTTTATAGTCTCATATGCCATCATCTTTTCACTGAAACCTTTGTGTTTCAAGGTAACCAAACGTGAATTAAAACCCAAGAGCACTTGAATAGACCCTGGATCTAGAAAGATCCAATTTTTGATGCACCACAAGCAGCAAAGTAGGCTTCTTTCTATCAGTGGAGTTCCTTGCAATGCAACTATTCATGGCTCTGGTACAGACCTAAGTGTTTCAAAAACCAAATTAGGTAGATGTTAAAGGTTTTAACAGAGATACTGAGGGAACAGTGAGCATGAAGTATGAATGATCTTCTCCAACCCTACCTATAAACCCTGCTAGTTTGGGTTGTTGTGCAGTGTGTCATACCCTGGACAGTGGAATTGCTTGTCCAGCTTGGAGATGTAGCTGAAATGACAAACGCAACCAAGTGCCACTGTTCAAATTTGTACAGCCTATCTGTCCTGGGGAAAATAAATCAGTTCCTAAGGAATGGCTGAGCCTGAGTTTGTGCACCCTGCTGGGTCCTACCACCTTTGAGGCACATCCTGGAGGTCTGCTCAGCCTCCCTGCTCTGCCAGAGCAGAGAATTGCCATGGGGCAGCCTTGCCCAAGGTCTTTCCATCTGTCAGACAATACAAATGCCTTTCCCCTCAGCCAACCATTTCTGAGAATTCATCAGTGAGGTCATTAGAAGGGGTTTCACCCTTTTTCGTGTGGTTTTGCAGTCATTGTTTCAAATGAGCTCAGACCTGAGTCACGTAGGAATTCTCCAGAGTGTTTGTGTCCCAGTGACCTGGCAGGAATGCAGTGGGGATGGTGCAACGAAACTCTTTCCATGCTCCTGCGTGCACTAGAGCTGTGTCCTGAGGCCACCAACTCAGTGGAGACCCACCTCATTGCAGGCACTGTCCCAGCAAGTGGGAAATTAGTGTTTGGTTGTGGTTTCCCCCCCGCCCCAGAAGTGATTGTAAGAAGGAAGGATATGACAAAGGGGAACGTGTCGTTTCACCATTATAGATGGAAAAAGAGGAGAATACCTCTCATTACAAATGTGTTCAGCTGTCTTAGTGGGAATAATTCTTATATTGATGGCATGGTTGCACTGGTAGGAAGTGTTTGTACCACTTCAGCTGGTTCTCCTTCCAGGGCAAGAAAAGGTGCAGCAGCAGAGAGCCTGAATGCAGTCCGGGCAGGGGAGGTTGTGTTGAATGGGATGAACCTCTATTGGATGAGTGCACTTTATCATCTGAAGAGATGACCCAAAATGCCTTTCCCAACCCACACAGAAAGGTGCCCTAACCCACTTCTTGCTTTTTTCTGCTGGTGACGAGTTTCACTGGGCTCAGTTGTTACACCAAAGTAAATTAAAGATGAAGAAAACACACCAGCAGGGGAAAAGTCCCGTCATCTCTCAGCACGTCTCCCCTGCAGAGAGATATTTTTGACAATTCTGCTTCTTTTTTTCCTAATTAGAAGTAATGATGTGTTTTTCGGGTCAAGAAGACCTCCTTTGCTGTGAAATATTAGGCTGATTTTGACAGTGTAGCTAAAAATAAGCATGTGCACACACGTGTGTCTGCATGCACATGCACCAGCGGGAATAAACATGTAGTGCTCTCTGCTTAATTATAAACATACTTTCCTCTGGGGATGGGGGAGCGCCTTTGCCTCCAGTTAGTTGTTTTTCAAGTAAATAGAGAGAAGGAGTTTTCTGAAGAACAGATGGGCTGGAATGAGGAATAGAAATATTTTCAGTCAAAGAGGGGCCAGATGATGTCATAAGCCACAGGAACAAAGTTCAGTTATTTCACGCTCTCATCCAGACCTCAGAGTGAAAATGCCTCTGTTGTTAATTTCAGATTCATCTGCTTTTGAAGGCTGGCTCTGGCTTAAATACTATTATAATATATACAGAGCTAAACCGAGCAAACAGCAATTGAGCAGTGATGGAAGAGTATATTTGTCAGCACTGCGAGCGTTTGGGTAATGTTTGCACAGCAGATGATAGGCCAGAGATGCATTTGGTTATTCTGGAGGGAAAAGGGTGTACCTGGAATAAACTTTAATAAACTTTAATAAACTCTTAAACTGTGACTGAACTCTCTCCTGCTCCACTTGCCTGCATAGCTCCGGCTGTGAGGGCTTGTAGGTGTGCCTGTGTCCACCTTGGGGTGTTGGTTATCATCATTGTCCCCTCTGAGAAAACTGCTAATGAAGCACTTGTTGTTATCCTGAGTCACAGACTCTTCAGGCAAGGTTAAGTGTTAGCAGACTCGAACTGCATTCCACCAGGCAGAAAAGAGTCTTGTGCAAGGCCAAAACAGGAGAAAGAGGAGGTGGAGAGCCTGATGGAGACCCTGCTCAGGAACCCAGTGCAATTTGATACCTCCAGTGATGAAGAATGACTGTGAATGTTAAAATTATGGTAACTGGAGCTGCTGGTGATGATGACTTTGCACCAAGCTGGCCAGGCAGCAGCTCCTGAGGGAGCCTAAGCACATCTGACTTTTTAACTCAGAGCCATGGAGCTGGGATGTAGCTCTGTGAAGTGCTGCTGTCCCAGGGCTGGCTCGTAGGAGCACAGCAGCAGGGTTGCAATGGAAAGATACTGTAGGAAATGCAGAAACCCTTGCAGTGCAGAGAAAGGTGGGGAAAGTGTGTGCAACAATTAGTTGGTAGCTCTGACAAGCTGGGGAAGATAACAAGGATAAGAAATGCTGCAAACAATGATAGGGAAGAGATGCTGCAAAGAATGATAGGGAAGACTGTGTACAAAATAAGGGGTTTGGGAGTGGTCACATACCTGTGGAAATGTTCCCCCTGCCTCTACAAAGCTACTTTTCAGGACTCAATTAACTTTTTTGTCAGCTGGAATAGAATTCTTGCTGTTTGCTTCAGTATTGATCAAATAGGTGCCAGTTGTTTGTGCAGCACTATGTGCCAGTCCTGGTTACATTCTGGTGAACTCCCTTCAGAGGCACCAGTGATGTCCACGAATCAAGCAGAACAATTTATTCACTAAGAGGAGCCTAATGGATGGTTTGGACAGGCTCCAAAAGTGCAGCTCTTCCTGCCTGAACAGCCTGAAATGTTTCAGCACTTGAGAACAGAACCCAGAGGTGGGCATGGCTGAGAGCAGCACACAGAATTGAAGGATTGAGATTGCTCTTTCCTCTCTCTGCTTCCTCAGTCTCTCAGGGAGCCTTGACTCCTACATGGGAAGGCTTTGGGAATCCAAACCCAGTCCAAATGCCATTGCCCCAGATTCATGGCTTTGCCTTCTAAATGTCAAGGTTTAAGCTCCAGAAAGCAGCTGAAAACTGTGGTGTCTTACAGGTGCAGGGTGTCCAGGTCCCTCCATGGCTTTAATCAGTGTTTATTTGAATTAGCGTGGCCTAAAGTCTGAAGTGAAGATGAGATCTGAAAAAAAAAAATCAGAATGCAGGGCAATTGGAGACACAGTTAAAGGGAGGTTTTGATTGATACAGGGTCATTTAAGAAAAAAATAAATGGACTTTTGAGGAGTTTAGGGTTTACAGTAGCTGAACACTCACCTGGCCACTTGCTTACTGCCTCCCTAAGAGAGAGTGTGGGGAGGATTGGAAGAGCAAAAGTGAAAAAAGCTCTTGGGTCAAGATGGTTCAGTAAGTGAAAGAAAAGAAAGGTGAGAGGGGAGCAAGTGCTATAAATGCTGCAAAGACAGTCATCCACCACCTTCCATCAGACCAATGCTCAGCCAGTCTCTGAGCAATGTCTGCCTTGGAAAGACTAACCCTTCCTCCGGTCCCACCTGCATCCCCACCCTGTTCCCTGGGTGGTGGAGTGAGGAGCAAGGAAGGTCTTAATGCCCTGTGAGTCCTGTTCAGCAGGAGCCAGAACACTGGTGTGTTATCAACACTGATGGAGCCACAAATCTGAAACAGCACCACACAGGCTGCTAGGAAGAAAATGAACTCCATCCCAGACATATCCTGTGCATGAGGGTTTGGAAGGGAGAGGGCTTTGTCGGGCACGGTTCTTTTGGTGTCAGCAGGAGCTGGGGAGCAGAATCAAGAGCCTACATAACACTTCCCAGAAGGGCAATGGGAAGACACTTGTGCTTCTTGTGCTTCATGTCCAGGCCTATGGCTTCGACAATTCCAGCAGTGGTTTTGTTGGGTGGCAGTGACCCAGGATACATGGCACAGAACAGGAGATGGAAAACCAGTGTGCTAGCTCATGAGTTAAGAGGCTGGAGTATGTTTGGCTCATGGCAGTAGCATTCACTTGTGTTTGCACTGCCCTTGTGCCCAGAGAAAGAGAATACTGCTTTGTAAGGGAAGGTGACCTGGTGTTGTGTAAGGTCCTGCAAGTGGGTTATTTCCCATGGAGCCCGGTTTTCATCTGGGAGGGTTGACCAAGGGGAATGTCAATTTAAGAGGCTGTTTGTGACCATGTTGCCTTTCTGGCAGCATAGCCTGAGTTTGGATGATAGATGCATTCTCAGGGGCATAGTATGTGAGAACATGGGACAGAAAAGCTACAGGGGGCTGTGGTTCCTTCACTTGGAGCTGTTAGGAGACATCTTACTCTGAGTGGTGAGAGAGCTTGAGCATTTACTGAGCCAAGGGACAGAAAGTTTCCTCTCTGACTATTCTGTGTCACAACCATCAGTCTGTGAGCTGGTGCTGGCTGGTGGGGGTGTCTCTCATCTTAGGGATTGTCAGAATTGGATGCTAATGGTCATTTAACCTTGCACAGTTTTGTTAGGGAAATGACAAATGGGTACCAGGTGCTTCCAAACCAGTGTATAGCAGGGGTGGTTGTGTGCCATTGTGGAGAAATCTTTACCCAGACATTGTAAAGGCTCCTTAGAAGCCAAGGTGTGTCTGCTGCCCCATCCTTCAGCTGCTGACAGAAGGGACCCTCATGTGGTGAGTGCAAATTCCACTGATAGAGACAGATAGCATCAGCAGAATACACACAAACAGGAAACACAGGAAAAAAGGCAGGTACATGGTGGAAGTCTGGAAGAGCTGCCAAAAAGCCAGTGTGTTTTTAATGACTCAGAGGAGTCCCAGAGCCTGTGTGGTACAGTGAGGGTCCCTCGAGGTGGAGGCATTGCTGCCTAGAAGTAATGTTCCTGTTTACTCCCACTGATGCTTTATGTAACAATCCTCCTCTGCCCGTGACTGCCTGTCAGATCTGAAATAACTTTCCTTCTGATGGATGTTTTCATGCCTGGAGGGGAATTGTGGGGATTTTCAGTATGAAATGGCCAGCAGCAAGAGCAGTTACTCTCTCTGTGCTGTCTTCTAGAGGAGCATAGAGGCTTGAAGGTGGATGGTGAAGATCCAGCCACTGAGCACTGTATTTATTTTTCCTGGATGTTTCTTTACCTGAAGTAGAATTATGAAAACAAGAATCTTTTCCTTTTGGGAGACTGTGATCAGTCAGATGCTTCCAGGGGTTTTTGCATTAAAATACAAAGTAGAAATCCTGTAGTACTAGTCTTGGCTGCCCTCTTTACATGGTGTTTTCCAACTTCTTTGCTGTATTGTATTTCCATTAAGCTGTAGAAGGCAAGGCTGTTTTTGGTAGGAAGGTGATGTAAAGTCAAATGTCGAAGTATGTCCAACATATTGAAGAACTGGTGATTATACTCCAGCCACCCACACCCTACCCCTCAAACCTGCCACTTGTGTAGCAACATCAAAGGGAGGGATATTTCAATAGTCTTGAGTAGTTTAAAGAATAACCCCCTTTCAGTCCCTATTTGCAGCTAATGCTGTACATTTCCCCCTTACTGTGCAAAGTGGAAAGGGCAGCTCTGTTGGAGAAATCCCTTGATTCGGTGGTTCAGTGTTGTGGGACAGGACCTGAAAACTGCAGCAGCGTCTTAAAACAAGTCAAGGTGTCAGCAACCAAGTTCCCATCAGGAAAGCTACTTTGAGGATGCCACACACTGATGTGTCAGGACTTGCTGAGTTCATGGTCAGCTGGCATTCAATGTACAACAAAGCTTGTGGTAAACACATAGGCTCGGAATGTTTTTGAATCTCCTGCCTTGCTCTGGGATTTACCAGGACAAAACCCCTCCCTGAATCATTTTGAGCCATATCCTTTGACTGTTAAGTAGAGAAAGAGAAGCAGCACCTAAAAGGTGACTTTACTTAGGAGAACTAATTATTAACGTCCCTTTTAGAGACTGCTGCTGCCAACAGCTTTTACTCACTTTGCAGCTGTGGGTCACAGTGCCTGCTGCTGCTGTGTGTTCAGCTGGCCTAACACCACATGCCATATCCCATGAATATATTCCCTTGATCAGAAATCAGAATTTTTTTTCAGCCGTGTTTATTTCTCTCTTCATCTCCACTGTCTCCATCCATCCATCAAACCCCTAGCAAGACCTATTACTTGCTTTTTCTTGAGACTAAAATGGCCCGAAAATACAGTTGCTTTTCATTTTATGAATGTCAGCAGACCTCTGAAAGTCTGCACTGTTTTCACCCCCCTCCTCATGTCTTCCCAGTAAACTGTTCTGAGATTTGGCGGGGGATAATCCTGAGTTCTGTTCATTTCTTCCACAAAATGTGAGGTCTTGGCTCTACCGTGAACACCTGCCCAAAATAGGACACCAAAGGTTGTTACACCCAACAGATGCTTCCCCATCTGGCCATAGACATGCTTTGTACTGCCAGAACATAAAGGAAAAAGCCATACCTTTTTGCAGACTCAGATATACAGCAGAACACGAGTCATCTTCATTTAAAAAAAAANGGGTATTTTACTGGTTCAGCCATATCCACACATGGGATTGTTGCCAGCACAGCTCCACGAGTGGAGGATCACACCTCTCCACATCCCTGCCTTGCAGAGCTCTGCTGCCAGAAAGGCTTGTGTGTAAGTCACCGGTTGGTGCCTGATTTTTCTCTCTAAAAGGACTCTCTGCTGATGGGAAACAGGGAGAGCGAGAGACCTGGTGTGAATTCCTCTGCTTCTCCCACAGAATAGCTCCTGTGGGAGAGGAGGAGAGACTAACAAATGGGGTGTGAGTTTGAGATACTGCTCCCCTGACCGAAGCACACATCAGCTGAAGGGCTGTGAATCCAGGTTGCTCTTGTCTCGCTGGTATTGTCTCACTTACAGCTGGAGCACAGCCACACATGTCTGGGCCTCAGTGGGAGAAGAGAGACATTGTGTGGTCCCAGCCCTCTAGGCCAATCCTGAAATTCATCCTTGCTTTGAGGCTACATTGGCTGTTTCAGCCTTGCTGGTGGCCACCTGGCTCGCTTGAATTTAGTAGAATCAAAGAAATCACCTGCAAAACCAGGTGAAAAAGATGTCTTGGTTTAAACTTGCATTGGATATACATTAACTTGGCATATATTCTTTCAATGTGTTTATGGTCATCCTGAGATAATCCTACCCCAAGTGTAGGATAAGGCCCACTCCTGCCCCATATACTCAGTTGGGAACAACATTCAGTGGATCACTGATGTAGGATTGAAAATATTAGCAAAGTGGTCCTGTTGCCCAACATTCTTCACAACACAGACAAATCCATAGTGTTATCAAAGTCCCTCTTACCCTCTTTTGCATCCTACCTTCTTTGTGGGCCATTTGCTCTGCAGTGGATGAGCTGGGAGATGGTTTTCCATGGCATCCTCCAAGGAGATATTTTCCCCCTGGCATCTCCCAGGCTCAGCCCCTGAGCACCAAGATGCTGAAGCCATTTGTTTCCAGGTGTATCTTCTCATTATCTACACCAATATATAAACCTTTCCTTTGATCCTGCCAGGATCCTGATGCCAAAGAAGCTTTGCAGTAGCCATTTCTGTAGTTAGACAATGCACCCCATGGAAAGTCATTTTAGTTGGTTTCTTTGATATGCCAAAATGTTCCCCAAAACCTCCCATGGTCAACTGTTCAAATGTTGTGAAAGATCTGGGTATTCAACTTATATCTCAGGTTTCATTGCATGAGTTTTGTATTCAATTAACTGCACTTGGATGCCTGTAAAATTCTCAATATGCTAATGTCCTAAATTTGGCAAAATTGGACTGGAAATCTCATTAGAACAGGCTTTTATGTGCTGTGTCCCTGCCTTCCCCTCCAAATAAGCTGTCTTAAAAGTACTTTATAGTAGTTCTCTTGGGTTTTTTGATTTTTGGTTCTTGCTTTTCCCCAGAAGAGAAGAAAAAAGAAAAACTATGCTGAAGAATTACAAATGCAAAAATAATTTGCACATGTGAATTTTTTTTTTCCAACATCTTGCACAGGTTTGCTTCAGATCAAAGTTCAGGTCATTCCCCAGTGCCTGAGGTTTTTTATTTTCCATGGTTACAGCACAGAGGATGATGGAACTAATGTGAAGGGGTGCCAGTGCCTGTTTGGACAATACTTGGATCCTTAAAAATGTGCTCAGTGTTTTCCAAGTATAAAAAGCCAAAAGAAACCACCTTGAGGTACCATGTGATGTTATTTGCTTTGACCCAGGACAGCTAAAATGAAAGGTCTCTCTGAACAGAAGGTGTTCAAAACCATCCCACTTTTTTTGCATGTATGTGTGAGGAAGGAAATGTGGTGTTTACAGGGCCATGCTGAGCTTCAGCTCCTGTGTTCGCCTCTGTGTGTCCAGACAGAATTTCCCGAGTGAAATGGGTTTGATTGCTCTAGTCCAGCTTTTAAAGGTGGGCAAACAGAGAGCTCTTCTCCCAAATTACACCATTTGAACCTTTTGCTGGAAGTGTCAGTAAGCAGGGCAGGGGTTGGCAGGCTCCTTCCAGACAGGCTCACTCAGCCAGTGAAGTCTCCTGGGTTGAGCTTGGGGGGGCTGTCAGAGCCCTGTGAGGTGCTGCTGCAGCAGGTTGTTCAACCACAGTGTGTGTACTTTGAATATAAAAATGAAATGGAGCTGCTGTTGCTTCTAAGTTTTTATGAGGATGTTCTTGTGTGCAAGGCTCCTGAGCACCTCTGCAGTTTGGAACAGGTTGGGGCTGGATCACAGGCACCAGTGAGCAGTGCTCAGCTGGATTGAGCCTCAGAGCTGCTATGCACTTTATCTTGCCTAAAATAGAGATAAATCTACTTCTTTTTTCTCCCTACTTTCCTTGGGTCAGTGCTGTGAGATCTGTGAATGGAAAGCACTGCTCAGAATCAGCACTTTGGGCAAACACCAGGCTGATATGCTGGGGAGCTGCTAGCTGGTGGACAGCCACTGAAAATGAGATGCTCCTGCTCGCTCTTTGTGCAGCCTGGGAGCTCAAACCCGTCTATGAGCACGGCTTTCACCTTTGGTGTGTAAGAACAAGCTCTGTTCACGCTGCACTGGCTGGCTGACCTCACCAGCTGCCATCAGAGCCTCTCCTGGCTCTGCATTAATGCATCTACACATTTCAGTGTTGTGCAGATACCTCCAGATTGCAGAGTGTACAGAGGAATATCCCTGTCTGTCCACATTGTCCTAGTCCCAGTCTCAACTGACAGATTATTCTTCCAGTTTAAATTTCATCCCCTGTCCCTCGCCCAGCCAGAGGAGGAACATCTCTCCTCCTTGCTGCAGTCATTTATGGGATTGCTGACCTTCTCTCACCCCTGATGCTGAGTTTAACCTGGCCTTGGTTGAACAGCTTGTTTTTGTCATGCAGGTGTATGGTCTTGGGCTGGGGGCAATGCTCTTTGATCATTTCCAAGTGTGAATGAGTAACTCCTTCTGTGGTCAGGGCTGCTCGCTGTACCTGCCACTGAAAATTGAACCACTCCCAGCTCTGGCCTCATGCAAAGAAAGGTGTCTAATCTAATTGCTGCTCCCTGCTGCTGGAATTGCTCATCCTTGGTGTTGCAGGACTCACACCTGGTGACATTTGCCCTGTTTAATCCAGGGGATGTTATCCCTGCCACAGGAGGGGCTTCGCAGGCAGCCACCTGTGCTCTGCCCACCTTGGCATTGTCTCTCCCCTGGCATCCCCTTGTGACTGCATGGAACAGGGAGCATTTAAATGCAGGAGGAATATGGCTGTGGAATGGCAGGTCACTCTTAGAGTGGTGGGGAGGTTTAGCTGGATTCAGTTTGCATCATTTAAATGAAAGAGGCATTAGGTTGTTTGATACAGAGGCCATTAATTACTGATTAGTGGTTCACCAGCCCAAACTCAAGGCTTTGCTGTCTGGTTTTGTACACCTTGAATCAAATGTCTTGGTATGCACTGGAAAGGTAGACCCTTGGCATCTTATTTTATTTTATTTTATATTATTACATTTTATTGTTCCTATCCCAAGATATGAGAGGTTCTGGTTTTAGACCTGGAAGGACTTTATTTGCAATTTCTACTTGTGATGCAGAGGACAATCCTCTGGGCTGCCTGTGCTGCCTCCATGGGTTAATAGCTAAATCCAAACAGTGTCCTCCGCTGTCTCTGCACCAGGGTGTACTCTAACGTGTTCATAGCTTTATTTTACAACCACAATTTCTTCTAAACTTAGCAGTGCATACACTTTGTCAGGAACTGTTACCATGCCAAGTACCAGGCTTCAAAGTATTGTCATTTTTGAGCTATTCCCTGCTTCTTTCCTTCTGTGTGTCTCCCTCGCGTTGCACACAAAACTTTCTTTTTAATGTAGAAAAATGGTATTTTTTCCACCCATTCGTAAATTGAAACATCTGAAGAGGTTTTGCTCCAAGTTTATATTTAAAAGAAATAATGAAAGCCAATGCTGGCAGAGAAAGCAGTGTGAAAAGTTGCAGCTCAGAAAATTGAGGAACATTACGGGCATTTGCAGAGGAGGAGGAAAATGGAAGTCCTTGCAGCCTTTCTTAGCAGGAGTCATATGCAATAGTCAATAGGACTAAAGCTGCTGTAGCACAGAGTAGTGCTGTTTGGGCAAATTAATGTGCTTTATAAAGTGAGGAGAATTACTTGCTGGCAGTCCAGTCAGTTGTTGTGATCCAGCATCTTCAAAAGCACTGGGAGGGCTGAGCATTTTTATATTTGAAGATCTAGCTGGGAGGGCTGTGCTGTGAGTTTCTGGCCTATGAACAGTTACAAACATCTGGGTTTTCTTTGTACTAGCATCATCAAGTCAGAAGCCTTTTGGACAACTCCATCTGGCCTGGCAGAATCTTCCCTCATTCCCTGACATCCTGGGGTTTATTTACTGGCTGTCCCCCTGAAGAAAACTGTTGTAATTTAGGCTGGGACTAGGTCGTCTAGAGACTGGCAGGCTCAATTTAAATCTGTTTTACAGAGGACTACTCTTAATCTATGTCTAGATGTAACATAATCCTTCCTATGTCTCTGCTCTAGCTGAGGCATGGTGTTAGGTTTTGGTGACCTGGTGTGCCTGCTAGACATTGATTTTCATCAGAAAATGAAGTTTCTCCACTTCAATATGCCATGAGCCAGATACTGCCGTCTCCTGCAGATTCTCCTCCCCTCCCACCCCGTCATCTGAAGCCCCCAGAGTTGTTTTCTGACTAATGACATTCGTGGGTTTCAAACCATGCATGTCTTTTGTGGGTTTTGCTGAAGTTGGCCTTTCAGCCACCACGCAGTTGGCCACGTGGCAGAAAGGATGAGATCTGTAAGACAGGACTAGGAGGTGGGTTTTGGATTGGGACACAGAACATCTGCTTGCTCTTTATGTAATGGGAAGGGTTTTCAACTGGAATCCATAATGCTGGGACCGGGGAGACAACTTAGGTCTGCAGCAGAACATCTCACAGGTGTAATGCTCCTGTGTGGCCCCAGTTTGCTTGACTCTGGAGATCTCAAACCTCTCAAATGACATTCTTTAGTGCTGTTAGGGCTTGTAATTTGGAGTTATAGATCCATTTGCGTGTACAAGGATTTGAGGTGCTGTGCAGTTAATCCTGTCTGTAATGCCAACTACAATGAGGTGTGGCTCTGAATCAAAGCCACAGGTTGGCCAGCCTCCTCTTTGGGGACATCCTTGCCTGTTTCCAGACCCAAATGTTATGCCTGACTAGAAATTTTGTGATCAGGTAATTTGAAGTTGTAAGTCTGATCAGTGCGGAAATGTGTAGAAATGTAGAACTAGAGTAGGACCTAAACTGGCCTAGCTGAAAGTTACCCTTTTGTTTAAACAAAGCTTTAGCTGGGAAAGAGGTAGAGCTTCTGGGACCAAATTGTAGGTTCAATGCCCTGAAAGGGATGATTCGACATTTCAACTTTAGGCCTGGCATGAGTCGTTAGGGTGCAACCCATCTATTATATATGAGCATGAAAGATCCTGTGTAGTTTCCATAAAAATCTTCTTACGCTTGGGACTGTTTCAGGTTTTTGGCCATTGAAGTATCTGTAAATTTAAAAACAATCTGCTGATTTTCTTTAAGCCAGCCTTGTTTGGTGTGTTTCTCAGTTTCGCACCGCTTTGAGTTGTGCGTGGGCACTGCATTCAGAAAAAACCCCGAAAAGCCCAGAGATATTATTGTTATCACTGAAGACAAATTCCTAGAAGCGGTGCCACGGTGTAGTAAATGCTGTGAAAACCCGGGGTAACAAAACCTCCTTTCATTTTCCACCTACCACAACACAAAGCCGCGCTTTCAGGTGCGAATGCCGTCGTGTGCCGTTCGCAGCGCCGCCAAACACCGCGCCCCGTTACTCCTATTGCGTCCCTGGGACACGCCAGCTCGGGTACAGGAGGTGCCTCTGTGGCTTGGTGTCCATAAACGGCCCCGTTTGCCTTGGCCTGGCTGCCAGCTGACATCTGCCTCTTGCTAATGATGGCACAGATTAAAAGGTGACCACCCAGCTACTTATCTCCTGAACGCAGGTGGCGGTGCCAGGCGGTGTGTGTTTAACACGCCGGAGCTGCAGCCGCCTCTCATCCCACACCAGCCACCCTGGGCCACCGTGCCCGCCGCACAGCTCTATTTCTACTCATTAAATAGACTTAATAAATAAATAGCACCTTCTAAACGTGTAGGCGGCTTGTCTAGCGCAGCGCCGGCCCTTCCAAATGCTCTCTGAAGCCAAAACTGTCTGTTCAGCACGGCCAGGATTTATCATTAGAGCCGTCCGGGCTAGAAAGCGTGTTTGTGGCCGGCGTGCCAGCCTGCCTGAATAGCCCGCAGTGTAATCTCCCTCTTTCCTTGGTGGGAGGAACTGCCAAAAATAGCAAGCCAAGAATTTGTCCGTGTTATTTCTGGGATTGCACCAGGAATTGACATCAGGAGAAGAGGAGAGAGAAAGCGAGCAGTGTGAGAAGCTTGGGGTCCGTGGTTGTTTGGGTTTGTGGGCTGCCTCGGGGCCATGTGGAAGGGTCTGGTAGCCACCTCCTGTGGCTGGTAGCCCACTCCCATGTGTGAGACTCCCCCCAGGCCGTGGGGGGCTTGAACAAGGTGACTTGAGCCTCTGCTCTGTGTTAGGGCAAACCTGTTTGGCTCAAGGCATTGGGCTGAGACAGGGAGTGTGTTTTGTGGTCCTGCAGAGCAGTAGTGGCCCCCCAACGGCCACGAGACTGTGCAAGCAGCAAAGTGTGAGTTCCTGTGGCTGAAGAGGCACAGATGAGCCCCAGCTGAATAAGCCTTCACAAAAGCCTATGAATCAAGCTGTGACTTCTCTGTGGAAAGGGCTGTTTGTGCTGTAGGAGATATCACTGCCCTGGACAGCTGGGTGGAATCCCAGGGGTGGGGATGGAGATGCTGATCATGCCTCTGCCACTGCTGCCCTACCCGGGTGGTCCTTGTGCCATGGGGTTAATTCTGACACTAGTTTGAATAATCGTCCCAAGTAGGAAAAAGTGTAGTCAGCAAAAGGAAGATTGAAGGTAATGCTATCCTACCTGATGTTTTCTGTGCTCTTTTCCTTTCTCCCTTCCTCTTTGCTTTCAGCATGTACTCATTTGGGAGTGACATCAATTAGCATCCCCATCTGTGCCCACAGAAGCTCCTGTCATCACGGCAGTGGCTCTGGACCATGCTGGCACATTCCACCACTTGCTTGGGAGAATTGGGGATGTATAGAAAGCTGAGGTTACCCTGGTCTGATGATGGGACATGGGGAAAAGTAAGGTGTTCTTGTTGGAGAGAGGAGTGAAAGATGGTCATGGCAAGGAGGGAGGAATTCAGGCAGCGGTCTTGACAGTGCAGGAGCGTGGTCTGCAAGTGAGAGTGGTAAATCAGGCTTCGTTAGTGTTGCTGCTGAAATAGGCACTTTGTTAGCCCAAATGGAGTCATACAAGTGTGTCATATCCATCGCAGAAGGGATCAGAGCCGCCTCTGTGCGCTGACCAAAGATCTGTCTCCCTCCAACACAGGCTGTGGGCCAACTCTCTGGCCCATGATGGAGCTAATTGGGCATCCGAGTCCTGGGTTCAGTGGCACTGGCCTCAGAAGGGCCTATTTAGCTGCCTGACTTATCTCCAAATAGCTGTTTGTTCGCTGCCTGCGGTTGCATTCACCATTATCTTTACTTAATAGTGCATCATGCTACAATCAAGAGGCTACTGAGTGTAAATCCTAAGGAATGAATAAATTTCTGTGTTGTCTGTTATGAGGCAGAAGGAGAAGGAGTTCAGTTGCAGCTCTGGTCTACCTTTGTTTCTCCCAGATTTGTAATTCTTGAAGTCAGTCCATGTGCTCTGTCAGCGGCAGTTTGAACATCCTGGGGGGAGGTATCAAGATTTACCAATGCAGAGAAAAGCCGAAATGTTTGTTCCCATTTAACTATGGTGATTAATGACATTATCCTGACATGTATTTTAGAAAAGGTCATGTTGGAGCTCACCACTGTTACTGCCATGATAGGAGATCAATCCTGCTTTGCAGAGCTTAGAGTCTTAACAGTGAAGCCAGGTAATGGATGGTGGTGATAGAGAAAGGGGAAAGGGTGAATGTAAATATTCCAAGAGGTGAAAGCACCTTCTCCAAGTCCTGTGTAAGTCAGCAAGCAAGGCTGGGAGTATAAAGCAGTTGGCCTTGTTCAGTTCTGGGTGAAAATATTCTAGCCCAAACCTATTCTACCTACTCAGAGAGGCTATGGGAGTCCCATGGGCCAGGCTGGATGGGACCCTGAGCAATCTGGGGTAGTAGGTGGCATCTCTGCCCAAGGCAGGGATGTTGGAATGAGATGATCTTTAAGGTCCCTTCCAACCAAAACTATTCCATAGTTCTGTAGGTTGAGGTTCTGGATAATGCCAGTTCCTCCTGAAACTTGTATTTCATTATAGTTAGTTCTGCTAGAATCAGACAAAGCAGCTTCAGGGAGGAAGAGCCCTCACTGTAATTAAGGAGATCAGCATTGACACTAAGCCAGAGAAAATCAGGCCAGGCTGGAGCAGGTAATAGGAGCTGGGCATGATGGCTTCACCTGCACCTTCTCCTTGAAAAAGTCCCTTTCACCTGTCATCCCCTTTCCTTTCCTCTACAAATCAGAACTTGCAAAAGAAAATCTTAATTTAAGATGACATTACAGGTCAAAATGTACTTGATCTTTATTTCACAGTGTTTAGAATGGCTTGAGCAAAGTTTTTAATACTAAAGGAATTTTTTTTTTTTTAAGAGAACAGTCCTGGTACAACTCTACTGGCTTTTTGATCCTTTTTAAGGTTTCTTGAAAATTACAGCCTGCCTTTTCCACAGTAAAAAAGGGATGTCTTCAAGGCACCAAGCAACTCATTCAAGGGGAAATACTATTGCTTGGTTTTAACTCCTCCTCTGGTGTGTTATTTAAGGGGTCACATAGAGATGCAGGCCATTTCAACATCTTGAAAACAATGCAGCAGGCTTTAAAAATTCCCAGAATTAATTACTGCTGTGAAAAAAAAAGTCATCATCACAAACCTATAACTGGGTCGTCCACCAGTTACAGGAACAGAAGAATTGCAAGGCAGAACACGCCCCACACATTAAACTCGGCAGGGTTATTTGATGAACGCCGGGCTGCCAGTCCCATTCCTGGCACGCAACGGAAGCTGCTGTAGGTGGCCCAGCAAAATTTTTTCATATGTTTTAGATTCATGGGAACTTTTTTTTTTTTGTCTGAACTACACAATGGAACAGCTGCAACTGTACAAAACCCAGCATCTCATCTGGGCACAGCCTTTGGATAGCCATGCTGGTTTTCTTCGGGGCGGTAAATGCAAGCCGGTCATTCCATAACTTGAGAGATGGGGATGATCCAGCAGCGTGCGGGATCCCAAACTGGTGGAGAGGAGAGGATGTGGGAAGCTGCAGGCAGGGAGGGAATTTGGCTGCACAGCTTTCTGGGATGCTGAAACTGGTGTGAGTGGACAGGACTCATCAGCCAACAAAGATGTGCTTCCAAACCACTTTTACTGACAGAGGCATTTAAAGCCTGGATTCAAATGCCTTTAAAGCCTGGGTTGAATGGGATGGCAGAGCACTGAAAATATTGATCAGGGATGTTTAGTCAAGCACAAAAAGTGATTGACAAGCAGGTAAAGCAAGGAAATATCTTCTAGAGCAAGGTGTGAGGTGGCCAGTTAAACTGCTGTGCTCATTGTGATGACTCTGTATCCCTTTGGTTCAGTTTCATTATTATGCTTCCATGTGAAATCCCCTACAATTAAAATAGATAACTACAGCTTGTGAAACTGCTGGTCTGCCTGCCATGAAGGATTTCAGTCATGTCCTGGAAAGGTAAATAGTATTGTAGTTTTTTTTTTCCCCCCACTGTTTCAGATCCTTTTTCTAAAGGATGCCAGGGTGATAGCCAGCTGTAGCAATTCTAACCTAGCAGATGTAGGGAGATCTCCCTACAGAGCATCATCAGGGCTGGGACTCAGACTTGCTTTCCCACTTGGTGTGATTCAGATGTGAGCTTGTTACATCCTTCAGTTAAAATCCTGTTGAACCCCTCTGAGATTCACAAGTTGCTGTACAGTGTTGGCCACCTGTAACACAAGCACTGCAGCACAGCAATGCTTTAGGCCTTCAGAAAAGCATCCTGCAGTGGAAATTCTGTACAAAGTCAACAAGCACACTCAGTAGTAATGAAATAAGTACCTCCGTACTGCATTTGGGATTGAAAGTGCTTCTTGGGATGGTTTTCCTCATCAGACCTCTGTTTTTCCAACACAATCTGTCCAGGCAGCTTGGCTAGTAGGGAGATGGGAGCATCCTTATTATCCTGTGCTTTTCAGTCTGGCTATTTTACAGGTAATTCTTGTGTTGGAAACCCAAGGTGGGTGGTTCAATCCATAAGAACAGAAGGGAAACCCAGTGTGTATTTTGTTCCTCCAGGGCTAGCGAAGGCCCTTGTTTAAGGAGATGGCATGGGAGAGCTTTTATCTGAACAGGCCAGAGCTGATTTTGTTCTGCAAAGCTGAAATGGGGCCTCTGGAGAGGAAGATAAAGCCCAGTATGCTGAGGCAGGGAGGTGCCAGAGGATTTTCTGGCTAGGGGGTATCAATTTTCAACACATCCTCATGCAGGCAAGGTAACCAGGAGATCAAGGACCACACAAGCCAACAGTGCTTCCACAACTGATCTGTTTCAGTTCTGGATAAGTGTGGCCAGCTTGCTCTGATTTGACTGCTTTAATATGTTCTCTGTAAGATCTCTAGGCTTCGTCCCTTCCCTGTAGGGCCAAGCTCACTCATCTAAAAAATCCACACAAACCAAAACAAGCCTTTCATCTCTTCCTTGGACTTGTCCCCCCTTCACATACCACCGAGTGATGTTGGAAATTGAAACTTTTCCTCCTCACACGAAGCCCTTCCTCAAGACAAGCTCTCTCTGAGTCAGTGTGAGTTTCCCAGGGTAAGAACTGATTCAGGACAGGATGATGCAGTGACGATAGGAGCCGTAACCTGTTTATTTTAGCCAGTATTTAGACTATGACTGAGCCAAGGCTCACATTTCTCACAGAGCATTGGCGATGGCATCGGTTCAAGGTGTGGCTGGTGCTGGTGGGAGCCTCCAGGGTTGATGTTAGAGCAGAACAGACACGTAGAGCATCACGTAAACTCCTCGTTGTACGTGAAGACATAATGAGGGATGTTAGAGATTAACCACACTGACGCAGGCTCATAGGAAGCAATGGGCCTGGCACTCTTTCCTCTGTGCAGATAAAGGAGCAGATAAAGACATTGTGCCAGACACGGGCTCTGTTAGAGGAAGAGCGTTCAGGCTGGTAAAGTCATTGAAGTACATCAGATTGAAACACTTGTCCTCTTTCCTATTCCACTGCCATTCGGGACAGCCTTGCTTTGTTTGAGTCCCATTACTGGAGTTACTGGGGAGTGTTCGTGTGTGTTGCTCACACCATTTTCCTGTTTGCTCTTGGAGAGAGAGAGAATTGAAAGTTAAGAACCTCCTGCACTGCCATTACTGTGGCTGACGGTTTCAGGCATTATTTGTTTCAGTGAGATCATAAGTAACAGAAGCTAGGTTTTCCCTAATTCTCTCTTCTTTATTTTTTTAATTCTGTTTTGATAGCTTTACTTTTTTTTTTTTAAAAAAAAAAAAGGGAAACAAATTGGAACCCAGAAGGGAAGCACAGATTTCACACACACACCCCAATTTTTTTTCATTCTAATTTTTGACATTGTGACTCTTGCCCAGCACCTCTAAACATGGACCAGCTCTCAGGTGTGGGTGTTGCCCTGCCTACAGAGGCTGCTGCTCTTGTTCATCATTAACAGCAGTTGTGACATTGCATACTACTCAGCTCTCATTAATTTGAGACCCAGCTCACCACAAGTTGCTAGAGAAAAGTGGTAACAAGGGAACCAAGAAAAGGTATATTCAGCAGCAGTAAAGATCATGCAGGAAGATGCCAGTCATGCAGAAGTCCTGCAGTGTAAATGCTGCTGGCTCTTGGGGTATCTGCAGTGTGAAAGGCAGCTCTGGGAGTGCAGCGTGTACCTTCACATGTAAAGGCAGTGAATGGCAGCAGTAAAGCCCCAGTGTTGTTGCCCCTGTGGGTAACATTCCTTCAAGGTGGGGGACTCTATGCGAGGAGTCATTTTAGGACCCCTTCTCCAACCTTCCTCGCAGTTGTGTTTATCTCCTCTCTAAACATTCCCTCTGTTACCAAGTGTATCTTTGATGAGCGTCCAAAGTTCACATCCGCTCTTGTGTTTAACCTTCCCGTCCAGCGGCGGAGGCCGCGGGGCTCGTTCCATGTGCACACCAGCCTCCCAGCACGTAGACCAGCTCCTTTGCTTCTTGCTGGGTCACTGATTAGCAGCACTGGGACAGCCTCTAAAGGAGGGGGCATCATTAGTGCCAAGGAGTCAACAGGGTTTGTGCTTGCACCTTGCAACCCGTGCTGGAGGGTTGCTGAGCAAGAACAAGCTGAGCTCAGCCCGCTGCACTTTCTGTAGTTTGATGTACAGCAGAAATGCTCAGTAGCTGACAGAAAACATTTTCAAAGTGTTGTCATGAGGCATGATCCCGTGTTTTATCTTGTGGTCTGGCCCAGCTTTGCCACTCTCATGGAAGTGAAAGGCTGGAAAAGTCTCAGCCTTGAGGAATAAGTCCTTAAGGAAATGAAATAATTGTCTGTGGGATAGGACTTCAGGGGTGTGATGTCTCTGGAGGTGTTTCAGTGGGAAGATAAAGTGAGCTGTTGTGCTGTCCAGGATGGCTGGGATGTTCATGGTATGTGTGATCTGTACCTGCAAATAGTTTTAAGACTCAAGAGACCTTGGCTTTGCAGCACTAAGCTGGAAGGACCTGAAGTCACAGGAAGCTGTAAACATCAAACTCTTTGTGGTTTCCTTCCATCAGTCCATGAGTAGGGAACACAGTGGTCAGCATATGACACCTAAGTGGACCAATGGTGAGGGCTTCAGAAAAGAGTATGTCCTAAGTTCTCCTCTTCATCAGGCCTAAAGTATCTAATGTCCACAGCAGAGGTCAGTTTGTAGGTGTCTGACACAAAACATGGAGACAGCCTTCTCTTTTAAAACAGTCCATGGTGGGACTGCCTGTCTGTGGTTACAGCCCATGGCCAAGAGGTCCATGGTGCCAGGGGGTGGGACTCTCCTGGAGAGCACCCTTTCCCTCTCTGCAGAGGCTACCCCAGCCCCGTGGCAGCGTGCTCTCTCCTCCACCTTTACACAGCCTCATGAGGCTTTTGGTTTTATTTGGGGGTTTGGGTTTTTTTCCTTCTTAAATGCCTAAATAAAAAATAAAATAGTTGGGATTGCTTGTATGGATTGTCATGTACACCAAAACTAGAAGGATTTTCCCCATAGTTTCCAGATTTCAGTGTCTTTAGTGCCCACTGAAGCTTTGGGAAAGGGAGTTTTACATGTAGATTTCAAACTCCCCATCTCCATGTTTTACATGGATATTTGGCTTTGTGCTAATACTTCTCAGATGCTGTATTTTGTACTAATGAGCTCCAATACTTATTATAAGGAGCAGAACGGAACTGAATAAAGTGCCAAAGGAATAATTATTCTCACACTGACAGGGACAAGTCCTGCTCAGTCTAACACGCTCCTGGGGCAGGAGGTGCTCTGTTGTGTCACCATGAGAAGCTGAGCTCCAAGAGGTTGTGTCTTTCTGAGCTTCCTACAGACTGACACCTACCTGAAATGTAAAGCAGAAGAAAGCAGGAAAGCATTAGCAAATCAAAGTGTGTTCTTCACTTGGGATAGCTTCTGCCTTCAGGGACAGCTGGATCTTGGGTGCCAGTTTGGTGCAATATGATTTTTTTTTCTTCTCCACAATTGCTTCAGTTGAGCAGAGAAACATTGCCTGGCCCAAACAGAAAAATACACCTTTTGCTGTTAGCACATCACAGTGTGAATATTTGCTTTGGCTAATAAACATGGAAAAGTTGTTAAATGATTTACCTGCTCCGTGTACCGAGCATTTGTTGCTAAGCTCTTCAGTATTTAAACACTCATCTCTCCAGCACACAGCTCTCTGCTGAGCTGGATTGTGGAGGCTCCATACAGAGTATCCCACCAACCTTTTTAGGTGGAAGGTGGAATTCGGTGTGTAAAACATCCCAGCAGTGAGGACAAGCCCATGGACAAGCAGCTCTGCTGTGGGCATGGCCAGTGGGAGCTGCATGGGGGCCATCACTGGGGTTGGCTGGGCAGCATTGCCAAGGCACTGTCAGTGCCATTGGGAATATGCTGGCTGCAGGATGTGCAGGGTACCTTTGGGGAGGCAATTTATTATGTCTGTAGCCTAATTTTGGCTTATTTATTATGTTTTGCAAATAGTGTTGAACTACCAATAAATTGCTGAGCTTTGCCCATGGATCTTAATAGCAGCTTGTGGGCAAGAGAAACTGTTTTTAAATGTATTTGTCCCAAGGAAGAACAAGCAAGAGAACAAAAATCCAGCCAGTCGTCATCTGTGGTTTTGTGAGGATTCAGGATGTGTGTTGCTTAAACAAAGCTCTTGGGTTTTGGTAAACTTGGGGTCTTTGCATTGACTTGGGTCCCATTTCTGGAGCCATATCCTGGCAGGGTGGCCTGAGAGCTGGATGTATGAGCCTGGCTGCTCTGAATCACTGCTCCAGTGCAGGTTATTGTATTGGTGTGCTAGGGCTTGAGCCTGGGTTTTCAAGGGAATCCAAGGATTTGTACGTAATCAGAGGCTCTGTAATTAATCAGTATCTCTGGAGGCTCCACAGAGGGAATAGCAGGCACTTAATGCTGATGAGCTGGATAGATCTTCACAAAGTTCTTTTTCTTAAAGTCCTCAGAAATACGAAACTCCACGGTAGCTCCACTGCCCTGTCATGATGATAAGCCATGGCAGAACATGGATTATTTTCCAAAATAACACAGTCAAGAACTAATTTCCCCCTACCACAGGTGATGTTCTGGTGTGACTTTGTTGGAATGCTGTGCAGCTTCTGGGTCACACTGGCAGGTTGTCATTTCTGAAATATCTGCTGCAATAAAGAGCCACACTCGGTGGTTTGCAGCACAGCTTTCCTGGGGCAGCCCCAGAGTTTGCACTGCACGTGCTCCAGTGCTATTTACTGACACTGTCAGCTGTTGCCTGGGGGGGGTCACAGCCCCAGGGCTCTCCCACAGCACTGCTGGAAAAACAGCAGCCAGACAGAGTCGATATCTTCACCACTGGCTGAATTCCTCCCTGCAGTGCCAAGGGCCATTTGGTGTCCAGGATGTCCACATCGATGGATGCACTTCTGCCCTGAGGTCCTACCAGGCTGGCCCTGGTGGTGTAGGCTCCTCTTCTGGGGCAAAATTCTCGCTGTATCTGTGTTAGCAGCAGGAATCTGTCCATGGAAGTCTGTAATCTGCAGTTCTTATTACGGATGGGCAAACAGGCTGCCTAGATAGCTGGTGCTTAGAGCATTATTTTTATCTTTTCCCACCCTTTTTAGCCATACAATGGTCCAGTAACAGCTATTCCAGTCAAACACCTGATGTCTGTAGGATAAAAGGGCATGTGCAATGACCAACTGTACATACAGGAATGCATGGTGTGCTTCAAGGGATGGTTTTATGAATGAAAGGTAGAAGGTTTAAATAACTTTTATTCTTCATGTTCGAAGGTGGAAAGGGTTTGATTTGTTTTTTAAGTTCTGTGCACCTGCAGGATGGTATTTTTTTACCCCAGTAAGGACTTGCTAGTGAGTTGAATTTTGTACTCGTCTTCAAAATCAAACTATCTGTTGATGTCATTAAAATTATTCTTTAATCTGTGTCAAACCCTCAAAAATGTAACTAATTTCCTCTGCTCACTCAACACCCGTCACTCAGTAAACTGGGGCTGGAAACCAACTGGCAACCCAGCTTGTGACTATTTATGCTTTTTTGTAGGAATGTTCTGTTTGAATGGTTTTTGGGTTGGGTTCTTGGGGTTTTTCACCTTTTCTGTAGCCTTTTTTTATTTTTCTGTGATCATTCCAACAGCAGCGTTTCTGCCACACGATTTTCTCTCAGCAAACGAAAAGTGTTTGCACAAATTATCTCTGAACATCAGCTCTGTGTCTCCTGTTTCCTGCACTGCATTGCAAGCTGCTGGTACACAGCCACCAGAACAGGGAACACATGCAGTACTGGGGCTTCTGCAATTATTCAATATGGAACAAGTTTCTAAATTTGACCATGAACTCTCTGAAATTCACTGTTTGCATGGCATTCCTTGAAACAGGCGTGTACAATGCAGCAACATTTCAAGGAACAAATTCATCCAAAGATTTGGTGAATACATTTGAGCATTCAGTGGGAGAAATATAACTCATCTGGTAGTTTCCTGGTAGAAAGCAATTTGTGTTTTAGTTATTGTGGTGTCTCACTGCTTGGTACAGGAATATTTCATACCAATTTTAGTCCTCCAGTAGTGTATGTGGAATGTAATTTCAGATCACTTTGAGATAAACAGGTCTGTGTGCCTTTTTAACAAGGACCTCTACAAACTTTACAAGTACTGATTATGGCTTATGTTTTCCTTTCCACCTGGGAGGCACATGAAAGTGATTGGCTTCACATTTGCAATGCTGTCATCATAGAGGGCATCTGATGTGTCTGACATCATGTGAAGTATCTCAAGGTCCAGCCAGACCTCAGGTGTCCTCACCTGGTGTTCTCTCTCCTAACGATACCCATGACCTCATGTTTTCTTCACATGGGAACATGTTTGTGTGTCCCATGTTTGCCAATAGGAAGGGTTTCCAACATGTGTGGAAATGATGGACAGGAACTGGTTTGAGACTGGTTTTAGTGTGAACTGGGACTTGGGCACTCAGATCAGCCTGGCTACCTCTTACAAATCACAGAGGTCTTTGATCCCCATTGCCATCAAAGGCAATCATCAGTATCCCATCAATATTTCATTAGCAAACAGAATTGGCAGAGATGGCTCTGCAAGCCATGGTGGCTCCTTGGAGGACAATTTTTCAGGTTCTTTGCTAACCATAAGCTTTGCCTGATGTAGTAATTCTCAGAACACCTCGAGAGGAATTTTAATGTGCAAAAGCTGGAAGAGAAGTGACCATCTCATGGTAGGATTTGCCTTTCCTCTTCAGCCTCTGGATCACTCAAAGCTCCCTTTGGGTTTTGAATGTGTTCCCAGAGAAACCCACTTTCCCTCCCTTGGGAGAATCACACTTCAGTATTTCTTTCTATGCATTATTAAGCTGCAAAAAGAGCTTTGCAGCTTTGAAATATGTGCTCATTAGCTGTAATTAAATCTTTAAATTCTCCTTCAGGCTTGGATAAGGCACAAGCTCTGCTCAAACCCAAAGTTTTTCTTCTCTTCTGACTTTTTAAATGTATTTTATTAGTCTCATGCTTTGCTAATTACTGAATGCAATGATGTTTCCAAAGCAGCCACAAATAAAAGTATTTACTATTCAGCGAGGCATGTGTTAATCTGGCAAACTATTATATTAGCTACAAACTCTCTTATTTAATATGAATCACTCTGTAAAGCGCCTCAACAGCACAGCTTCTTATTCATTATTGCTTAATTTCATGATATCTGAGATGTGGGATTTCAGTTAACGGATAATTGAGATCATAAATCAAAATATTTTCAATGAGATTACATGAAACACAAGATGTTCAGGTTCGGAGCCTGCAGTTCTCAGCACCTCTCAGGGAGGGTGGGTGAGATCTGCAGGCACATCCCTCTTTCTGCCTTAGCTCCAACACGGGCTCATCTGAAGGGGGCAGCTTTCTGGTGTGTTGTCCAGTTTCTGTCTGTCTCATACACTTGCATTGCCTCTATTATAGTGGAATTCCCAAGTGATGGGAAGGCCTCCTGTGCCCAGTGTACCAGTAGGAATATGGGGTCAGTCCCAGCACAGTCCCTGGCACTAGCTGGGCACTCAGTGATGTGGACAGGGCTTGGCTGTGGTTTTAGGTTCTATGTTAACTTGCCAGAAACATCCTCCAAGTGTCCTCAGGGTCGTGCAGGAAATCTGAGAAGGAACAGAGCTGTTGTAGACAGGTGGTCTCAACCACTGACCCATTTTTCTGGCTCCTTTTCCTGACAGACACCGAAAATCAACTTACCCAGGATGACTAATTCCTTCTAGCAATCCTAATTATTGCTTTTATTACTGAAAAGAACTCACAGATATAATAGCAGTGACTGGTGAAGCAAGTATTTTAGAAGAGACAAGTTATTAAATGTTCTGACAGGCACCTTCATTCTCTCTTTCTTATTTGCCCCTACCTCCATAAGCCCTGGATTGATCACATTACCAATTTTTTAACAAAAAATTACCTGTTTGATTCTTTGTTTTGAGAAAGAATGCCTGGTTCTAAATTTTTCTGTTGGAGATGAAACCTGCCTCACAATTTATGTATTTTTAAAGGGAAGGTATTTTGGGGGGCAGATTCCTTTTATTTCTTTTCTTTCTTGGCTCATTTGTAGCAGCCTCGAAAACAGTAGTTTCATATGGAAATGCTGATGCAGCACTTGGCAGTGCACAGCAACCCATATCTCCTCGGGTGTATTTTAGGCTGCCTGGGTTACTGCTGGCCTGCTCTTACCAGGCAAAATTATGGCTTTTTATAAGGTCAAATGTATAGCTTCTTCCTACTGGAAAGCCTGAGGAAGGACAATGAATGGTCCATTGTAGGCACTCCAGCAGCACACAGACCCCTCGTGTGCGTGGTGTGGGAATACAGCAGAACACAGATTTCCTGTTCATACAGGCCAAGTTATGTAGAAAATGCCTTTGCTCCATGCTTGGAGGACAAAATGGGTTGTTTCTGACCAGCTTTCCCTTGTTTCTTACTCTTTTTTTTTTTTTGCTCTGCCCCTTGCAGGGTGTTGACTTTGCTCCTCACCCAAGGGGTTGAGCTGTGAGGTTCTCCCAAATCATGGCCCATGTGGATTTAGAGCAGCTGAAGCGTTTCACCCAGGGTTGGAACACATGGTGGCTGTTACAGAGTCTCCTGTGGCTTTGTCCAAGAGCCTCCAGGGTGCTCCATATATCCAGATACTCAAACCAGGCAAATACACTCTCACTGCTAATCCCATTTACTGACCCCCAACTCTGTGCTCCCAAGTATCTGGACAAAAAGCAAGAGAAGGACAGACAGGCTACAGGATGGGAGAAGAGAAACCCTGGTGGGCCAGGGGTGGAGGATGTTCAGAGGGAAGAGTGTCTTGAGTAAACGTTTCATGGTGCTGTCAGACCCTTGAGATCCAGAGGTCCTCACATGTCTCAGATGGGATCAGGCTACCATTTTATTTTAGGGAACTCAGTCATTTTCCTGAGAGCTGAAAGAGTTGCTTGAAGCCTTCAAAGCAGCAGTGGTCTGGTGCCAAAGCAATTTTCTGGTCCGGATATGAGTGGTTTTCCCCAGGATGTGGCCAGCTGGAGGCATAGCTTGCAATTTAACGCAGGGCTCCTCAGTCCGTGGGTGCCTGCGGTTCTGCCCCATCATCCAAACCATCTTCATCTTCTGTCTGTAGTCAAAAATTAGAAAGTGCCATTTTTCATTCCCAAAAGCTTCCAGGCTGCCTCCTAGCTGCTTTATTTTTGGTCACTGTTAGCTAAAGGTCTTGCTAAGAAGCCCATCCATAGGTAATGGTGTGTAAAATGTGTAGGCAACATAGTTTAGGCCCCTCTCATCACCCGCCTGCATCACAAGACCCAAGGTTCTTCACTCACTGCTTGGACTCTCACTGCACCCCTGCTTTCTTTCTTTCTTTCTTTCTTTTGTTCTTTCTTTCCTACTTTCTTTCTTTCTCTGATTAAAATAGTTCTTAATATCATCATTTGCTCAAAGTGTAGAAATAGCCCAAAAATGCATTCCCCAAGTGAACCAAAAAACGTTCCGCTCTCATGTCATTATTTTTTAACCAGGTCTGCATTGAAAGTTTCATGAGCTGCTCCAGTTTCGGAAGGTTTCCCGTAAATGAACTTTCCACCACTCTGTGACAGCAGTGTGTTGCCAACACATGGATAAGATGGAAAATGAAAGAGGGGGGGGAGGGGGGGGAAGAAAAAATCCCTTTCCCTCCCTTTCCTCCATCTGTTACAATACAGGACTGTGGCAGGAAACGAGGTTTTGCAGTTTTATGTGAGCAGAAGTGTGTTGTGTGGTTTTTTTGGTAGGATTATTTTTTTCTTCTTCTTCTTTATTTTTTTTTTTTTTTCCAAGCTGTGGAGTGTGTCATTTCAGAGCTCTCTCTCCAGCAATCTGGAAGCAACCAACTTAAGGCATGGAAAAGACATTATGTAATTGCAAAAGACAAAAAAGCCTCCGCAGTGCTGAGGCCGTGTGGCAGAAGCCAGTCTCTGACCTCACCCTTCTCAGGATCTCTGGAGAACACTGTGTTCCCCCAGCCCCTCGCGAAAAAACAGCCCCTGCCAGATTTCAGCAAACAATTCCGGCATTTCCTTCCCCTGCCTCTGGTCTGTGGGTGTTTTGGAGTCTCTCGCATGTGTGGGCAGGGATTCATTAGCTAAAATAAAAACCGTACTACAGAGCTGCCTNGTGTAATAAGCCTGTGGCTTCAGCTAGTCTGGACTCGATTCCAGTTTTGGAATTAATAAAGAGGAAGCCAGAAATAAAGGGGATCTCGGGGGTCCTGTTGTCTCCCCTCCCTTTGCTGGTCCCTCGTGCCCTGTCTCGCCTGGCAGCAGCTGAACCTCTGCCTTCGCAGCTCCCAGCGTCTGAAAGATCCAGGCCTTTGTTCTTTTTTAGCTTTTCCCAGCATAATCCCTACAGAGATGTAATGGTTTGGTGTTGTTTCTCCTCTGAATTCTCTTTAATTTCCTGCCTGTGGTTTTGGGGGGGTTTGTGAGGTTTTTGTGGTTGTGGAGACATTTTTGCTGTTTGCAGTGGCTGTCCTACATGCTCTAAAAACAGCATCCCCTCTTTTCTAAGAAAAGCCTTTGTATGTCCTAATTTAAATTGCTGGCTCATCATTATTGCCACTGCAATATTCCTAAGGGAACCCAAATAAATATCCCTCCCCGTGGACATCCTGCCTTCACACTGATCCTGGGTCTCTGGGGGCAAGAGAACCCCATTCATCTTCAGGGCTGCAGGTTGAAGACCAAAAATTCCACTGCTGGTGTATCCAAGAGGAAGGGAAAGCCACTCTGTTTCCCAAGCAGAGAAGCCAGCAGTGTTGCCCTCAACTTTCCCTACAAATGTACTTGAGTTGGGTTGGTGTCTGCCAGCTGGAGCTCAATACCTTCTTTACAAGCCTCTGCTTTCCCCAGCCAGGCTGCCAGGGGAGCCAGTGATAGGCTTTCAATTGCTGCCTTGTTTAAGATCTTTGAGCCTCAGAAGGCTCACAGAAGCAAACAGAAGCTTTGGTCGGCCTTGTAGGGAACCCTCCATCTGCCTGCTTGGGCTCTGCAACCATTGTAGCATTACTGCATGTTCTTCAGTTTAACAGTGTGGCTGTTGTGGTGCAGGAAAGAGTTTTTCCTGTCCCTGTCGGCAGCGATGCTTCCCTCTCTCGTAAAACTCTGCATTAAGGAACAGGTCAAGGGTGGGATCAAAAGGGAGTCTGAAAGCTGCCGTGATCAGGATGCCACATTGCACATGCTCTGGTTCTGTGCTGATGAGAACTCCCTGGCACCTGCCTGCTGGCTGCAAAGTGCTGGCCCTGTGCTTGCCCCGCTACAGGGAGAAGCTGCTGCTTGTTCCCAGCTTTTCTTTTTCCCCTGTGGAAGAAGCTGTAAATCCTTTACCTAAATGACTCTGCAGCTGCTCCACCAAGGGAGCCAGGCTGCAACAACCCAGAGTCACCAGGGAATAATGCCCATTCCCTTGGCCCTCACCAGCAGCAGCAGAGCGTGCAGGAGCCCTGTGGTCTGGTGGATTGAACATGAAGCTCTGAGGGCCTGTCTCCTAAACCCTGTGGTGCTGCTGCCTCATTGCCTTGGTTCTGGGAAAGTATCTGATGTCTCAATGCCATGGGTTTGCCCCTCCATTGCACCAGGAGAAACCTGAAGAAATAAATATTACATTATTAACGTATTTGTAATAGTAAATACATTATTATATATCTATTAGGTATTATACAAACATATAATGAGTAATATAATATCTTGACTAAATGTAATATGCCTCCCTTGCAAACAGCTCGGAAATGTGACAGGTCTGTGTAGTGCTGTGGAAAATAAAGTGGGACAGGGCAGTGAACTAATGGTAGCAAAGGTGTTGATGGTCACCAGGGTCTTCCAGGGCACTTTGAAAAACCTCTGCTGAAATTTATTCGAAAATGAGTGATGGATAGAGAGAATGAGTTGACTTCGAGGGTCAGCACTGGCAGCCAAGTCCCAACTGGCTTCTCGTGGTGTATTGTCTTGGTTAGGGGAGTCAAACTTGCTTCGTAGAGTGTTTGAGAAGAGCTTTTGAGTTTCTTGAGGAATGCCCATCATGTTTGCCAGAGCTGGGAAAGGTGTTGAGCATCTCCAAAGCTTATGAAAAGAGGTGGCTGTGGAAGGAGCAGAATCACAGCTGGGAGAGGGGCCAGCAAGAGCTGGACTTGATCATTAGGTATGGGGTGGGAGGATGCAAATAGTTCCTGCTCACAGCAAAGCTGCTGATGTCCTGGGGACCTGCTTCCATGCCTGCCAAGGCTGACAAGCCTAGAATGATCACACAGTCACCAGGGAACATTCATGAACCTGGTCTCAACCTGGCCATGCTTTCCTGCGGTTCCCACTGGGAGGATGTTGGCTCTGTACACTTCACTCCTCCTCTGAGGATCCCAATCCTTCCTTAACCACCTGCCTGATTTCTCAGGTAATTTTCCACTTGCAGAAAGTAATTTGATTTTGGAGAGAGGGCACAGAAAGCACTGCTGATAGCTATTCCCCCCTGACAAATAACACTGTGTGAAGGGAGCCTTGAAATTCGAGCCCTGAGCCCTTCCTCTCAGCGCAGTGGGGTTTAAGCAATATCCCTGAGGAGATACCAGCACAAGCAGCATATCCCTCTCTGGAAGGAGATTTGCCTTGTTGCTTGATAATGTTCCTCATGATAATTTGCCAGAATTACTCCAGAGCTTTTCTCCTCCTGTAAACAGTCTGTCAGCTTCAGCTTTGTCATTTGGTTTCTGGGCTGAAATAGTGCATGTGTGTCTGAGCGCTCCCCAAGGCATCTGGTATAGGAAAATAAAGATGTGTTTTCTGCTGGGTTGATTTACCTGTGCAGCTCCAACCTGCAATCGTCCTTAAATGCTGCAGATTAGCTCCAGCTGCCACAGGGGTGGCATCGTTGCCTGGTGATTAATGATGGCTTTGCTCCATCCCTGGATTGGGATATTTTTTGGGGTTACTGGTGCCATTCCTTCCCAGTGCAGCTGACTGAGTAGCCCTCCCACTTGCTCTGTCTCCATTTCCCATGCAGGCTGTCAGTTATTTAGCTTTTACTCTAGAAAGTGAGATTTAAAGTAGCTGATGGATACCTTGGTGTTACCAGGGAAGGAGAGGTAGAGTGGCTGTAAAATTGGGTTTTTCCTGCTGTACTACTTTCCTTCCCAGTGCTTTTCTCCTCTCACTCTCCCTGCAGTAAACAAGCCCAAGCTCTGGCCACGCTCTCCATCACTCTCTGTATTCATTCAGTCATTGCACAAAGTCATTTTGCTTTGCTGTGTTTGAGCACTTGTTCTTCATTTGTTTGGGTTAGTGGTTGGATGATCTTAGAGGTCTTTTCCAACCTTAACAAGTCTGTGATTTGATGTTTACCGCTACAGCACATCGAGGTGTTCCCTCCAAACACTTTTGGAGCAATAAATAGCTTTTGTCAAACCCAAAAATATATCATTTGCTGAAAACAGATTTTTGTTTTAAAATTAAAATGCGAAAAGCATCTCAGACAGGCAACAGGAGAGTGAAATACTCACTGCAAGGTAAAAGCCTGTTGAATTTCTTGCCTTCCCTCTCAGTTGCACCTCACCCAGTCCTTCAATATCTCCCATACTAACCTATAGCACAGCCAGGCTGGAGTTGTTAAGGGAATTTCTTGCTTCTGCACTGCCAGTAACACTGAACTGAAGATGATCTGGATTGGAAAGGACAAGCCTAATGCATTTTAACTTGGATAAAAAAAGGACTATTGTTTAAAGTTAGATTATTTGTAAGGGTTGAAACTACTCAAAATAATTTGCTTCTTTCAATAAGCAGCACTTTATGGTGGAAAGATCATAACTTATGTGTCTTATCTTTTTATCACCAGTAAGTTTTTAATATATTACCATTTATCTCTGGGTTAGTTGAAAAGTTCATTGCTATGCCTTTTCCCTCCAAATTAACATAAATTAATTACAATTCCCAGAAATGACTGTGGAGATAATAAAAATGCCTTTTGGTAACTGGTCAGACTTGGACAAAAAGCCAAAAGTGAGTGTAGCTTTAAATGCAGAGAGAAGAGACAAAGCAGCCCCCAGTATTAGATGCCAAACAATAAAGCCTTTAACATGTCTTTGGGATTTCGAGGGGACTGTACTGCTGACCTCTCATTCCTGCATATTTTCTGCTGGCAGCATGGCAGCCTTTTCTCTCTATCTGCTCTTAGAAACCCATCCCATGGAACAGCAACACAAGGACCAAAGTAAAAGCAGGCACTGAACCAATGGCTCTGCCTGGGAGGGTGAATGAAGCTCTGAGCTGGTGCCCCTGGGGATAAAGGCCATGGGCAGATATCCTGCTCCTGATCCAGCTGGGCTGGCTGGAAACTTTGCTGCCACTCACCAGGACAGATTTCTACAGCTCTTCTGGAAGAAGGGTTGTCAAGGCCTGGTGTGGCTCTTTCCTTCCCTGCAGGCTGGTTTGGTAGGTAGCCAATGGGGCAGCTCTGGCATGGTCATGGCAGTAAGCACTTGGCTTTTCTTGGCCACTGGTTGTAAAAGAAACCCTTATTCACAGACTAAATCCAACTGCAGGTACCAGCTGGCTGCTGCATGTAGCTCCTGGAGGTGTTCAGGCTTGTGGAGAAGTTCTAGGGACATGGTTCTGATGGGACCTCGTGATGGGGATGGGTGTGCAGAGGTTCCTTTCCACTCCAGCGTGGACAGTGGTTGTCACACACACACACACACACACACACACACACACACACACACACAGCTGCCCCCAGGCTGTATCTGTGTCACACTGAAGGCACCACCCGTGATATGAAGTGCTCAGCAGGCAGTGCCTCTCTGGCAAATGTCCCTGCTCTGGAGCCAGAAGGCTTGGTTGGGCAGAGGAGGGGAATCTCCATTTCCTCACAGTCACATTAGTTCTGCATGAGCTTGATTGTGTCTTGGATACAGAAGCCTTACAGAAGCCCTGTGGGAGGAGGAGGAGGAGGAGGAGGCATTTCTAGTTGACTGCTGGGCTGATCAGCAGCCTCGTTGCATGGTGACTTGCAGAGGACCTGCTGGCTGCAGTCATGGGACATGGCCAGTAGGTAATGGTGGGGTGGCTGCCTTTGTGTGTTAACAAAAGGGATACCTGATTAGTTAAGTGGTAATTACCTTTGGATCTAATAAGCGTAATTATTGAGTAATCCACCGGAGTATATAATGAGGTGGGAATATTTTTAGCTTGCAAGTGAGTTCTTTGCAGTCCCCCAGTGCCATACTCCCAGTAAAGAGCACTTAGGCAGCACTGATGGCCTGTAGCTTTTAAGAAATTACTGTGATGCATCTTTAAAACTGGCAGCTTTATTAAAAAGGGAGGTGGGGGGATGCTATTATCTCAACAGAGCTGGGTTAAGAGAGAATGTGCATTTCAGAAGGGTCCCAGTGCATTGTGAGGCTCGAAGGCTTGAGAGCCTGAGGTACAGCTAAAAGCCAGACATGCTGAGAAATCTGTCTGGGCCATTTGGAGCTGAACACACCGCTCCTCTCTGATGCTGGTGGTGGGGCTGGGCTCATCCAGTGCTGGATATGCTGTGTGTGGTAAGAGCAGAACAAGGAGTCTTTGCTGACTGCCCGGAGGATGCTGCAGCACAGAAACCAGTTGAGCTTGGCAAGTGCTGTAGCCCCACTTTTGCTGCTCAGTTGAGGAGTGAGAAAGGGAAGAATAATGTGTAGTTGTTCGGTGGAAGAGATTTTAAACAAACAAAACCAAACACAAAGTCCAGGAAATCCCACTCATGTTTGCTGTGTGATCAGGGTAGGTTTTTGAAGAGCCATCACAGAGTAAGCAGCTCAGCATCATGTTCAAGCTCGATTTCAGAGCACCTGCCCCAGCCCCTCCCATTGCCAGGCACTTGGTGCAGTGTCTCAGAGCAGACCAAGCTCTGGGAAAGCAGAGCCTTTGGGCCTGTGTCAGCACAAGCACCTTCTTATCATCCTTTCTTTTAATACCTCTGTGGAACAAATACCAATTAATATTATTTATGAGGGCAAAACTGAGATAGCATTGGCACCCTGACCTGTGCTTGGATGATTTCAAGCTGCAGTTTGTTACTTACATGACAAATACCATCTTTTGCTCCTACTAAAAACTTCCCTTTGCAAGGTTCTCCCCCTGCCCCATCCCCAATCAAGTTTGTACTTTGGAGAATGTTTTTCTAAATTCAGGTGAGGGTTTTCAGAGCCAAGTGACTGTAGGTCTCCAAACACTCCCATCCTTCTCAGTGCCTTTCCAACAGAGTGGGATGTTGATGGGATGGGTGCTTGGGTGCTTCTTGTTGTCATTGCATGGCAATGGAGCTGGTTGTTGCACAGAACCAAAATCACAGAATCAATCAGGTTGGAAAAGACCTCCAAGCTCACTGAGCCCCACCCTCTGACTGAACACCAACTGGTCAACTAGGCCATGGCACTGAGTGCCACGTCCAGGAGTTTTTTGAACACCTCCAGGGATGGCGACTCCCCCACCTCCTTGGGCAGTTCATTCCACTGTTTAACAGCCCTTTCTGTGATGAAATTCCTCCTGATGTCCAACCTGTTCCCATTGCACATGCCTGTTTATCAGCAGAGGGGGTACAGAGATGTTTGAAGTGAAAGATGCCCATTCCTCAAGCACTTACAGAAAGCCCATAAAGGAAAAAAGATTTTTTAAAAAAAGGTGTAAAAGCCACTTAGCTGAATTCATTTCCATATTTGCAGAGATTTCCACGGGAATGCCTCTTGCAGCATTTGGCCAGCCCGTGCTATGAATTAGCCGAGCCCTTCCCCTGCTTCCCAGCAATGGTGTGCTGCCCCTTTCTTTCTTTCCGAGAGGACCTTTCAAAAGGCACTATCTTATTGCAGCCCCTTCGGGCTGGAGTGGGAATGCAGGCCTCGAAACACCTGCCTCCCACACCAGCACTGCTCAGTGGCTGCTGAGCCTTTGTTTGGGGGCTTTCTTTTAACTCCACGGAGTGAGCAGAGTTGGCTGTTACATAAATGAGTTTGGTTGGACGATAAGCCCGAACACCTGAGGTCGTGCATTCCCGGCAGGGCTGGCGAGCCCCAAAGGGCTTTTTCAACAGGCATCGCTGCAAAGTCTCTATTATGTGTGAGCTTTCCATTCAAACACCTTTGGACAATGAAGGCACCAGAGGACACTGCTGCTCCCGATTGTCGGCTGCAGGATAAATCCCTGCTTCCTGCAGCGTTTCCCTCTGCCAGCCACGGGGCCGAGGCAGGGCTGGGAGCTTTGCAGAGGCACAAAAGGTCTCTCAATAGAGCAGGGGTCAAACTGCGGGTTCCTCCTTTCAAAACAGCCCCTGATCTCTGATGCAGAGAGCCCTGCAAGACCCCCTTTCGGAAACGGAGAAAGCCACATTGTGTTGCTGAAACGAAAGAGAGGGGGAGGAGGAGGGAATCCCAAGCCCTGCTCCCGGTGGGCTGATGTTTTCAGAGGTCCCCATGACAGAATTTTAGGTCCCCAGCTCCCAGCGGGACTGATGAGAGCCCTTGCCCTAAAATCTCTTGCCAGTCCTGCTTGGAGGCAGATCCAAATATCTGCAGCTGGCTGAGGGTCCTGCTAGCTGGGCACCCCATTTGGTCTCCATGTATGTCAGAGGGGATTACTGGTTCTGAGGCTGTAGGGAGTCAGTGAGATGGATTTGGGTTCTGAAGGACACCTGTGACTGCAGCAATTCGGGTGGATTGATGCTGGGTGTGTGCTCTTTGCAGAGCTGTCCGCAGTCATTCCCAGGACACTGGTGAGGACCAGCAGAGGTCTTTGGGATGAGTTACACTGTGGTGGTGGGAGAATGCTTGCTCCTTCCTCCAGTGGTGATTGGCTGTGTGTGGATTTGTTTCTGCAAAGCAGATGGAGGTTGTGCAGTCTAACCTCAGAGCTGCTGAGCTCCCTGCAGAGCCAGTGTGTGCCCTTGAAACATGAAACAGAGTGCCCTTAGAACAGGCCTGTGGTCTTACAGCTGTCTTCACTCATAGTCCTGTCCTCTGGCAGTCATTAAATGCAACTTCTTTGGGCTCAGATGGATGTGGCACCCCAGGATGGGTAACAGAGGGTGTGTTGTAGCTTAGGGGGGATCTGCATGAGCAGATACAGCAGTGCCATGGAAATGGATCTGGAGAGTGAAGTATTTATTCAAGGACTTGATGTCCACACTGTATGTGTTTTGGGCTCTTCTTGGGTTAATTCTGGTGAGATCTTGGACCTGTTAGCTGGTAAGACATACTTTTTATTTGTACCTGTAAGGAATCCTGTTCTCACAGCTGGAGCCCTCTGTGTGGTGGGAGCCAAAGTGAAGAAGCTCGGGACTTCTCCAACCACACTTCTGATCCAAATCAAATACTTCTGAGGAGGTTTTCAGGGACTCTCCAGCAGCAGCAATGCTGAGGGTAGCAGAGATGCTCTGGCACCATGTTCCTGCCAGTGTGTGCTGGGTGGCAAGTCTGGAAGAGCTAATGGGATGTGCAGACCTCCTTCTCTCCTCCAGAAAAGTACAGGCACCTGGCTGGGTCTGCCAGCAGGAGTCAGAGGGGCCCAGGCATCCAGACGTCACTGAATGTGCCTCGCTGCCTGCAGTGGAAGCTTTGTTCCCCTGCATGCTGTGACTGTCCCAGCCCTGAGCCTTCAAGAGCCACTGTTGGCGAGTGTATAAAATGGATACAACATCTGCATTTTCAGTATGTTATTACCTTTCTTTATGGTGAATGTTTCCACCCCGAAGTTTCTGAACTCTTTGAATAGTGCAGAAATACAATCATACACAAAGTACCCTTCCTGTCCCAGCCCTGCAAAATCTCTGGCTGCATCACCCTGGCATAGGTGGGGTCTTTAATGCCCCGGACCCCAACTACAGTCAAGGAAACTTTTGCACATCATACCCCTCCTATATTTCTACCCACAGAAAGGATGGGGCAGCTCGGTTCTGACAAACCAACCCAGGGGAGCCTGGATTTGGCCACTGCATTCCCCATCTGTTAAGTACATCCACACAATGATATTTCAGTACGTGTCTCAAAACAATGATTTTCCTTTCTCTCATTGTTTCAAGTCCTTTGGATTCCTCGTGCAGATTAAGGAGTGTCCCTGTAGAGTTGAAACACAGCGACAGAGCTTCTGGGGTAAATCGGATCCTGTCTCCCTGCAGAGCACCAGCAGTGGAAGAATAGCACTGCGCTGGCATTGCATATTTGCTTTGCAGCCAGGAGCCTGGGGAAAGAAAGGATCCAGCTTGTCCAGACTGCATGGGCACAGCCCCCACATTGTAAGGGGTGGAAGAAGGGAAGGGGAGACCCACCAGAAGCTCATTGAAAACCACCACCCATCTACAGCTTTTCTTTCCGAGTGATAAACTCCTCTGATTTCTGCTGTGCAAGAAACAGCATGTGGGGAATTCTGGTGCCAGCAACACTTTTTACTGGAAACCAGGATGTTTCTCTAACGGAGAAAGAGACGTTCTTGAGTATGAAGTTATCAAACAACTTGACAAATTCAGATGTGCTAAATCACCCAGCATAAACATCTGTCTGGCCTGTTTTTATGTGCCCACAGCGCGGGCGGCTTATCCCATTCTTGGCGAGATGTGATCTCTGTCCTCTGGTGCTATTTATAGCTTGTATTTATTTGGAGGAGGCTGTTACAATAATCTAATCAGGCCTCACTTGCCTTTAATTCCTCCTAAGACTGTTTTGGGGAGATGGGCAGTTAGAACAGTGCTGCGGCTGAAGCTCCTGTGGCACGCTATGATGTGAAAGCCCCATTTATGGTTCCCTCTCGTCACTGGAGCTGTTGGGCCCTGGGTCATTGGTACTTGTCCTGGCTGTGTTAGACTTCCTTTCTGATGTTGGGTAAAATGGCTTCGCTGCTCTGTTTACCTTTTTTTCCTCATGGACAAAGCACTTCTGCAGCAAACTTGGCTGTCACTGAGTTTTCCTGATCCTCACCATGGGGTATGGGGGGCAATGGCATGGCTGGGGGCTGTTAGAAAGAAGCTGTATTTGAGTGTAATCCCACTGACCTCACTGAGACTGCTCACATGTTTTAAATTAAGCGCATCCTTAAATATTTTCAGGAACTGGAGCTGGGTTAGTTTAGGCTTAAATACATGAAGAAATGAATATGCATTTGGGACCAGAGGGGAACCTCAATGTTTTATACCCATTAAATGTAAAAGTACAAGGCTGTGTGTTGGCTTAAGAGCTGGGAAGCCAATTTTGTAGTCCGTATTCCCTATTGCTGAAAGGAACTAGTACAGCAACTGCATGGTGGCATGGGAGGGGAGCAGAGCTCCTAGGAGAAAGGCAACCACTTCCCTTCATCCAAGCAAAGCTGGGCACAAAGAAGTGCTTGGTGCAAACTCTCTGGTGACCAGTGACAGGACCAAAGTGAATAGTACGAAGCTGTGTCAGGGGAGGTTTGGTTTGGATGTTAGGAAAAGGTTCTTCCCCCAAAGGGTGGTCGGGCACTGAACAGGCTCTCCAGGGCAGTGATCACAGCACCAAGGCTGATGGAGCTCAAGAAGTGTTTGGCCAACACTCTCAGGGACATGGTGGGATTCTTGGAGTTGTCCTGTGCAGGGCTAAGAGCTGGACTTGATGTTCCTTGTGGGTCCCTTCCAGCTCAGGATATTCTATGATTCAAATGGACTTGCTTTGAGTTTCACCTCTCTGTGCCACAACACACTGCTTAGGAAGGTGGTCCCACCTGTGGGAATTGCAGCTTTATGGTTTCCATGCTCCACACCATGGGACAGCATGATGGAAATGGATTTGTAGTTTATAGTGAACAAAGACCTAAAGGCAGCTTTTCAGAGAGTTGCCCTCACCAGGATTTTTACCTACATATTTTTCCATTGAGGAATCTCTGTTTTGTGAAAGGCTACTTTATTTGGGGAAAAACCTTTAGCTGTTTCTTTTGTTTGGCATCAAAGCCAGCTTAGAGGAGACTTTCTTTAATAGCAGCCAGCTGCATCAGCAGTCTTGAACCATGTTCTTCCTTCTGCTTTGAATATAAAGCCTATAGCAAGGGAACATTAGTTTTTCTTCTTGGCAATAAACAGTGTCTTCAGCTGCCAGTAATGGAACTTGCCCATTTACTTGCAAGAGAAAGTTAAAATCAGCACTAATGAAGAAGAAAAGCAAATCCAGCATTTCAGGTCTGTGTTCCCTGTTCCCCATGAATAGGCATGTACTGCTTGGAGCAGTTATGGTGATGGACTGGAAATCCACTGGGTGTGACTTGTGCAGGTATAAATCCTGCTGGCTGGGAGCCACTTTTCTCTTATCAGTTTCTCTGCTGCAGTGAAATGGCTTAAAATCCACATCTGGGCCCTGAGGCAGTGCTCGTGTCCTTGCTTTGGTGTTAGCATGTAACTTTGGCACTTCATTTGTTTGTTTTTTAAAAAAGGTGGGGAGAAGAAAAGAAAAAGAAAAGAAGGTACCTAATTTGCTCTAGGAAGGATGTCCTACAGACCTGAATGGGGTATAACAAATGTCACTTGGCTCTCCAGCCATGAGAGAGGCCATGTCCAGTTGACAGAGCTAATGCCTATTCAGAAGCTAATTTGACAGGAGCTCTTCAGTGCCCACAACCAACATGCCAGGGGCCAGGGAGCCTCTTTCTGAGCCAGCCAGCACTGGGAAATGGGTGGCTCCCCTGGGATTTGCTCCCTTGCCTGAGTCCTTCATGGCCCCCGGTCACACATCACAGCGGTTTTGGGTTTTGGCTGCTTCTTAAAGGATGTCCCAGCCAGGCTGAGCAGACACAGAGTCTGTGGTTTTCTCTCTTCCTGAGTTCAAGTCCTGTAAAGTGGGAGTGCAGGAAAGAAATCAGCCTTTGTAAACTTTTAGTTCACAACTGCTGCTGGGTCTTGTATCTGTCCGCTCATCCCAGTGCCTGTCATCGCGCAGCTGCCACAACCCTCTATTTATCTTGTTCCTTCTCTTTCTTCCCCAATCCATGGGGTTCCCCCACACCCCCTCCCCTGCCCCCCATAGGCTGCCTTGCTGCTGATTTCTGCTCCTTTCTTCTCTCCCCTTTGGTCTCTCCTTGTCTCTGTGCTTCTTTTTTTGCCCGCCTGTACATTTGCTCACCACCTGTGTCCGCCCAGGCTTGCGGCAGGAGCAGCTCCCTTGGAACATCCCAGGGGCCTTCTCATGGTCTGCGGGAGGAGGGCGAGCCATGGGGCAAACCTGAACCTCACCTCTGTGATTAGAGCACAGCGACATAACCCAGAGGTCTAGTTAGGAAACAGAAGTCAAGCTCGTCTTTCCTTTGAGTTTTAATTTACCAGGGTGGAGATCCAGCAGTGCTGGACACCCTGGGAATTCCCACAGGGCACGTCTGGGAGCATCGTGGCCCATTTGGGGAGCGTGGACGGGTCATGGGCACAGTGACACCATAGAGCAAAGCTCCTGAGCTTCTGGGGGGGAATCTTGGCACCCAGCCCTGCCTCCTTGGGGTGCATGGAGTTGGAGTAGATAATCTGCCTCCCTGCCCTTTATTTCAGAGAGATATTCTGTCAGACTGTGTTACACCTGCAAAGCGCCCTGCCTGGCACAGCCTGGCAAGCTCAGGGGGGATTGGGAGCATCCATTTCTGCCTGTGGTCTGTGCCTGCCCAGCTAGGACTTGCACAGAGGAATTCCATGTGTGTGCGTGTGTGTATGTGTGTGTGTGTGTGTGTGTGTGAAGGAATGAACATAAAACCACCTTCTCAGCTACTTTTCTGCATCCTCACCTCCCTACTTAGTGTTTCCAAAGATATCTTTGCATCTGCTCACAGACCATCTCAGGAGTGATTTTTGGAGATGAACAGGCTTTGCTGCTTCTACATCAGCTTTAGTTTTCCTTGTGGCACCCTGGATTTGTTTAAACCTGAAGTTCCAGAAGGGCAAAACTGTGGCAGAAGGCTGTTGAATCATGTACAAACTGGCAAGGAAAACACACTGCATCTTACTGAGCAGGCCAAAAGGTTCCTCTGTCTTAGAATTAACCTCCACTTATTTAAGGGCTTGAGTGCAAACTTGGAACCTACTTTAGTAATTCATGTCTCTAAGTTATGTGATTTATAAAGAGCAAAATCTCTTTGGTGTTCTGCTAAATAACTTTTTAACTGGAAAGGGAGGAGATGAGGTGCAATATGGCCCTGTAGTTAAAGCACTGCACTTGGGATTAAGCATTGAATTTTTGTAGATATTCGTGTAACAAAGCTTTTGCCCTGAACATGTGCTGTTTGTAGGAAGATTTCCCAAACGAAGCAATACCCGATTCTAATGGGGTATTTGGTCAGAAAGCAACCCCACCATTCTCCTTCAAGTATGGATGAGTCATGGCTTACATAGACTTATGAAAAATTAGTTCTGATTGTAAACTGAAGTTTCTATCTAAGAAATGAGACTTTTTAAGGATCTGGAATGTTAGGTGGTAATTTGTCACATTGTCAAAAGCCAAATACTGTAATAACATACCATTCCTGTGTGTCTCACCTCAGTTTTGGCCAATGGCTACTCAGGACCAGAGAAGTTCAGAGCAGAACTGCTGAAGGCAAGGCACTAATCTTCCTCATCCTCCTGCCTGCCCTCTTTGCAGAGCAGCCTGAGAGCCTGCAGAGCTGCCACTGACAGGCAACACAGATTCTTCTCCCAGGAGAACTGTTTCAATAGCCAACAGCTTCTAAGGTTTGCCATGCCAAACTCTAATTGGTTATCTGAATCAAATGCCTCTTCTTTTTTGGCTTTGTGCAGTTGCTTGTTAAATATAAGAATCCACCAGTGATCTGACTTGATCTTTGGAGATGAGAATATATATTTTTATACACACACATATATATATAAACACAAAAATACATATGCTGCTTAGTGTCTTTTTCCATCTCAAAAGTCTTGCATAGAGATGCACAGTGTAAAGAGGCATTAAAAACACCCATGGACATATCATGTTTATTATTTTAGCAGCAAATCTGATCCACATTACGCTGAGCCCCCTCTGAAAGGACTAATGCAAAATGTCAATAGTAGAAACCACTAATGCTCCTCAGCTTTTGCAGGGACTCGATGAGATAAAGGACCTTCTTTTTCACATATAGTTTTTGCTTTAGCTGTGTGTTTCCTATTAAACATATGTAGTGTATTCCCAACATATGGGTGTTAAAAGAGGAGAAATTACCTCCAATGCCACCTTATGAACATCATTATGGCTTTTTACAGGGGCATGCAGTGACAGGACAAGGGAGAATGGCTTTAACAACCTGGTTTAGTGAAATATTCCCTGCCCATAGCAGAGGGTTGGAATGAGATGATCTTGAAGGTCTCTTCCAACCCAAGCCATTCTGTAACTCTGTAATTATAATTGTTGTGATTCTTTGACAGTTGGTCTCCCGAGGGGGATTGTACAGTGAAAACCTTTTAAGCCCTCCTCTTTTGTCCAGACTCCTCTCTCTGAAAGCCAACCAGTTCCTGACCAGTGAAACGAGGGAGGCCAAAAGGGGACCGAGACTACGAGATGGTAACAAGGCAGAAAGTGTCATTGTGTTTGCATATTAGAAACCACGGCCAAATATAGATGGTCCTTCCAGCCTGGCCTGCTCAGTGAAATACTGCCTGCAGCAATACTCTGCTCCCCTGTGCTCTGCTGGGCTCACACTTGTCAGCTGCATTCAAGAGCAGGCAGAGAAGTGGAGTGAGGTGCTGTGACAGCTGTAATGGTTGTAGATGGGGGAAACTCCTGAGAGAGCTGGGACAGTGCCTGTGTGGTCTGCTCATACCCAGACAGGGGTACAAAAGTCCCCACACAAATCAGTGGAACTCCAGGGTCAGCTTAAACATCTTGTTGTGTTGAGCTGCAGGAGAAATTCAGGATATGTCAGTGCAGGAAAGAGTATTCCCAAAGCATTGTAAATGGTGGTGGCTGGGGTTTTATACCTGGTTCACCTTCTGGAGGAAAAATCTGGCCTCCACAAAAACCCCTTTTCACTCCAAGTATTTAAACTGAAAATTGGACCATGGACTTCGAGGCTGGGACAAACATTAATCTCTGCATCTTCCTGGACTTATGAGTGTGTCACAAGTTGTGCATTTCATCCACAATCTGGGGGTTCCCCTTCATCCTCCCTGGAAGTCGCCTTCCCACGAGGCACTGCACATTCTGCCACAGGGCTGAGGGCCACACAACCCTCCACTTCATTGATAATTGCCATAATTGTCAAGCTAGATGAGTTCTTGATTACATTAAAAGGAATGCCTGTACTTGACTGGATGTTAGCTATTTTGCTTCCAAGGTTAATTAGTCATGGATTTAAATAGAAGGAAGTAATTGATGTACACAGAGAGTGGAAGCACTTTTCTGCCATTACAGTCTGAAAACTCATATTTATTTGTTCATTCTGTCTGAATGTGAAGTAGCTCTTCTGTTAGCATGCTAAAATGAGTAGGCTTTTTGCCATAAGATTGTTCTGGGTCTTATTAGAAGCTATTTTCTAATTTCTGGAAGAGTGGGTAAGAGCAAATTGCTTGAATTTTTCATATTCAGAAAAGGAAAACAAAGGTAGTTTCCTGAAGAGTTAAAACGTATTGTTGACATGGTGGTTTTGACATTGGCATAATGTAGCAGATGTATGCTGAGATACACCTGCACATCTGGGCTGTAACAGAGACCTGTGGTTTGGAAAGGTTCTGATTCAGGGTTCCATCTGGGAGGTGTGAGACACATCCAAGAGCACAAGGAGGATCTTTCCTTTGTCTTCCTAAGCCCTGTTCCTCCACTGACCTTGCCATTCGGGGTCCCTGTCTTCCCTTCTCTTCTTCCAAGTGACCTGGTGTGGTGAGTTGTGTGGTGACATCCTCAAGAGGAGGAGCATCATTTGGCTGTCATACCTCAGTCCTCTTTTGGTCTCATCTCTGTTTATGCTTCCCTTGGGTCATCCCTCAAGTTCCCCCACTCCCTTGCAGTGCTTTCTAAGTGCAGTGTCTCATGACTCATTTTGTTGCCATCCGCCCTCCAGAGGTCATCTGGATTATCTTTCCAGTTCTGTGTCCACCTTCTCATCAAGCTTTCCATGGTGAGTTTTTACAGGAAAGAAACAGCTCACACACAGGATACAGGCCTCTGGTTGTTGGAGGACGTGGTGTCTTAGCTAGAGAAAAAAGTAGCTGAAAAACTGGACTAAGATACAACAGCCAAGAGAGCTGAAATAAAGGTCCTTCAAGGAAAGATGGGACCCAATCCAGGGCTCCCACATTCTGTGCAAGAGCCTGAGCCACCAACCACTAAAGAATAGAAAACCCTTTTGTTTGCTGCTTTGGCTCATCCGATTTTGACTCAAATGCACAGATTTCTGGCTGACTTGCACTGTATTTCTGCATTAGTTTTATGAGTAAGCTGTTGGGTGAAAAATATCATCTATGCGTAGATAGAAGTCATAGCATCGCTTCCTACCATGCTCTTAATCTGACAGGAGTTACATCTTGCTACTGGATGTAGGAATTCCCACTGGATGCAGGAATTCCCACTGCTGCCAATACAAATGCCAGGATGCCATTTCTTTCATGTCCCTTAACGGGCTAAAGAAATGCCTTCTTGTAAACCTGTGCTGGCAGCTGAGCTGACAAAGGTTTTATTTAACGTGAGGCACAACTAACATCCTTTAAAGAAAGCTGCCACACTGTTAGTTGTCACTCTGCTTTGTGTCAGATGCTTGCAAGAAGCATGCTTGGTTCCTCCACAAACACAACAGCATCTTTCACTCTTAGTGAATAATGCGATCCAGATGTTCCACCCTATGAGAATTTCTTGCGCCCACTGCAATGCCAAGAGAAAAATAAAGCAGTTCAACTTATTTAACCCAGATCTCAGACTGTCTGTCTGCATCATCTAACTCCATCAAGCTGATGGAGCACATGGAATGGATGGAAAACATGTGGTTCCTATAGACTCCTGCATTTCATGTAGATTAATAAACGCAGCATTAGTTTACCCAAGGCCATAGCAGGCATGACCCTAAACCCGGCGTATTCCTGGCAGGTTCTCTGTATCTTCCCCAAACCATCAATACTCAGGCCTCAGAAAACTTTGCCAGTCCTCCTGTTTCTACTCACAGTATCAGCCTGAGGACTTTTATTTGCCTTCTTGATAAGCCAAACAGAAATAGTGCCTAAGCTGCCCTTAGAAATTTAAATGGACTGCAATTTTTTCTGCCTAAATACTTTGTGAGTGACATTGGGACCTCTTGTGTTCATGGCTGTAGCTCAAATACTCATTGTAGTGTTTCCAGAAAAAGAGAATCTTGGGGCTTACAGAAGGATTTTAAAGAAGTCCACTCAGGATGGACTCGGGGCTGCCCTGCAGCTAAATGAAACTAAATGAACTAAATGAAGGCAGCCCCACCTTCCCACCACTGAGTGGTGATGGGACCCACTCCAGTGAAGGGAGTTGAACCACTGCAGGGAAGGGCAGGAAGACCAGTTGTGACTGGACACTACAGAGCCCTGGTTTTTCCAGCTCAGCATATTGGAAAGGCTGAGATCTGTGGTTTTTACCTCAAGAGTTTCCTGTGGTGAAGAAGCAGTTTTGTCATCCAGGCATTGGGACGTGACTTACAGCATAGTGACAAACTGCCCAGGCCATCCCACCTGTGTGCTCTGGGAACTGTATGCACTTGGCTTTTCTCTCACAGGAAATGGGTGTGAGAGTTCCTGACCCCTCAGACTCCTGGGAGGATCTTACTACAAGGATGAAGGTGTTGTTATGCTATGAGAATGATGGAGTTGGTGTGAGGATGAGTGCCTTCATGAACACTGTGGTGCTGCAAGGGACTGGAGAGTCCCAAAGCTTGGCAAACAGTGTAAACACCTCTGATGAGTTTCCAAAAGTCCGCTTTTCTGTTCAGAGCTCTAACAGTTATGTAGATTTTGAATAGGGGAAGCCTGTGGTGCCTATCTCAGGTACAAGACTCCTGACCTGCAGGAGTCAGAGATATTGATGTTGTGATCACTAGTGTGGTACCTCAGTGCATTGAGTACCTTGCCCTGAAGGGAGAAGTGGTGTGAGCTGGGGGGGAGCTCTGGTGTGCAGGTGGTGCATTTGGGGCCACTGAATTCTGCACTGATGGCAGGGCTTCATCAGGAGCACCAAAGACAGGGCTTCGGTGCCAGAGTTGCACTTTCTTTACAAATACAAATGGGAAAATGTATTTATTTTATTCCTGCTGGCCACACAGTTGGGAGGAATTCTGTTTCTTACTGAAAGCTCGGTGTCATTTGAAAATATCAAGTGTATGACTGACCTATTTTATACTGGCTTCCCAAAAGATCCTGGCATTCCCTTGTCCATCCTGGACTGCAATGCTAAGTCCAGGATCCTGATTTCATGGAGCTTCTGAGACTCTGCTTCTACAGTGCCAGATAGCTCAGAAGTGATGGGGACGTGGGCTTTTGGCATGCTGACATCCCAAACAGAAACTTCAGAGCAGCTGTTCCTCTCTGTCCTCTTATAGGACAGAGGAGAGGCCACCAAAGTGGTTTCATCCTCCAACCTAAGAAAGAAATGTTTCAGAAGATGGTATCTGGTTGCCCATGTGTGTCTCTGCCAGTGCCATTCCACACATGATTACGTGTGAGTCTTTTGGCATATCCACCCCTATACCATGTCTTTCTGAGGACACTGATGTTCTCTAAGCTCTTTCAGAAATGTCTTACTTCCTTTGAGCTGTGCAAAAGACAGAACCAAAGCAGCATGCAGGAACAATTATTAAACGCTGTTAATTAGGATGTGTGAAGATGGTCCCTCTCCCCTTCTGCTTTGAAGCATGAAAGCCAGAGGGAGCCTTTATTAAAGTCAACAAAGAAATCTCAAGGGGAAAAAATTCCCTTCTTTAATGTGGTCACACACATCATCTCCCGCCTGGTGTGACCTGCCATGTGACTGTGATTAGGGGCCGTGTCGCATCAGGGCACAGGCACACCGTGCCCCGAGCCACGGTGGGGAGAGGAGAGGGGAAGAGTGCACACAGCTGCTCTTACACCCAACTGCTTGGATCCTCTTACCCCTCGTACCAGAAATGCAGCATCTGGGGCTTGCTTTTGGTGGATCATGTGTTGTTTGGTAGCCACTTTGATTTAACATGTTGTCTCTCCAAAGCAACCTGTGATAAAAGCAAGCTGCAGGGTCCAGGGTAACAGCTGGATATCCATGCTGGAGGGGTGGACGTTGCAACATTCCTCCCTGGATAAGCTTTGTTTGTGCATCTAAAAACAAACCAGAGTCTCACAGCAACCTGATTATGGTGGTGCTGATGGGCTCAGGGAAGCCCATCAGAAATAGCAAAGATCCCACTGTACTTTGGGAGTTGGGGTAGAAAACCTCCAGATTCAGCTTGGTTGCGTAAGAAGCAGTCACAGCATTACTTCCCACTCAAATTCCCAAATAGCATCCATTTGTAGGCATAAATACTTTGTCCTCTTTAATCCCAAATGTCAAAGACAGGATTTGAGAAATGTTGCTTCAAAATTTTAGCTCTGCTCCTAAACTTTATAGGGAAAGGTGGGGGTGTGGTGAGCTCTGATCCACAGGATCAAAGGCTTCAGGGTCTTGCACTGTATTTGCTGTTGTGTGCAGGTGATGAAGACAGGGCACAGAATGTTGCACTCTTAGTGTATGAAAACTTGAGAAAGTGATGCCCTTTCCCCTTCCCAGAGCTGCCCTGGGGGCTGGTGAGAGTAAAGGCTTGGTGTGTGACAGTTCCTCAGGGATGCTTTGGTAATCATGGAGATATAACAGGGTAGGGCTGTTATAAAATTCACAGAGTGGAGAATCTCTACATTCATGGACTCCTCAGGAACATCACCGGTTGTTCCTATCAGAAATGTTTTGCCCAAAGTAAACAGTGCAAGCTGTGCTGTTCTTGTCCTGCTCTGTGCCATTCTTTGATTTGGTCTGACCATGTTTTATCTAGAGAATTTTCAAAAAAGTCAGGATTGCCACCCTCTCCTCCCCCCGTTGTTAATTTAGAAATGGGGCAGCACCCTCACTGGGCTCTCCTGTAGCTGATACCACCCACCACATCCCTCTCCGTGTCCCAGGGCTAGGCCACAGGCTTGGATTTTGCCAATGAGAATTCTCTCTCCCTTTCTTTTCTAAACAAGAAAACAAAAAAGCCACATGAAAACAAAAACAGATTCCAAAGAGAAGCATCCAGACGCTTCCTTCTGATACCCAGCTAGCTTGGCACATTCATCTAATCTCCTGCCTTGACTGCTGGGCTGGCTGGCCACATCTGACAGGGGGGGATCAGCCAGCAGCCAGAGCCTGTATCCCTGAGCGATGTTGGTGGCAAGGAGTCTTTGGCAGCGGGTTCCTCTCTCACAGCCACATTTCTCCCCAGCTGGAGGCTCCAATTGTTGGGCCATGGCACATGAGGCTCCCCCCGAGCCTGAGGAAGGCCTGCAGGAGCCGGTGCCGTGCTGTGAGCAGACAGTGCAATTAGCTGGGTTTCACAATGTGCCACTTTAGGTGACCTTTGCAGGGAAAATAATTAGAGGGAGACCATGTCTGCCGTTGATAATTGACTTCATTAGCTCTGAGGTTAATTTCAGGGATGTACCCAGTAAGCAACAGAAGAGACTCAGGGGAGGCTGCCCAGTTAATTACATATGAAATGAAAGAAGTCCATCAGCTTTGTACTTGTGTGTGTGTTGGAGGAGGTTTTGCGGGGCAGCCTGGACTGATGGAGAGGTTGGACCCTGCTGCTATCACAGCAGTGGTGGGATCAAACAGCTTCTCAGAGTAGGAGGTTTCCAACCCCTTGGTACAGACTTGTTTGGCTATTAAGGGATTTGAAACCCTGAGTCTGGATCTGCAAGGACCGACATGGTCAGCCAGGCTGAGAGCTGAAGGACAGGGCTGGCTGCAGCATCAGCCACCACTGCCCAGAGCTTGTGAGGTGCAAAAGGGACACCCCTTATGACAACCTGCTCTTTCTGGTGGCACTGAGGGTCCAGAGGGTGGGAGCAAGGTGTGCAGGAAGGGAAGCACCATGAGCAGCAGGGCCACAAACCCTTTCCATACTGCATTTGGTCTGGCACTGCAGGCACAAAGTGCCGCTTTCTGTTTGTCACCAGGGCTGTCCCCACATTGCCCTGGAGGCTTACCCATGGGGTCATGTCTCTCTCTACACAGGCAATTAGAGATTAAATCTTGCATTTCCCACTGGGAAGGTGATGTTTCTGCATTGCATGTACAACATCTCTGCCTTCATGAAGTCTCTTTTCCTTTGTCTATCTGCTTTGGTGGCACTTGACCCACTGACAGCCCCTGTGTTTGTAGCCATGGCATCTCCAGGCTGGGAGTGGTGGGAGCATGAGAAATGAAGTCAGAAAAGTGGCTGTCCTCCTGATCTGGCTGGTCTCAGTATGTACCCATCAGCCTCAGAGGGGCTGTTCAGTGCAGTCCTACTTCAGAGCCATCCTGGGAGCAGACAGTGCTCACCTGTCATTGCAATAAGCAAACTTTGGGTCCTTTTTTATCTCTTTGTGAACTTTCAGAGGTTTTTCTTCCATTTGTAACAGAAACTGCACAGCCTTTGACTTCCCCTTACCAGTGCTGACTCCCAGTGGGTTTGGGGGGGTTTGCCAAAACCACGGGCTGGGAAGGGGCAGAGTCTCAGTGTGTTCACTCACAGCAGCATCAGAGCAGAGCAAAGCCTTTCAGGCAGGAGAGTCAAGCATAAGGAAATTTGGGAGATGAGCACTTGGGAATGTATTCCCACAGCAAACAGTTGAGCAGGAAAGAGGTGACCAGGTCAGAGGAAAAGCATATAAACAACCCAGAGAGAGAATCTTCTTGGCTGCCAGTTTGTTTACATCTTGCCAGGGGAGAGCTTAGCAATCCGCGTGCATCTCCAGCAAACTGCGGCACCGAGTTCCTGTCCTTTCAAACGATAAGGCAGGGAGAGGGCTCACAGGAGTCACGTCTCTATTTCCTGCCCCAGTCTGGGCATTAGGAAGGACTGTAGGTTGTACCCTAATAAAACAATCAAAAGGTTTATTTGTTTGCTCGGTTTTCCTTTCCTTGGGCACAGAACTGCCTGGGAAAGCTTTCTGCAGCGTGGCGTGGCCGGCGGAAAGGTGGGAAGTGTCTGGGATGTGCAGGAGAGACAGAACCTTCCTCTTGGCCTGAGGGAACCAATTGTCGAGCATGGCTGGGCTCAGGGAGACTTTGAAGATTAAGGTTCAAAAATGCATCATCTGATAAAGTCTATGGCTTTTAGGGGAGCCAACAGAAGGTGGGGATAGATGTGCCAGACCATTGCAGTGGATACCAGGCACTTGTATGCTCTCAATATCCTAGGAAAATCCAACTCAGAATTTCCTGGTTTAGGAGCTGCTGTTTATTTCCTTAATATCCTGATTTTTCAGATCAGCTTTTGGCACTCAGCTGCTCATTAGCCTGTCCTCTTCCAGCAGAAAGTGAATCCACCTAGTGACAGAGAAGAGATCATGCCTTGACAGTGGAAACATTCTTTAAGAGCATGTTGGATCCCCCTCAGTCTTCAAATTTCTTGTTTGTGTTTGGAGTCCAGTTCTGCCTTTATTAGTGACTGCAGCTGAGCCAGTGTATGTGGTGTTCTTCTCTGGACCTTTTGGTGTGCACATTTTATGGGAGGGCATTAGTTCAGTCTAATACTCACTAGAATGTTCTTCCTCTTGTGAAAAGCGTTGCTAAAATTCAGCGTGCTTGAGGGCAGAGAGGTCCCACAGGATTTATTTGAAAAGCCTGTACTTGATACCCAGTTGGTCTAAATCCATCTAGCTCCACGGAAATTGAAGGGGCTACAGTATTTCTGTGAGCTGGGTGTCCCCCAATAATCTGGTTGCAGCTCACACCTCTGTGATAGATATTCATAAAAGGCCTTAAAGCCATAAAAATTTTGTTGCTTTCTATTCCATGCTGTAAGATCTCTTTCCCCCACCCCCCCAAAGCTCTTACAGGGAGACATGCTCATTTGTTCACAAACTAGTTGTGGTTTCCAAGTGTGTTCCTGGTAAACATTTTCTCAGCAGTTGAGGGGATTTGCACCAAGGGGTTGGGTTCTGCAGTGGGGAGGGTGGGTGGGTGGCTGATGAGATCACAGGCCGTTGTTTCTGCTCCAGGAATCAAAGACTTCAAGCCTAGAGTTGAAGGTCCAAGAGAAAGACACTTAATAAGTAACAGGCTTCTAGGAAAGATCTTTGGAGAACTGCTTGATCAAAATTAAGGAGGTCTTGTGAAATGTTTTCACAAGTACCTGAATACTCAGTAATGATCATGTTGGATTGTGAAGAGGCAGAACCTACCCCAGCACTTTTATTAGTGACACTCTTTGTGTATCTTTGAAGTTTTTCTACTGCCATTAGTGCAAATATTGGTTCATTTGTAACTAGTACTTTGAACACAGTCTTTTGTTCTAAATCACCCATTCCTTTTCTCCCCCAGAACCACATCTTTAGCTTTATAACCTCTCCACACAGATACAGTCTTAAATCAACACTTGGCTTCAGGCTAGTGATATTTCTTTACCAGAAAAATATCTGGCAGCTCCTCCCAAGTGGAACTGAGAACTAGGCTATATTAAAAATAAGGTTATACTTGGTTGTTTCTCCCTGCGCTGTCTTTGAGCAATCATATAGCTCACTGCTCCTTTATCCATGTCATTTTTGGGTTTCCATAGTGCCAAAGGAGGCACACAGCATATTGCAAAGGCAGATTAGCTGGAATAAATCATATGGAGAGTGCTGCAGGTTTGGAAGCAACTGGCTTTGGGAAGATTTGAACCCGAAATGAGATTTGATGATGAAGGTGAAATGGATGGGAATGCCCTCCATTTATTTGGAGAACTGTGGGACTCCTCTAGCATACATGAGCTCTTTATTTGTCCTTCCCTGATCCTGCCCAACACTTCCCCCACTTTCTCACTTCCCTCCTTTCCTCCTTCTCTTCTGTCATGGTTTAACCCCAGCCAACAACTAAGCCCCACACAGCTGTTCGTCCCCCCACGGTGGGACGGGGGAGAGAATCAGAAGGGTAAGAGGGAGAAAACTGATGGACTGAGACAAAGAGAGTAGTGTCAGTGAAATCAGTGACATCATGCAAGGACTTGTTTTGAGGCAGAACTGCTTGTTTCTTGGGTCGTGGGACACCACTGGGTGCAGGGAGTTTGGAGTGAGTAGACCTGGCCCTGGCCAGCCCACTGGTGCATTTCCACCAGTGCGTTCAGAGACATCCATTTCACCACAAATCCCACCCCACTAAACTGGCCTTCACATGTGATAATTTACATTTCTGAGCAGAAGCAGCAACCAGCCAGTCTGTAAAAATGGACTAATGGGAAGACCCGTCTGAGTGTGGACCCAAGGTTTGATCTGCACCGCAGTTTTGGGTCAGCTCTGTGGCTTTTTTCCTGATGAGCTCAGCAAACGGGTGTTGGGTAAAGTTGTGTTTGCTGGGTAAGACCAGTGAGCTGAGAGCTCTGGAGCAGAGCTGGCAGTGGCTGAGGGTGAGCTCACCTTCACAATGGGATTTTACTGTGCTTGGCTGTGGCCTCAGAGAACCACCACAGCGCAGCCACTCGCCAGGAGCAAACATCTGGAGGCCAGAGCTGCCGCTGGGCCCGTGTGCGGAGCCTCTTGCGCACAGAGAGGTCCCAGGCCGGGCGAGAAATGCGCAGCAAATAATAACAAAAAAGGAGCAAAGCAGTTTTTGGCGACCGCGGCTAATTAGCCCGTCGTTGTTCTGTCCCCTGGAGATGCAGTAACGGAGTTGTCTTCAAAACCCAGTGATTTTGTAAGAATGTAAATATTATTTTAGTCGTCTTTAAAATTCCTTGCTCAAATGTCAGGAATGACATTAGTGTGAGAGAGGCTATACTTTCAGCTGCATTTCGCCTTTCCTTTTTCTGTCTCAGAATTTTTTAGAGCCAACTGCAAAGACTGTTTCTCAGAACCTTTCTGCTTTTCAGCAGGTAATCTTGTCACTAGTGCTGGGAGGGGTTCTCTCCTTTTTTTTTTTCTTTTAAATCATCTTTAATGTCACTTTATTTTTTTCCAAGCTCTGAGCAGGAAAGTTGTGAAACCTTGTCATTATTCCAGAGCTCTGCACTTTCCTCACCCAATCTGACAGGCATGGTTGAATAGTTAGCACCCGGCCCTGAGGTCAGGGCACCTCAACCTATTTCTGGGTCTTCCCTGTACTTACTGTGTGACCCTGAATGAGTCACGCTCTGAAAAATGTGACTGCAAATTGCAGTAATGAGAATTTCTTAATCCTTGGCTTGACTCTGCAGTGAGCTGGGTTACCCACCCTGCTGTTCTTGGTGAGACCTCTCAGATTTCATACCTTGGACCTACACTGATGCCTGGTGTCCTGGGATTAGCACAGGGGATGGATGCTGGTATGAAAAGCATAGCTGCTTGCCAGGGGCCATGTATCAGCAGGGCTGTCCCACCTCCACTGCCTGCCAGTGGGCTTTGAGTAGTATTAAGATAGCTTAAATCTTAAAAAAAGAAAGATAGTGATACTTGCACAGGGTTTTTATTCAAGCCTCAGCTGCTCCATGATGGTTCTGAGAGAGTCTCAGCTGGTGCCGTGGGCTTTCCACAGCAGTTTTTCTCATCAGCTGCTGAATGTCATGAGCAGATGGATGTCCAGGGCCTTCCCCATAGACAGCTTCATTTTCTGCCAGAGTCACCTGGTAAAATGCCTGTCAGGCCAGGATGAACACAGTGGCCATGGCAGGAAAAGGCAGTCATTTGAAGAAGTACTTGAAACTTGTAAGTGTATGACAGGAGGTGCAGATGAAACAGAGGATGTAGAAGGCCCCCAGGGTCAGTCATCTTGTAAAACACATGGAAAAGCTGTCTTCATTTAGAAATGTCTGCTTTCACAATATGGCCTCTGGTTATTTAGCAAGTCAGCAGGAGCAGGATTTCATGCTCGTCTCCTTTGTGGGCACTAAACATACGAACAATCTATACAAGTGGTTTGTTTCCATCATGTCATCATTGCTCGTTCCTATGTACTGGGGGGCATTCAAACAACTGAAATTATCTAATCTCCAGTTAAAGCAAAAGCTCTGTAAAACTCTCAGCTTTTCAGAGGTGCTGGACACTGAGCTGTTTTCACATCCCTTGCAAAGCAGCAATGCTTCCTGGAGCCCCACATCATGTCAGGGGCCTCCTCCAGCTCAGGCTGGGATGAAGGCTGTGGCAAGGTAGACTGCTGTGTTTCAGCTATAGACCTCTGCATGCCCTGGGGTCCCTGGGTGCTAACAGTGCAGCCTTCCTCACCTCTGTGAAGTGCCTGGCCAAGGCAAGGAGGGAGCCCATGGGGACAGAGAGGAGGTGAAGCTGGCGGGGCACTGCCCACTCCTGCTCCTTGCCTTTCTCATTAGCAGGAACGAGGGGTCTGAGAGTCTCAAGCCTCTCTGAGTTGGGTCTGAGAGCCTCAAGCCTCTCTGAGTTTGCAAGAAACACCTGGGGAGGGCTTGTTTGTGCTTCATAAAATCCAGGAACAACAACCACAAGATAAAATAGTCCCCAGTCAGCCCAAGAGGTGGGCAGATGAAAATAAACCAGTAAAGCTGGGCTGGACATCAGCAGCACAGTGGGTCTGGCATGACAGCACAGAGCATGTGTCATGGAGCCAAAGGAAGGGGCACACTGATGGGTATGTGTGGGCACCCAGGATGGTGACAGAACTATGGGGAGGGCCAGAGGATGTTTTACAAGACTTCTTGGGAGAAGTGACCACGTTGGGGAGCTTCAGCAGTGCTGGTGACTGTTCTCCTGTATCACAAGAACTATGAGAGGCCGAGGAGGAGATAACTGTGTTTCTTCTGGCAGGGCAATCTGAAGTTGGGAGACAAAGCACAAGGACTGTTTTGTCTCTGCCTTCCTTCTTTTTCCTTGTTGTGTCTCCCAGTGCCTCTTGCCTTGGGTCCTTTCTCTTCATCACTGTGTCTTGGAGGAGGAGAAGCAGGGCACTGCTCTCCATCTCTGGTGCAAGGAGGGCAAGGCAGGTGCCAGGCTACAAGTGCCTTTCCTGAAGACCTTTTTCCCTTTTCCCCTTTTCCCCTTTTCCTTTGGGCAGATAGTCCCAATGCCAAAGGTGAGGCCCCAGGACAGAGCAAGTCCAAGAGCTTGGTGGGCTGATGTTTGAATCTTTGTCTGGGCTCTCTCATCCCTCCCTTCCATCTTGCCCTTCCTTCCAGCTGGGTCAGTGAGTGGGTTATGGTCCTATGGCCCTTCAGAAAGTCACTTCTAACACTTCAAACATCTTGACAACATGAAATAACTGGAAATTTCAGAACTTTTCCCATATCCCCACTGCTGTGCTGTGTGATGCTTGTAGCTGTATGCCATTTTGGGGATGTGTTGGATCTTTGTAAAACAAGGTGACTTTGTGCAATCCCAAACATCCAGACAGGGTGTTTGCTGCTCAGTTTTCTGCTTTAACATTGTGTTTGCTGAGGGAAAGAGCAATGAGATCAGGCTGGGAGGCAGCTGTGGTAATACTGTTACTCCAAAGGATGCTGCTTTCCTTGGGAAATGAGACAGGACCTTTCCCTACGTACAAGCCAACTTTTAAGGCACATACGGAGTACATGGCTGTTAGATGGATGGGGTGAGCTGGGGATACACAGTGCAATTAATTGGTGTATGACTGGAGGGAATTAGTTAATTCAGGCTTTGATTCTGTCCTTTGAGAAGAAAACAAATGAGAAGACATGCCATTAGTGGAGATGAGTTTTCTTAATCATTGGCTTGACATTCCTGTTCTTTCTGTTGGACACCTTTTATCAGCAGAGATTTGGGTACAGCCAAGGGTGCCAGACAGACGCTGTGCTAGTCCTGGAGGAAAAGTCATGGCATCTTAGGTCATGGCTCAGAAACCTCCCAGCAAAGCTATACTGGTGTAAAGAAACCTTGGTATTTGGGGCAGCCCCAGCCTGTGGATGCCTTGCTTACTGTGGGGTAGGAGAGATGCTACACGATTTTGCTGCTCCAGCCCGGTGGTACCGTTGTGGTGGGACACTTGTGACAGTACATTTACGGAGGTGGACGTGCCAGTGGGCGTATTGTGACTTAAATCACAGTATCTGCTGAAGGCAGTGTGTATTTTTTTCCCCTGTGTATATATATATTTAAGTAGGCAGCAGTTCTGTGGCGTTGCTCACATCAGCCCACCAGTCCTACCTACCTCATCGATAAAAGAGTGTGACAAGTTCAGCTCTTGGGGAAAGCACAGTTGGTGTCTCTGCCCATCGTTCACCTGTGGTGTTGGGGGTGGTCATGGGGAGCCTGTCCCCGAGATGGGTGTCAGACATGAGGTCCTTGAGCCACCCCTTTGGATCTGTGGTCAGCAGGGTAGCTCAGCAGGGACAGGCTGCTCTTTGAACTGCAAAGCAAGTCCTAGCTCTGGCAGATCCTGTGGCTCTCAATGTGCTTCTGGCTAAGCTCGTGGTGGCACAGGTTTTGACCTGAGGAGAAATGCTGCATGTAAAAGTCATAAATACAGAAGCCACATTCAGCTGGAGGGGGTCTGACCACAGAGCAGTTTCAGTCTGTTCATACCAGGGACAGTCCCCATGCAGGGATTTTCTTCGTCCCTTTCCATGGTCCAACAGCTCAAAATAGAGAGGAGTAGCCTCACTCCCACTTTTATTGGGAAAGATGGTATTTGGAGGGGCTGGAAAGCAAGGTGTGAGAGGCAATTACACACCCCGAGCTTGGAGGCCGGTCGTGACTTTTATGATCTCATTTCCTCATCCACACACAAACGCTTGGCCAAAGCCCAATCTCTGCAAGTGAGTTTTGGTCACCACTGGTTTTAATTAGCAAGAACAGTCCTGTGCAGTGTTCCCAATAAGTGAATGACAAAGTATCAGTCTCAGTCTCTGGCAGTTTTCTCTTCTTCATCCTGCCAGAGGGCTTTTTCTGAGCCCCAAACCAGCCCCTTGATCTCTGCTTCCAGGAAACCTTTATAAAATTCAGACCAGATTCTTGAGCAAGAACCAAATGTTTCAGCCAGAAAGACTTTTCTTTCCTTTTTTTTTTTTNTGAATGGAGGATGATTAAATCTGAACAGATGATATTTTCAATGGCACGTTCAGCATTTCTCTGACAAGGCTCCAACGGGTACAGTGTTGCTGTTGTTTTCTTAAAAATATCAGCCAGGCCAATGTGTTTAAACAGGTTCGGCTGTTACCTTCTTTCCTCATGTTTCACAAGTACAACGAGTGAGTCATGTGCAGTATTATTTATTTGTATTCCAGCACAGCATTGACGGGCTCTTGTAGGAGGCACTGCAGAAAGCCCAGCAAGGGAATGGCTTTGCTTTTAAAGAGAATCCCAGCAAAACACCCGAAGTGGTGCCTCAAATTTCCAACCCCCCCTTCCATGCAGCAGGGATGGAGGTGGCTGCCCTCCCACGCCGTGTGCCGTCGCACGGCGCTGATGTGACTTGCTGTGAGGCACGACGGCCCTTGTTGGTCTTGCCAAAGAGTGAGCTGAGGTTCTCTGAGCCAAAGGCCAACCTGGTGCCGCTCAGCGAGACCTCCTGCAGTGGAGCCACAGCTTACCTGCTGCTCTGAGCTCTGCCAGGATGCCCCGGTGGGTCACACACACGCTGGGGTTCCCATCCCCAGCCGGGCAGGTGGGTGATGAAGGAAGCCTGGCATACCTGCTGGCCTCTGCCTTCGTTTCAAAAGCCCCCCAGTGTATGGCACTGAGCAAAGGGAGAGTTTTGGTGTCTGTTCATCCGTGCTCTCTGAGTGATGCAGTGTGTGTGTGTGTAGATCGTGGTGTGTCTCGCTGACCCAGCACCCAGTGTGGCTGCCCAAAGATGCTTTCCTGCATTAAAGGCTGTCTCTCTCCGGGCCTTAGTTAACTTCCTGATTAATGCAGAAGCATGAATTATTCATCAAACCGCCAATGAGGCCATTAAGTTTCCCATCCTTTGAAGATACCGGTACCTATTCCTATTACAAGAGCAAAGGAGGAGGCTGCAGATCTAATTGCGGGCAACAAAGTGAGGAAGACTCCTAGTCCTCTGCTTTCCTAGTGTGCCTGAAAAGCCTCTCTTTTATAGAGGTGTCAATAGCAATTTCATTCTCTTTTCAGAGTAACAAGTGCCTTTAACCATTTAAACCCACTTAAACGAACTGCTTTTGTGCTTCGATTACAGACACAAAGCAGAGAAAACCAGGCCTGGTTGGCTGCACGGTGCCCTGCTGGGGAAGGTCCAGCCTGTGGCCAGAGGGGTCGTGGGTGCTGCTCTGCCCTCCTGACCCAGCGACCTCTCCCAGCTTGGACAAGCCCCTCCCTGCTGAGCCAGCCTGGATGCAGGGCTGCATGGGCAAGGTCTGCGATCCTAAGGCTGGATTTTTTGACACAGCTGTGCAGCAATGCCTCCCACCCAGGAGTGACACTGTCCACCAGCCACATCCAAAAGCCCCCACGTTTCTCTGGCAGGCAACACCAGATTTGGCATCTCAGGAGGTGTTTGCTTTACTTTGCTTTCCTCTGCTCGATTTGTCCCTCTCCAAACTGCTTGGGGAAATGGCCTTCTCCAGCCCACGGGGGTCACCTTGCTGCAGAACTCGAGCCCCTGCCCGGTCACGGTGGTTTTCCTTGTTGTTCAAAATATCCCAAGAGCTCCGGGCTGAGCACACAATGGCAGCATTTATAAATAATAAAAGACATCAATAGTTCTGGGGGATTTTACAGCCACTCCTATCTTGAGATCTCAAAACATTTCACAAATGTTAATTTGTGGAGCCTTAAAGATGCTCTTGCCAGGCTGAGAGTGGAGATGAGAGTCAGGACATGAACCAGATTGTAGCCACTCTGCCCCCAGGTCCTGAACCTTTTGGGCCACGGCATTGGTACAGGCATCCAGGGGGACTGCTTTTGCTCCCTGATTTTTATATCCAGGTTGGATAGAAATGAAATCAGGGAGGTTCCTTCTTGAGGTTGAAATTTTGGTATAAATAGGCTGGAGGAGTGTTGTGATACCCACCAGTAGGCACTGGCCTGCTTCTATGCTTATATCCCTCTTTAAGGGAGCACAGTATCATTGCCATATTATTTTGACATTAAAATGCAATAGTAGTGAGCAATAAGGGAAGGAGATTGTCTGGTCCAGGCAATCTCGTCCTCCAGGTAGAGTTAAGCAATGGTTAAACGAGGACTTTAATGAGATTTGAGGTTAGTTTGCTCTCACAGTCCATCATTAAGGACTCTACTAAACCTGGGCCCAATTAGCTCATGGCTGGAGTGATCTTGAGGAGGCTTTGCTGGGCAGGCTGAAGCACCACAACTGTAAGGAAGCCTGGAGGAAGACACACCATCTTCCTTTGTAGATGCTTTCAAGGTGTTTGCAAGCTCACCAGATTGAAATGTGTTTCTTTTGCCATTGCAGTGGCCTGGGCTGACTTGGTACTCATCTTGGTCTGAAAGTCAAGCAGATGGCAGTAACAAATAACCAGAGTAAGAAGAAAGTCACCTTGCCTTAGTCTTTCAGGGCAGGGAATGAAGTCCTGGGAACAGAAATATTAACAAAAAAAGGGCTGAGACCCGAGCAAAGAAAACTTAGAAGGTTTGGCACAGGTGGGAAGACACATGATCTGTTCGCTTAGGAGCACACAAACCCAGAGCAGCTTTTGTCCTCACGTAATCAGTGCTGATGGGGAATGAAGCAAATTACTTTGCATTTCCTAAATATACTCGGTTCAAGCGTACCTGATCTGTAGGGAATCTGTTCAGCTGTGCTGGGACAGGTGTGGCAGAATTGTGGCAGGAAAAAGGGACTAGTGATGTTTATTTCTCTTCATCCCATCTAAACTGGCTCTTTAGTTTTGGCACGAGGCAGAAGGGGAGAGAAGGGTTAAAACAAAGCTCAGAATGCCTCTTTCTCACTGCCCTATGCTCAGTTAACCTGGCTGTGATAGCTCACCAGGACAAATTGTGCTGGCAGTCTCTAGTGAGCAAGATCACATCTCCTAGGTGAAGCCTTTTTCACTCACCAAGGATTTAGTTGTCCTCAGACTGAAGGCCAAAAAACCCCCATGGAAACCTAGATCCTCTTCTGTTTCCTGAAGGGAGGAGGGGAGGGAGTGATTTCCACTGCAGCAGCCAAGTATGTGACAATGTGATAGTCCTTGACCCTTCCCAAATTGTACCAGGTTGTAACACCAAATTGTACCCATTAATCACCACAAAAAAAGGTAAGGGGATTAAAAGTTACATAAAAGGGGCAACATGATGGTTAGTAATGCATCAGAAGATGAAATAATTTCCCTAAAAAACACAGGAATTCGGTATCTGCACTTGTCTGTCAGGCTGCAAAGTAGTGAATCTGGCTGAGGAGTGATGTTGGAGGCAGTTTCTGAGCTGTGTTAATATGTTTCCTGACTAATACCAGCCCAAAGTGGCTACAGCTAATGTGAAACACTTTTATTGTTCTACAGAAAGGCTTCCCAAGTCCCTGGGTAACAGGAACAAAGGGGAATCCGGCTGGTTTGGGGGTTCTTTTTCCCCCCTTTTTGTCAGACTCAGTATATTTTCACCCACCTTGGTGGGAGGTGGATTCATTTGGCAGAGGTGGTTGCTGTTGGTTAAAGTGTCCAGAGGAGCAGATTGTGTGTGCTGATGCTGAAAGCTGCACCATCCCAAGGTCTGGGTGAGCCACAGACGCTGCTCCTGGGTTTTTAACAGGTTGTCTGAAAGCCTGGAGAAGGCACAGCCACAGAGCCACAAACAGAGATGAGAGCTGGAGAAAATAGACACCGAGGGTGAGAGACCTGCTTGGCAAGGCAGGGAGACGTGAGAAGCGTTTCCACTTCTGTGCCCAAGTACTTTCACAGGCAGGAAACACCAGATACAGAAGGGCTGCTTAATCTCAGGAGGTAAATCGGGGTGAGCATCTCTGGCTGGTGAAAAGAAGCAAAGAAAGTTCAGCAGGGCTTGTGTTTTTGGCAGTGGGGACAATGAGCCTTGGGGACAAATCACCCACAGCAGAGGCTGCTTTGTCTCAAATGCTCTAATAGTGCCTCTTTTGAGATAGGTCATAATCAACACAAGTCATTAATCTTAATGCTGGGGTAATTAAGCTTAATACAGGGTAACTGAGTGAAAATGAATGGGCTGGTATGTACAGGAAGTCAGATGGGATAATTCTTTGTGGCCTTCCAGTATACAAACAAGCTTTGTAGTCCTAACATGAGCCCCAGAGGCTCGCTGTGTTTTGCTGTGAAAAGATGTGGGTTTATTAACACCAGATACCCTTCCAGGCTGCTTTCACAGAAGCTGGAGGATGCTGCTGGTGTAGAAACGACACTGGAGTTCTTTAAAATGTTGGCAGCTCCGCTCCCACTATCCTTTCTGCCCCCAGAATGCTGCAGGATGTGAAGAGATCAGGTGCAAAGCTGCAGCAAAGCTGCCTCCCCCCAGCAGTGCGGGTGTGACACACGGCTGGGCGAGGGGTTTGGGAGGGGGGCTCTGTGGGGCAGGGTGGGCAGTGCCACACGTGTGTTCAGCAGTTGCTGCCCCATGAAAGGTCAGCCAGGCTGCTGCCATTTGCAGCAGGAAGGATGGCCATGGCAGAGGTGCCCCCAGAGCAGGGAGGGAGGCAGCGCTGCGGGCAGGGCTGTCTCCGCAGTGTAAATGTCACTGCCCATCACCTCTCTCCTCTGCCCTTGCACGCCCAGCCCTGCACGGCCCCGTGACAAAAACCTCTCGGCATTATCGAGAGAAACACTTGTCTTTCTGTCCTTACTTTCTCTTTTTCAACTGATTTTAGAGCCACATATATACTTTAATTTTATTTTGCATCACCTCTAGTTTCAGCCCCATTAAGGTGGGTGACAGAAGGGAGAAAACGTGACTATACTGTCCTCCCCAAATGTGGAGCACACGCAGCCGGCTGGCAGTGCAGGCTTGGCTTCTCATCTGGAAGCTGGAGCTGTGTTTCTAACAATACAGCACCCACCCAGCATGAAATTGTAATGGATCACGCTTTGCCCTAGGTCCTTGGCTTATCCTTGGTTGACACTGAATTCAAGGACGTGATGTGTGGGACTCAGTAAATCCCTAACCTGCTGTCCCAGAGACAAGTATTACCAACCACCCCATGCTGACACACGAGATTAGTGGAAGAGGTGCCCTCAGTGCCACAGGCAGAAATGGGTCAGCTCCGATTTGGAAAGCTCTCTACTTGAAGTGAGTAGCGATACAGCCAGGAGAAATAAAAGGCCAAAAATCCTGTGTTTTCTGCCTCGGAGCCCTGCTGAGAACCACAGGCAGTGAGACCTGAGTGGCTCAACAGGATTGTTTGTGTGGTGGGTATTGGCTTTGTGAATGGCATTTTATTAGAAATTAGGTAAAAAGATTAGGAAATGGTCCAGCTTAGGAGCTGCACATAGCAAGTCTCAAACTCCCTGCTACCAAAAAATGTCCCTGAATTTACATAATATATATCAGCAAAGAATTTGATTATTAATTCATATTTGATTATTTGATCGTATTGTGAACTTTTCAAATGCAATACCAGTGTCCCCACTGCTTCTAATAACTGAGGACAGCGACAACACAAATCTCATATCTATTCCCCTTTCCCTCTTCCCTTTGCCCTAATCAAATCCTTTATTCATGCTTTTTCTGACATACCAGGTTTTCTGGCTTGGTTCAGCAGTGACTAAGTAGCTGTACAGTAACAAAACAGTGCCGCCTTTGTTCTGGAAAAGTGGAGAAATGAGCTGTATAATCTTGAACTAAGGAAGCTCACAAGTGAGAAGGAAGCCAGGCACCCGCACTGTTGTATTCCGGCACGAGCTGGGTTGAATGTACCAGTGCTGCCGAGAAAGAGAGCAAAGAGAGAAAACAACCTCATTTGTTGTTTTGTTTTGCCACCTCTTAAATGACCCAAATCCCATCAAAGCTGACGGTGTTTTGGTGGTTAAACTGGTGATGCTCATCTGCCTCTCATACATTCACTTTGTTTCCTCCACTTGGCTCTCCCACTGTCTGTTCGCTCTCCCACGCTGCACATGCTCATCCTGCCAGTTGGGATCACGAGGAGCTCTGATCATGTTCCTTCTCCTGCGTAGCATCATGTCTTCAACTGGTATTTTGGACAGCAAACCATCCCCAAAGCTGCATTTCACTTAGGGCAGCCTACTCTGCTTCTTCTATCATGTGGATCTCTCCAAACACAGCCCAGCTGAGCTATACAGATATGCTCTAAGGAGACCTTAATTTTATCTCTTCCTGAGTGTTTTTCAGTAAATCCTAATTCATCATACTTGTAGAAAGCAACATGGAAATACAAAGTGTTAACCCTCCTGCCTGAATGCTCAGGGCAAAGTGGCATAGCCTATGTGCTTTCTGTTGGGTTTTGGATGCCCCCAGTCTGCCTGTACTTCTGTGCTGGCTACAGCACCTCTGAGAGCATCTGAAAAGGGAGAGGCCACCTGCCACAAAGGTGTGACTGCTGCAAGGTGCAGGTGGAGCAGAGTGGGCAGATAGATTCGAGCTGAGGACAAGCCTCAGCTCCTCCCTGGAGCTGGTGTGGCCAAGTGCTGAGCTGGGGAGCAAAGCTCTGTTTTCTTTGCAGGTAGCCTTGCAAAATCCACACAGACATTCAAGGCATGCAGCGGGCAGGAAAGGGGAGTGCAGAACAGGTGGAAGCCAGATGTGAGCTGGTTCATTTGAAGGTTTGTGCATAGACCTGTGCAGTATTGGTTTCTCCACAGTGCTGCAGTTAACACCCCTGGGAAATTCAGCTTCTCCAACCATCTGATGGTATGCACAGTCTGCTTTGTGTCCATTTGTGATTCTGTCCTGCCACGTGCTCTAGGTCTGGCTCTGAAAGTGAGGAAGGACTTCCCTCCCCGAGAGCCCTGGAGCCTGCTCTCCAGGAGAAACATCAGAGTTGGCTATGGAGCAGTGAGCCTAATGGGGGAGGGAGGCAGGGCCAGCCTGAAGGGGAATCAGACTCTTGTTTTAATCTGGTTTTGAGGTAGTTTTAACCTTTTTACTGTAGTTCTTTGCTCCAGGAGTTCATTGCTAAGGAGTTAGAGGCAGTCACTGGGGGTTCTGGTGCTGTGCCTGCACCAAGGGAGGGCTTGGGTAGATCCACCTCAAAGCTCTTGAGCTTTTGTAAACCCATAGCCACATTTAACCCTTCAGTCAGCTTCTGTGGCCTTCTCTGGCCAGCCAGGACTGGTTAGGTCAGCACCAAGCCAGCGTGACTTCTTGGCCTAACCAGTGACCCCAGTGGGAAGGTGGCTCTGGTGGCCTGGCAGTGTCCCAGCGGTGCTTTGCAGAGCGGGCCCCCAGATTTTCAGCCTGTTGGGATGCGTTGCTGTAGCAAATTGTGTTTCCCATGTTTTCCTTTATTGGTGGGAGCGTCATGAAACATGGGGCCACCTTCTGCTCTTTCCCATGTCTTTGAGGTCCTTTGGGTACTGCAGGCCTGCCTTCTCAACCAGGGTGGTTTCCCTGTGTTGTTCCCCATGGGAAGAGCCATCAGTGCGGTCGTGACGCTGGAATTCATTACAAGATGACTGTGACAACTGCAGGAAATAAACAGTAGGAGCAGATGGGCTTCCAGAGAGCAGAAATCCCGTTCCTCTATGAACGTCCTCGATAATTAGACACATGCAAAAATAAAGGAAGGAAGCAAAAAGTGCCGAAGGCTCGGGACAGCCTGTGGGCAGAACTGCCTTAACACATGAGTGAGCCTTTTCTGGTGGCTGCAGCGTGGTGGGGACCTGCAGAGCTGTACATGAGTCACCTGATCTGCTCTTTGTTTCTCTGTGCTGTTGCCCACTGAGCTGTTGCATGAAGATTTCCACCCCGCCACCCCAAAGCATGGTTATCTCTCAGGGCCTTGCATTTCATCAGCTCGGTGGCGTGACCCAGTTACCTGATTTAACAGGGATGTTTTGTACTCTTTTAAGGGCACAGTTGTGAAAATATTCTATGGGCTTCTTTGATATTGAGGCAGTGATTGAGCCCCATCTCCTTCCCCCTATCCCATCCCGCCCTGCCCATCTGTACATCCTGTTATTCTGTGCTGAAATGCCTGGGCTGCAACAAAAATTATATCCTTAAGGGTGGTATTTGACAGTTTGTAGAAGACAGGAGAACTGGAGAAGGCTGTGGAAGTAATGGCCCTCTAAGGCACTAGATACTGCTCACAGCAAACCCTCTTGACTCCAAACCTTGTACAGTCTGGCTGCCATGAGGCAAGGGGGCTGTGGATTTGTTCCCTGTCCTCCAGCTGAGGTCCTTACTCAGTCCAGAGAAGCTGCTGCTCTTCCCCAGGGTTGTGCATTGTGGTTATGCTGATGGAGAGGCACAGCACGGGCTGCTCTTGAGGAACAGCAGCTTTGGAGCAGCATCAGCACAATTAGGGTTACGGTCAGCAGCAGAGTAGCAACAGTTGGTGCAGTTTCTGCTCCATCAGACTGAGCCGGTGTCTTCTTTTAGGAGAAGAGAGATCTCAGGTAGTCCTGAGATCTGTAAAATGGAATGTGAGGGCTCACAGAGGCAGAAGAAGGTGCTAGATCTAGCTGTGGAGTACAGGTTGGACAAGTGCTTGTCAATCATGAGCCCCGGCTGCTCAGAGTAAATGATTTAGGAGACAGGTAGTTATGGCTGGTCAGGGAGTTTTTCCAGCCAGTTTTGATTTTTTTCTTAGCAGGAATACAAGAATTTGATGCATAAACAATTGTCATGGTAAGTTTTGTGTTTTCCACAACACTTTTGAGTTGTGCTGGAAAATTAAAAACTTGAAACCGAAAACTTATTTTATTATTTCTTATGAAAGGCCTGACTATTCTCAGGATGGGGAGTCAATCTTGCAGCCACTTCTTCTGAAACTGGTGGGAAGTTGCTGATTACCTGGAGTGATATTTGGCTGTCTCCCAGAGGGCTAAGGCATAAAGTGACACCCTGCCTTGAGTTCAGAGTGTACTGTCCTGGGTTTGCTCCCTGAGAAGTGGCAGATCACCCTGAAAGCCCCGTGAATTGTCCTCCAGCCACCACTTGGCCTCAGACACAGTGCTTTAAATTGCCAGTACAAATGACAGTTGGTTTAAACAGTTCCTTGTCTGTAGCAGTAAATGAAAATGAAGAGCTCCAGAATATGCAAAGATGCAAAATAATCCTGGCAGGGGGTAGTTAATCAGGCATTAAAACCCAGGACAGAGTCCAGGCAGAGATTAGACAGTTGCTCTTTAATCAAAGCAGCTGAACTCATGTGTGCCTGCTGGTAACACTGCTTTTCAACCTGGAATTGGAGTTTGAAAAGCAAGGATTTCCTGTAATTCCACTAATACTATTATTATTTGTGCAATGATCTGGAAGTATCCTCTTCAACTGTGGTCTGGGATCAGGTACTGTCAACCCAACTGCCTGTTCCTGCTGGAACAGTGGAATGGAGAGATCCTGCCTGGCTTAGTCTGTCGTGCTGCAGGAACTGTGGTGAACCACTGCTTGTGAAAGGGAACAGCTTTACCAGGGCTTGCTGCTGAAACCTGCCTGTGTTGGCCACTCTGAGGATGATGCTCCTTCTTTCCTCCCCCTCACCTGCCAGGGGCTGGGCCTGAAAACCACAGCTCACAAGAGATTGTGGCTCTGTGCAATGCCCAACTCTGCCGTGCTCACAGCCACTCAGTGATCCGGTGCTTTGGTGTGCAGGCTGGGAGCTCATTCCCAGAAAGCTTGTCCTGCACCACCTGTGCTGGGGATGATGTTTCCTGTAGTCTCTGAGGCTCCCTGACAAAACAGGAGTGTTGCTGCTGTGTGGCTTTAGCAAGGGCCAAAACCCACTGGAAGGAGTCGGTGCTGAGCACACAGCAGTGCCAGCTGTGCGAGGGAGCTGTGCAGATGTGGGGGCGCAGTGTTAGCAGGGCCCTGAGCTACTCACTGTCAGGATTTAAGGCAGCTTGGGCACAGGGCAGCTGCCAGGTGGCTGCTGCTCAGTTTCTCCCTGCCCTCCTGCACTGAATGCCAACAAGCTTCCCTCCTCACCAGGCTGCCTCTTTGCACGAGTGCCTCTCGCTGCCCCAGCAGAGCCAGTGCTCTGCTGGACTCTTGGGGATGCTTACTCAAGCAAAACTGTTTATGGCACTGGGAAGGCTGCCAGGGCTGCAAGAAACAGCACCAGGTTTGTCCCTCCACGTCCACCTGGTCAGTGAGATAAACTGCAGCTCAGATTAGCTGATCTTTCCTAGTGCCGAGATGGGGTGAAGGTTTGCCAACCAAGCAGAAGGAGTGGTGGATTTGGAGCTCGTTTTTGGCAGTTCTCAAGGTTTTTGTGGCTCGGGTTTTGTTCTGGGTGTGAGAGCAGGTCAGGCAGTCACAGGCTGGCTTTGTTTATCCCTGGTCTTGGAAACATCCTTGTCAAAACCTGGCTGCAATCTGTGCCTCTTGACTTCAGGCCTCTATGTTTCCATTTGAGTAATGGTGTCTGAATGAGCTTTGCCTGTTGGTTGCTCCATGATACTTCGAGGAGCAGAGAAATAAAGCAACTACTTTTGTTTCCTCCAAGGCTTTTCAGGTGGCAGTGACATCTGGGTTGGAAGAGCAGGTACAGGTTCACCTGCTTCCCAGTTTTTTAACCAAACTACAAATATTTCACTGCTTATTGATCATGACCTGTCTTTGTCCTAACAGAAGGAGTGTACTGGGGACATTTCTTAGGATGAGAGAGGTTTTCCCCATCCTCACATTACACAGCCATAAGAATTGCTCATCAGAGGCACTGTCTGCAGATGGGTAGTGAGTGACTCCTTAGCTGTCCTGGCACTCTGCTTTTAAGTTTGGCTTTCCTTGATGTTAGTGATCCTCACCACTTTCCAGCTCGAATATTGCTGTATATTGTGGGCTATATGGAGTGCTAAAAGGAAATAAAGCCTCTGGGAGTTGGCCCATGCCCGTGTAACTCCACTGATCTTTATCTGAAAATTCAACAATGAATAAAAGGAGGCAGATTGATTTGCAAGGAGAGCACCTTGCTGCTTTTCCTTGCTAAAAGGCTGTGAAATCAGGAGTGGAGATGTTTGTGCAGACAGATGAGGATGCTGCTGGACAAAACCAGGGAGACAGAGTGATCTTCAGGTCATGTGCTGACACGTTGCCCCTCTGGGTGGTGATGGGCTGCAGTACCTGCTCCTTGTTAATTGATGCTTGTTGCCATCAGGACTGCAGGCCAGCCAGAAGGCGTGCTGTAAACAGGCCAACCATAGAAATGGCTCTCCTGGGTTGATTTTTGCTGGATTAGGAGGAAAACAGGCTATAAAGGAAAATACAGGAGGAGCTGGGACAGGCAGCCTAGGGGAGAGACTGCTAAATAAAAGCAGTGGTGGTGTTATGCACCCAGCAAGGAATCGCTGCCTTCCCCGTTAAGAGTTAACCCTGGATCAGCACAATCCCTATTTTTAACTGTCTCCCACAGTTTCCTAGCAGCCTGCTTTGACTGGGCAGTGCTGAAGGCCTGCCCTAATGTTTCTGCCATTGGGGAAAAGAGGAATTCCTGTGCTGGCCCGGGAGCTGCAGGACATTCCCAGGGCGTCCTGCTTTGCTCACTGCCTTTTCCAGTGCTTCTGTCCGTTTGAAATAAGAGCCCTTCCAAAATGCCCAAACAATTAAAACTCCTTGGAAGGCAGGCCTGGGTTGTCTTTCAAGAAGGGAGGCTGATTGCAAGCAAAGTTAGCAGTGACTGTGTTGAACTGTGCAGCAATGCTTGGAGCAGTTTGCCCTCCCATGGCCAGTTGGAGCTTGCAGCTCCCGCTCTCCAGTGCTGCCACAGAGCTTTTCCTTTGGCTCGGATGGATTTGGAATCAGGATTAGCACTGTGCTCCTTGCTGGCATCTTTACTCCATCCCCAGGATGATTTGTCTGAAAGGGAGAGCAGGGGGTTTTGCTGGAGCTGAGCACTCAGGGAATGTGCCCAGAGCTGCCTTCTCCAGCAGCACCTGCTTCCTTGCAGGCAGTTTTGGCTTCTCGGGGATTCCATGGGCCTAGTTCTGCATTTCATGGTTTGGTCACTTGTTTGTGGCTTGTTGAGACTCTCATGTAAGCTACAAAATACCCAGAGCTGCCACGCTTCAGTGGGAGCATCTGCCAAGTGTCTGCAGCCTGGAACATAGATACAAACTCTGTGGATGCATCTTCTGCATTCATAAGAACAGGGGAAATGGCCTCAAGCTGTGCTAGGGAAGGAAGGTTCATGGTGGATGTGAGGCAGAAAGAGTGGTGAAGCACTGGAACAGGCTGCCCAGGGAGGTGGTGGAGTCACCATCCCTGGAGGTGTTCAAAAGCAGAGTAGACATGGCTCTTGACAATATGGTTTGGTGGGTATAATGGTGTTTGGTCAGGGGTTGGACATCCCAGTAACAGCCAAGCATGAGGCTCTGACACTCCTTTCCTTCATTCACCTGGCAAAAAAAATCTTGTTCGAATTTGCCTTTGGAATTTTTTTCTGGTTCTGTTGCCCAGCATCTTCAGCAGATCCCAAATCCTCAGATACCCCTGAAGCTTCTGGCTACCTGCAGGGGAATTCTGGGCAAGGCATGGCAGCCTTCCCACCCTGGTGGTATATGGTGTCCCCCAGCCCTGCTCTCCAAAGGACAAACCTCAAAAACCTGGTCCCTGTTGGCTGGCCCAATTAGCACCAGCAACATCCAGAGCTGAGTGTCTCGGACTCAGAACAGCCACCAGCTGCTGTGCTGTGTCTGCTGCAGAAGTGGGCAAAGCCAGATGATTTTAATGACACCGTGTCCATTGGAGTCTCTGGTTTGCAGGAGGTTGTGATCATTTCCTCCTTCTCCCAGATAAAAGAAACTCAGAGTAAGAGAAGTTTCTTGGCCATTGCTGGGTGGACACTTTGAATATCTCATTTAATTTCCTAGATAATGATCACATTTATGGAACAGCTTGTTTCAATTTTCTCATTATCACTAACTGAGATGATAGCTTATTTAATCCACTTGTGCACCACTTCACAGACAATGAGAAATGTGGGAAGGAAAGTCATTCAGGGGAGCACGTGGAGCCCTCACGTAGGCAGGCTGAGGAAGCCTCAGGTTTCTGGTGAGGGTTCCTAACAGGGAGCTGTATGATATGGAACAATTTTTGCAGGCTCTGTGCTGTCGTTCATTCAGGACACAGGTCATGCTGGAGCTCAGTGGCTGAACCAGATGCCAAAGCTTTTACTCTGAGACAGTGAGAAGTCTGTGCTGACTGTTACAAGACTGATATATTGTCTGCTGAGAGGGCTGAGGCAAATGATGAATGAGATCAGAGATGAATTTGCTCTAATACTAATACGCTATATGTAAGAGCACAGACTGTTTCCGCTGATTCTGAAAGAAATTTAATCCTCTGCCACTGAGAAGGAAATGGGTTTGTAAGTCTGAGGAAGGAATGCATCATAATCCCAGAAGAAGTAGGCAGCAATTTCTGGCACCGGAGATTTGGCAGAATTCTGGGCCTGAAGTGGAACAGGAGCAGCTTTAGCCAGTAGATTTCAGCAGTGCCAAATGGGGTGAAGGACACCTGTGGCCCCTTGGCTGTCCCTGGGCACTTGTGTCTGTTTTCATACCCTTACCCGTATAATGATAGCAAAAATAATCATCTACTGCTTTCACATGGAAGAAAACAAGTTCTAATGTTGCTAAGCCACCTCCTTCCCTGCCTCACAGTGCATGTAAAGCCCTGCTGTGGGGTCCCAGCTTCACTGTCATCCATGGAGAAGGATCACCTGATGGCCCAAGGAGGACTCCCAGGGTGCTCTGACATCTTCTCTTTATCTGTCCAATGTGACAGACAGCAAACAAGCCCACCAGCTATCCAAATCAGAGCAGGAAGAATGTGACATGCACACCTTTAGGAAATACCACCTTTTCTGAAGGCTTATCCAGACCCCTCTAGTGTAAAGTAAAATTACTGGTCTTATTTCAGTTGGCTTCTAAAGAAGGAGGCACACAGGAGGGGCCTGAAGTATTTAGACATGCAGCTGTCTTTGATGGTCTCTCTTTAGAACCTTCTGGAGAACTCAAATGAAAAGCCAGGTGTGCATAGGAGAGGGATTTGTTTTTCCAAACAGAAATTATAAGACAAGGAGAAAGGCCGTCTTTTCAAAAGCAAGGCACTCTCTGGACTCAAGTTGTGAATCAGACTGTCAGCCCTTGCATCCATTATATAAAATATGTGCTTGACCTGTAGCTGTTTAGGAATCATTCTTAAAATACTCTTTCAAGTACCAGCGTCAGAGCTCTGTCTAAAAAGTCCTTTATGATGGGCTGTTCTGCCTTCAGCTCCTACTCATTTTATGCTAATTGCTGACAAGTCGTAATTTTCCAGTAAACCCCTCCGAATAGGCTTCGTGCAGATATTAATGATACAATCACTCTTTGAGAAGTCACCGAGACTGACACGTGAAAAGCAAAGGCATTTTCTTTGGAGATCTGACCCCTCGATGTACTGCTTGTCTTCCAGACAACAGGCACAAATTCTCAGACCACCTAAGCTAAGGAATAAATTCTCCTGTGCATTTAGCCCTCCAGACACGCATCTGCTGGCCAGTGGTGAGTGGGGGAAACTCTACAGAGCGAGCTTGTTCCAGGAAGCTTTACTCTTATTAGTTTTTGGAAGAAACCCAGGAAAAATTCCATTGGAAAGCTGAAAGCTATTATGGCAGGAGAGCTGCTAAGTGACTTGCTATGTGCCCTTGGAGACCAGCTCTCCCAACTTTATGAAAGATTATATAATCTGATTCTCTGGTTTTGTGGCACTGCAGGCCCAGTGTAGTGTTTTCCACAAAAAGATCGTGGTGTTCAGCAATTGCCATCGTATTTCCATTCTTTTTTTTTTATGGGGAGGACAAAAAGGGAAAGTATAAAGAAAATGGGGAAAATGTAAAATCTCTTATTGAGTTGCTTCTCCTTGGAGTCCAGTAAGTTGCAGAACACTGTAGACTTTTCAGTCCTTTCAGTTACTTTATTAGGTAACTCCTAGTATCAGTTATGGGTGTTTAAAGAGAGGAAAATGGGACTTCTCCCATCTGCCAATTAATTAATTGTGATTAGCACACAATCTTCAGGGCATCAGCACCACCTGTGGGCCTCTCCTTCTTCCTGTGCTTGCCACTACAGCTGCCTGGTGTACCTGCTGAGCTGTGAACTCAGGGTATGCACTCCAGCTGGAGAGGGCATTTGTTGACATCGTGTCTGGAACAAGCTGAGGATACATTTGGGAGGAGATGCTGTATGAGGGAGCAGCCAAGCTGGGACCTGAGCTGTGCTTCGAGGGAAAAAGGCAGGTAATCAATTCTTACAAAGAGCTCAACCCATAGCACGGTCAAATGGTCAGGAGCTGGTGAATATCTTTCTCTTCCTTACCTTTGTTTTGAAGGGGCAGAATGTGTCACTTTTGATAAGCTCTGAGCACCTCTACCCTGCAGGGAAGGTTTAGTTGTCTCTGTGGGCCCAGGGCTGGCACTGCTTGTATTCGGAAGAGCGTGAGAGGATCTGCAAAACTGGTTTCTGTTACTTACACTCCACTCACCTGCAGTGCAAGTGCTCCCCGTCCTGCCTAGTGAAGTCACTAGGAGGGACCTGCTAAAGCCTCCACACAACTCTTACATCCATGCCATGCCCATGAGCTTGGACTGAGTCATCCCCCACTGCAGGTCCTGACAGAGAGTCTCTGTGACTCAGGAGCTCCCAGGAACGAGGTGGCTGGGATTGCTGACTGGGAAGAGCCACCAAAAAAGGGAGGCTTTCTTCTTGCCACCACACTGCTGATCCTGATCTGCTTACAGGCAGGTGTGGCCAAGGGCAAGCAGGGCATCTCAGGTGTGCTCTTAGGCTCAGGAAGGGAAAGGAATGAATAGAACCAGGGAGAAGATGATGAGAATACGGATATAAGGAGCAAAACCATTTTGTCCAGACTGGCTATACAGCCTATACCAAAACCTATTCTCCTGTCATCCCTGTCACACAAAAGAGACTTCAGTGCTCATCACAAAACTTATGAAAGGTACACAGTGCAGCAAGGAGGGGTTGGAAAGCTTTGATAAACACACTGGTGGGCAGTGCCAGACACAAATACAATCTCTTCTGCTTCAGAAGACACTGCATGGTGTTAGGAGAGCAGTGCTGAGCCACCTGTGCTGTAGTGGGGAATCCTGGGGAGGAGAGTGGCCGGGTTGGTGGCAGGAAGGAAGGATGTGAGCATGGCAGAGGGCCCTGGTCATCCCCAGGAGGCATCTACTGTTGCATCTGGTCAAAGGATGAGCCAAAATGAAACTGTGGTGGCCTGAAGTGGCCATCTCTGCTATGATGTGAGGGTGTGACTGGAAGGCCAGCATGCACTGCCCAAACATGGTTATATCATGGTGTTCTTAGCAGAGTAGGCAGCAAGGCTAATGATTAGTCCTTTGAAGTTCCTAACCCGCTCCCCTCTCCGCTGTCTTGTCCTTGTTGCTGTTTGAGGCCAAACAATGTCTCTGTGCATGCAAGGAGCTGTCACGCTGTCATGAGCTAGTTAGAACTGACAGATAATGCTTGATTTTACATTATAACCCATTTCCCCCCCCCCCACGCCAACTGTACATGTCTCTTCATGCCCAGGCTGTGTCATTTCCGTTTGTTTCCACTTATTACATCTCCCTTTGGCTGGATTCTCTTCCTCAGTGCCTGCTGAGCACACATGAAATCTCGGCTGTGCCCAGAGCTGTGCAGACTTGCAGGGCTGTGTTCCTGAGCCGGGCTGGTCACAGATGAAGAGATGGCACAGGCTGGGCGAGCGTTGGGTGGCACTGAGCCAGCCAGGAGGCGAAGCTGACAGCTTGCCACTGCTCTCATAGTAGGTGTGGTATGATTAACAACAAAGGTCTGAGAACAAATGAGTAATCTCCCTTTCAGTCCCAGCTCTTTCATCTTTCATTATTTCAAAAAAATTTAAAAAAAATCCATTTGTGCTCCATTGCTGAGCTCCTGAAGGCCACTAAATGTCCCTTTGCATTTGTTGGAACTAGATGATCTTGAAGGTCCCAACTAAACTTAGAGCCTCCTGTGCTCCAAAGCGCTGTGCAAATGACAGTAAGGACATCCTGAGGTGTCACCAGACACAAGAAGCCCAAGGTGGAGATTGATGCTCAGTTCAAATCCCCTGAGCCCTACTCGAGAGCTTTTAAATGTCTGACCACTCTTTCTCACCCAGTCTGGAAAAGCAGCAAAGCATTTGTCCAGTGTTGAAAATGCAGGTAGTTTTGGTGTTGATTTGCAAAGCCTGCTGACCACCAGATGCCCAAAAAGGTGTCCCAATTTTAAGAACAAAAAAATTAAAGTAACTTAGTCCATTTAAATAATTTGGCAAGTCATTTAAATCTTCCAGGAGTGAAGGCCAAGCTATACAGCTCAAGTTAAAAGAAAGAGCTGTGAAAGTGCAAGGATACCCCCACCATTTTCAGATTGCCATATTTGACAAGTTCCTGTGTATTTCTCTTTTCCTTTCCCCATTGATGTGTTGGAGATAAATAATAAGCTGGTGAGGCTGATAGCCTCCAAATAATAATAGCTCCAAAATTAAGATTACAATAGCTCCAAAAATAAGACTCAGAGAGATTCCCCGCAGCCCGTATCCGACAGGTCCTGTCACTTGGATGCATTTGTGAAAAGCTGGTTTGCCTCTCCAATGACAGATGCTTTGATGAGCTAATCATCTCTTTTCCGTGAACTGCACATCTGTAAAAACAAAAGGGGATGAGACTCGAACAAGTGACTAAGCCCTGCTCCTGTTTGCATTGTCTCATTGCTGTTATTTGAGTGGGGCTGGTGCTCCTCCCCTGGAGGTTCCCGCCGTGCCCCGTGCCAGCTGACAGGTGACGTGCGCACGTGCTATTTCGGGCAGACGACTCCTCTCCGGGGTTCTGCCCACCACAAGGTCCACGAGAGGCTTTCCCCCTGCACCACTGATGGGCTCTGATAGCCCAGGAACAACCAGGCTTGGCTCAGCCAACCACCCCTCTCATGAATGTGTTGCTCTGGCTTAGGAGGCAAAGCTGTGGAGGTGACAGCAGTGCAGAGTTCTCTCTTCTCCATTTCCTGCACCAGGGGTCAGCCCTACTTGTTGGATCTCCACACAGGCCACAAGTAGCAAGAGGGTCCTGCTTGTTCTCCCAAACTTTTTTGCCAGGGCCATAAATTCTGTGGGCTCAGCTGCTCCAGGAGGCTGTAGCTCTCTCATGCATGGGCATAGCTCTCTCATGGTTTGGGCAGTAGCTGGATGCTAAATAGGTGGTTTCCTGCCCTTGCCAGTGCCAAGACATAGTTTCCCGTTACTTTTTCAGTGTTTGTGCTCAGCAACTGGTGAGGTACAAAGATGAGCAAACTTTTTGGGGTTTTCTATGCACTTGCTGTACTTTTTCTTTACGTTGTAGAAGCCAAAGTGCTTCAGGTTACAAAGTTCCCGTTGACTGCAAAGGGACCAAGGGCAGTTCAGTGGCTCAGTCCTGATGCTGAAAGTCCTGACAGCCATCCTCTGCACCAAACCCCCCGGCCCAGGTGTTCATTTTGGGGGAGAATGTGTGAGGTAACTAATCTGCCTTTGCTGTCCACCTCTAGTTCATTTAGATGGGATTTTGGTTTCCATCTTCGGTCTTTGTGGTACTGAGTTTCATTCCCTCTTTTAGTGTTTTCCAGGTTAATTTTATAGCAAAATAAATTGTAACTGTATCAATCCACCCATATGATTACTGAATCAGGAAGTTTGGTTTTTGTTCAGTTTTTCATGGAATAGAGCTGTGGTGGAGGAGGAGCAGATAAAGATCCTTGAGTTCAGAGAGGAATATGCCCAGCTAATGAGATGGGTAGGAGTGTTAAACACTAGCTGGGCTGTAAATCCTCTGAAGTTTGTTTCCTTTTTTTTTTTCAATTCAAACATGAATTCAGGAGAAGAACACATTGTATGTCCCCCACCTCCGCCTGTCCAGAGCCGTTTATTTCAAAGCAAGAAGGTTTTTGCTCTGAAGTGGAAGTTTAAAAGGAAATTATGAAGCACTTTCTAAACCAGTTTTGCATCCTTATTACTGCTTTATCTTTAGTAATTTGAAATGCTGGGGGTGGAATGTTTTTTGATGTAATGCCAGCAGAACAGTAAAGCCCAGCTTTAACCCTTGGGCTCCCCTTGTACCTTAGAATCCTGTTCTGTGGACTGTAAACCTTTGCACTTCTCTGGCAAATGTGGAGGGAATTCAGGAGTGTGTGTGTGTCTTCCTGATGGTGGACACAGAGCTCTGAGGGCCTTTGTTTTTGCAGGGCTGGGGTGGTGTGAAGGTGGAGTGAGCTGACAAAAGGTAACAGGTTGCAGCTTGTGGGGCTGGGGCTGTTCCCTCCCAGCTCTGTCTGTGCTAGTGCTTCGAGATGTGCTCTCCTTTGGTGAGATTTGCAACAAGCTGCCCATACTGAGGTGCTTCCAGCTGAAAATTCTGCATTTAGGCTTTAGCCAAAGTTCCTGGAAGGGGGTGCTGGTACAGGGCGCAGTCCCAGTCTAGAAACAGGGATGCACGGAAATGAGTCGCACTGTGAGCAGGCAGCCTCGGTGGGGCTCCTGCCTCCAGGCTCACAGATCAGCCCTGGAACAGGGCTCAGTGAGGACTTTTTCTATGCAAATAGTTCCTGTTCTTCTTCTTTTTCCCCCTTTTTTCCTGTTTTCTTCTTTTGTCTTAGTTAAATGTATCGACATCAGTGTGTGGAAACTACGCTGTGGGCTGATGTTGCCGAGCAAGGGTTAATGCATGGCCAATTCTCCTATTCAATTTGCTTACTAAAAGCCTCAGAGTTCAGCATCTATCAAAACAGATGCTGGAGCCAAAAACTAACAAAGGTGGGAAGGATCTCTCTGCAGTTTCCTGTGATCTGCTCTCAGGCCAAGCACATAAAGCTCCAGCTGCAACCTCTGCTTGTGCTGGAGATGTTTGCAAAGAGCAGCCCAGGGAATGGTCTGTGAAACAGGAAAACCAAGCGAAACCAGGGAAGAGCAGCTGTCATACCTAACGTGGCTTTGGATAGAACATTCACAAAAGGATGTTATGGGTGGGGGTTGTGAGGGTGGCCTGTCCCTTGGGAGCCAACCTTAGCTTAGAGAGTGAGGAAATGCACTTGATTTAAGTAAAACGTCTTGGCCGCTGCATGTGGTGGATAATGAAGGGAAAAGCCACTTTGTGTCCCTGGGGCTCCAGTCAAATGCATCCAGTCACCTCCATCCTCTTCCCTGACCCAAATCCCACCAACTGGCCCCACAGCCTGTGGTTTGGTAGGGGTTGAACAGGGACCTTGACTGGTCTGTAGTTTTTCTGGTTTCGTGGTCATGTGGGGGAGATGTGATGGCTGTAAATGCCAGGCCAGTGGTGCCCCCTGGTAGAGGTGTGGGGTGGTGGTGGGAGGGGAAGGCAGCAGTAGCAGGACTTCGGTGTTCACAGCAGCTCCAGCACGGCTGAACACTGCCACAGATCCATGAGAGCTCCTTCTGGACTCGTTTGGGTGTTGGGGTGGCACCATGGGCACCTCCTGGCTGCTGGTTCTCCACCCTGTGCCCGTTTTCTGCTGAGAGACAAAAGCCTGGAGGAGCAGGGCTTTGGCAGAGCTGCCTCTGAGTTGCAGGAGCGCAGGGAAAGGCGCTTACTTCTGATCCTTGAGGTGTGTGAGAGGGGAATGCTGCCCTCTGCAATCCCATGTAAGGACAGTGGGAGCTACACAAAAGGCTCAGCGTGCTGGGAAACAGGCCATAAATGGAAAGGGTGTGTGATTTCATCAGGCACTTTGAGGCTTGTGGAGGAAACTTACCTGAGTCAATTAGCAACGTGCTTGTGCCCAGCTATGCAGGAACCCCACTAGCAGCACTGAGGCTTTTAAAGCCAAATCTGATACAGTTCTGAGCACTCCTGGAAACAGGAAGGTATGCAGGTCTCCTTTGAAAAGGCTTCATGCTGGAATGCTAACTCAGGTTTAAAAGGGTTGCCAACACACCAGCAGAAATAGAGGTGAGGTTACACCGGTTATATTGGTGAAGAATGGTGTATAGTCATCCATTAAATTTTACATCAGGCTCATTTTGACTTATTTAAAGTTGATTAAGAGAAGGTTGGTGTTGAACCACAGTAAACCACTCTCAAATAAGAGAAGAAATACAAATTAATCAAGAAAGTAATTAGCTGGATCTAGAACACCGAAGTTGTGCCTCTGCCTGTGCAGTTTTCCATTAGGATTCCTTCTGCATTTCAGACTTTCTATTATTTTCTCTGTGCCTGTGAAGTCATTTTAGATACTTGTTCTTTAGTGGTTTGGGGTTTTTATACTGTAAAAAGCACTTGGCCTCCTACCCCCTGAAGCTTGTGCTCAAATTCTTCTCCATGCAGAGAGGGAAACAAGTGTGTTTCTTCCTCACTCTTCAGAGTTCTGTATTGTGGTGCACTCTTTGCTCGAGACTGCTTGGGAAGTACTGCAGGTTAGAAATTCAGGCTCTGTGCAGACAGGGTTTGGCACTGTGAGAAGAGAAGCATCCAGAGCACCTGAAGGGTGAGTGTAAGTCGCTGTCGTCGTTGCATCTGTGAAGGGTTTGGTTTGTGACATAAGTTTACTTACAGTTCTTGCCCTAATGCAGTTAAGACCTTGAATTTGAAAAGTGCTTTGAGATCTTGAGGTGGTCTGATCTTTCTAGAAAGACAAAACATTGCTAAATTCACCTTTTCTGCTTTCTGTGAGCACCAAATTCACACAAAAAATGTATAAAGCATTAAAAAGTCATTGCAGTCTGTCTCCTTTCCACCATGGATTGCTGAAGTTGATCTCCAATTCTGTACTGAGTTTCCATCACTTGGGAAACACATACATCATACCAATAGGATCCATAAATATTCCTAATCCCTCTTTGCTGGCAATTTTCTCTTCTTTCTAATGCAAATGGGATCCTGATTTATATGAGAAGCCCCTCTTCCACCCCGTTGCGTTGCTAGTAACGCTCACCCTCACCCCCCAAATGAGGTACCCTATGGTTGTGTTTTGAACATAAACCCACTTTCATTTCACACTTCTGTGACCTCTAGACTTCGAAACCCTTCAAGGGCACCCCAAAATACGCCCTCAGTTTGTACCAGTTGCCAGGCACTGGAGGAAACACTGGAGGCTGCTCAGAACAACAGAGCTCGGGGCGTGCTGGAGAACTCGGCTGGCAACGCCGAGCAGAGACACCGCGGCGTTTGGGGAGGGTTTCTCAGGCACAGGAGGCGTGTGGGGCTGGGGGCTGTCATCGTTGTGTGGGCTCAGCCAGGACTTAGAGCTGCAGCTCCCAAGGTGTGGTGGGTACATGTCACCCTCGTTAGGCTTCCCAANTGTTCCTCGCAGAAGACACTGTTTTCCAAAGGGATCATAAAAAGAAAAATGTGCTCGTAGGTGTTGAAAGAGCAAATGCTTTTGCATTTGACTGCACTGTGCTTTTTCTGGTTTCTCTGCTCTTTGGAAGCAAACAGGGGCTTTCATCACGATTTTCAGTCCTGGGTCCTTGCAGGCTGGCTCTGTCCTCAGAGCTGCAGCGAGGACTGGGATTTGGGGGGGAAGGCAATGGAAGCAGTGTGGGGTGACTCACAGACAGACCCTCTGAGGTCTCCCTTAGCGAGGTTTCGCCTTTTACATTTCCCTGGGTCTGTTCAGAAGTATTCATGCTCTCAGACACCCCCAGGGGGTTTCTGGAGCTCCATTAGGGCAGCAGCTGTGCCTGGTTTAAAGCTCATTTCATCTGTTCTTATGGAGATGATGGTAACCCACACTGCAGCTTTCCATGAGGTGTATCCTGCCCACAGTGCTCTCCTTACCTGTTCTTTCTTTACTCCATGTTACCAGAGACCCTCCTGGACCCATCCATGCTTGTCCTGGAGATTGCTTTTGGTGCATTTTTTTTTTCCATGCCTCTGGCTTTCAGCATGGGTTTCTCCAAATCCTTCCCATGAAGTCTCTGGCATCTCCTTATGTGCTGATTTTGGAGGATTGTGGCTGTGGTTTTCCGCACTGTAAGGTTTGGATCCATTTGGAGACTTACTCGTTAGCAGCTCCCCAGGCCTCCAACTGGCCCACTCTCCTACACCAGCATGCTTCTCCTTAGGCACCAAATGTGCTGCTCTGTTGTGAAATCCTTCCCCTGACTCATCCTTCTGATCCCTTTAAAGTGCCCACTCAAAAAGCACAGGCTGAGGAACCCACCCGGGCTTGAGCTGTGCTGATGCCTTCAGCCAAGCATCTCTGAAACTTCTGGAAAGGAGATAGTTCCCACCACAGCCTCATGCAGAGGGACATGAGTTTGTGTCTTGTCTGGCTGCCAGGGAAAAGTCCTGAATTTGCTGAACCGAAGAGGCCATTGCATTGCTGGAAGGCAGGTTTGGCTGGGAGAGTGTCTGGGGAAAGGCTGAGTCTGGTGGTCAGGTTTTCTCTGCTGCTGGTGTTTTGGATATGGTGATTTCTCCTTTTTTTTGCTCTGTTCTTTTTGTGAGCTCAGCAAAGGCAATTGTTCAGGTGCATTTTTCACACGGTGGAAGAGAAGGAGCCAGAAGGGCTGTGAGTGAGGATGTCCCTCCCCATCACAAGATGGGTCCTCTCTGGGTACCCCAGAGGCAGAGCTGGCACTCTGTGAATGGCCAGAAGGAAATAAATCATCAGTAACCACAGCCTCTGTCACTGAATGTACAGGATTATCAAATCTTACCTGCTGTTAAAACCCCATGGAAATGGAAGCAGCAGCTTCAGAGAATTTTCTCTCTCTGTCATTTCATTTACCACCTGAGCTCTGGTTGCAGGGTCTGTTTCTTTGGAGCAACCTTTCTAGGTGGGTGGATATTGTCTCTTCTCACTGTGAATTCTTCATGGCACTGTTGATCTCCTAACTTACATTTTGGATGCAATTAAGGAAAGCAGTATCATCAAACTGTCTGTGCAGGAAAGTGATGATCAGTGACAGTCTGAATGTGTCACATCAGCAACTTCCTACGAGGTACTTGCTACCTCCACAGAACTTACTTGCAGACAGTTTTAGTTACTCTCTGACTTGCCCAAAGGGGAAAAGAGTTGCTCAAAAAATAAAGAGGTCAGTGAGGCCTGCAAAGCTTGCCCCTTATTGCTGTGTGGTTTTTGGGAGGTCCTGTTATCCCAGCATGTAAAAAGGGTGATGTTCTTACCTGATGGGGGTGGGAAGTATGTTGAGGTGTGCAGAGAGAAAGGTGAACAGGCCCAAAGCACATGTGGCAGGCACTGAGCAGAGCCTCTCTGGATAGAGCAGGACACAGCTGAGGCCAAAGTCAGAGGGGAATGTGCCAAGCAGGCAGCCACCACTAGGGCAGAACACACTGAGGTGTGCTGTGTGCAGAGCATCACTGATGCTCAGCAGGGTCACTCTCCAGAGTGGGCACTGAGACTGGTCCCCCGTCGTGGGGCTGCTCTGGGAGCAGGACAGTGCCCACCCTGGTGTCAGGAGCGTGGCAGTGGTTGCATGTGAGCAGGTGGAAGAAAGAAATGATGAAGCAGCATTGCAGAAAGATGTTCTCACTGCTGGTTGTGTTTGCGTGTGCCTGTTTATTTTAATTAATCTCCAAACAATGTATTTGATTTTGTTAGTGGGTTTTTTTTCTCATTTTAAATATTATTTGAGCCCAGGTTCAAAGTGACCTCCTCAGGTAGTGGTTCAGATAATTCCCGGCAGAGAACAACTTTTGAGTAAGAGCTGGAGCCTCATAATGAGGCCTCAAAACATAAAGCCATCCCTTCATTTCCTCAGGTACCTGCGTGCCTGGAATACATCCTCCTTCTACTCCTTTGTTTGAACTCTAGGAGGGGCGACAGAGTTATTAATTAAAACCATGGCATGCACAAGGCTTGGAAAGGGAACAAGAAATGCAAAAGGAGTGATTTCCTCCTCCTCCTCCTCTCCTTCCCCTGCAATTTATTCTATTCCTGGTTTTCCATGTGATATCTTGTCCTTGCAAATCAAAAAACCAACCCACCTCCCCCATCCAGACTTTTTTGAGGAGGTGCTTGGAAACACCTTTTGCTTTGAACAGAATCCTTGCTTTATTTTGTAGGTATGAAGGCAGCAGCAGGGACCCACCCACATGCTCCCTAGCTCAGGGATATTGGCACTATGCAAATATAACACAAAGAGACATGTGGGCAGTAAATCCCTGTCCTGTTCTGGGGATATGAGGGAAGTTCACAGAAAACACCTTTTCCTTTGGGTTCACAGCCCTGCTTGGGCCAATGATGGCCACTGATGTTGCCTCCATCTAGGTCAGGCTCTTGAAGTGGAAAGATGCAAAGCGAGTTACAGGTGAAGACCACAGGTCAAATCAAGGAATCCAGTGCTCTCATCTCTTCTAGACAACAGCTGGGGGCCCATTAGCCAGCCTGGCATCCTCCAGTGGTCTGCAGCCCACAGACAGCCCCCTTTGTATCATCTACTTCTCTGTAACCTTCTTGCCACTGCTCCCCAGTGCTAAAGAAAACTGGTGTCCTTACTGACCTGGATGCTGCAAGAGTAAGTGCATTGTCTGGAGTGATGTCATTTTAAAAAAAAATTAATATATTAGAAATGTTTCCTTCCTCTCCAATAATGATAATTTTTGAGCTTCCTGCAGTAGAACATTGTCTTAATTGAATTCCTGGTACATTGAACATCTCCAAAAAGCATGAATGGCAATTTCCTCTTGCTGGCTGCATTCTTCTGAGGGACACTCTTTGGGGAGCTGCTCATGAAACAAAGACGGTTTTCCTCTCTCAGGCCAAGGTTTTACCTCCAGCCTTTTCTCACCAGTCAGCATCAACCCTCGTCCACACTGTGACAGGTTCTTTGTTGGGGATGAGCTCCTGTATCTGTCACAGGATACAGGTACTTCTCTGCAAGAGCTCCATCACCATCCAGGTAGTTCAGCAAACCTCCTCCTGCTTATGTGGGCACAAACCCTGACAAGGACTTGCTTGTACCAGGCAATTGTTGCACCATTGCCTTGCCACAGGTCTCCTGATGCTGGCACGACTCCTGAGGGAGGGCGTGCTCCACCACGCTCTCCATCCCAAACTGCATCTGAAGACATCTCTAATTCCACATGGGTGCTTAGGTTGCACAGAGCTTTGCAGAGCATCTGGTGATGGCACAGTTGCCTTGTCTCTTTGGAAATAAAGGATGAATGGAAAAGGAAGAAGGGAAGATGGGAATCCCGCTGTCACAGTCATCCAGCCTCAATACCACTGGGGTCACACAGCTGTGACTCCTCCTCTCTGGGGTTTTGGAGCAAAGAGCCTCTCCCAGCAGACAGTCTGTGTCTGCTGCACCCCAGAGCATGTTGTTGGTTGGCTCTAGCCTTGGAGAAGTGGCATTATTGGTCCTGTGAGGGCCAGCTGAAAGCCAGGAGTGCTCCTGGGATGAGCAGGATCCAGCTGCTGCCTAGGGAAAGCACAGCAGTGAGCTGGGCACAGGAGCTGGTGCCCTTGGAGAACTTGTCTGTTAAGGCAGGGCTGCATTCATTGGGGTTGAAAGAGTTATCACAGCCAGAAACTGGCATCAGTAGAGGAAGGAGATGTGCTCTGTGTCTGCTGCACAGAAAAAGATGCATTGCTTATGGGAGAGAGTCTTTTGAATCTCCTTTAGATGTGACACACAATTCTCAATTCTAGGAGCATTTATCCTCTATCTGTGGTATTTCTATAGCCCAATTATTATTATTATCATTATCAAACATCAGTGCTTCCCAAGGTCCAAAGTGTTTATTGAAGACCAACTCAGGGTGAATGAGCTATAAAGGGATTTGGGTTCGTTTGGGAGGAGAAGCCCAGCCCAGCCTGCTCTGAGAAGCCAGTACCATCCCTTCCCTTTGCAGCCAGGCTTGGCTGTTCATGGTTTGCAATTCCCAGTGAAGAAACAGCCCACAGGCTGCAGGAGCAGGGAGTGATTTCCAGAGCAAGCCCACCTATTGCTGCTGGTTGTGCAGGAGCTGAATTGGGCACACAGGTATCAAACAGCTACAGCTTTGCCAGCCTGGAAAGCCACACTTGGAGCATGCAGAGCTTCTCAAGTGATTGTGTGCCGTGCTGGGGCATTTCCTGTGACAGAGGCTTTTCCCATGATTACTTTGTAATTGCACTTTGTGCCTGTCATTTTGTGCCTTGCCAGGCAAGGCTACAGGTGGAGCACGTTCATTTTGAAACATTATTCTTTAGATTTGGCAGCGAGATGGCAAATTTTTAGGGGAAAACCAGAAAGAGTAATGGGAAATAATCTCCTCCTCACAGGAGGTCTGAATTCTTCCTTCTCCTGCTCTGAAGGTCAGTGTTGCTCACGAGCCCAGCTGTCTCACAGCTCCAGCAGAACATCTCTCCCTGGCTATCCAGCTACATTGTGGTTCCTTTTGTCTCCTGTCTCCCAGGACAACGTTGTACTTACTGCCCTTGGCTGCTCACAGGGGAAGGGAACCCTCACAAGCAAACCCCTTGGGCAGGGAAGAGTCCTGAGAGAAAGCTGTTCGTGTGCAATGAGAAGATGCCTACCTTGAAATCACTCTGCAGTCTTCCTCTGTGCTCCATCATAAATGTGGCAGCAGGCAGGCAAATCCTCCTGGCTGACAGAGAACAGCTTTTTCCCCCCTAAAAGATTGTCAAGGCCAGCTGTTTAGAGGGAAAGCACCAATTATCTGCTAGCTCAGGAAGCTGAGAACAAGCAAAAGTGGAAGGCATTTCACATCAGCCCTACAAGGGCAGTGTGTGCAAGAACACCTTAAACTCCTGGGGCTCAACACATCTGCCAACAGAAGAAGCTGCAGCAGGGACTGGCTGCACCATTTCACTGTTTAGTGGTGATCTTGCAGAAAATGCAACGTGCTGAAGATGCTTTCCCATTTGGGTTAGCATAGGAATGCTCTCCTAAAAACACTGGCCATGATCAATGCTTTTAACTTAAAATGGCTGCTGAAAATACCAGGGAGAATGTAGCTAATGAAGCCCCTGAACACTTAAAATTGGTGTCTGTGGCTCAGGGAACACAGCCCAGATCAGTGAGAGCAGAGCACTTTGCTAAAGGCATGTCTAAAAACAGGTGCTGGAGAGGGGAGGAATGGTCTGGACACTTATCACCTTCTATCTACAAAACAAAACTGTGCCTTTTTGTGGTAATTTTAATGCTTTTCTAGTGTCTTTGATTTGCTATGGAGAAGGAACAAGAGATAGCAAACACAAAATCTTCTACAGCTTGAGTGTCCCATTTTCCAGCTCCCTGCTTTTCATTGCTCACCTGCATGGAGTGCAAGACATACATTCTACTCAAGGCCAGAGCAGATCAAAAGCTCTCAATATGTTGTGTATATGTTCAGTTAGGAACTTAAACTGGGTTGTTGTGGAGGGTGGCAGAGTAAGGTTTTTCTTCCCTGCACAGCCCAAGTGATGGAGCAGTTGGTAATGGCTCTGTATTGGCCCCTCTTGGTGACACTCAGCAGTGCCATCCCACCAAAAAAAAGAGTTTTATTAGTGTCACAGGCTGGGGTCCTACTTTAAAAAAAGAGAAAAAAAGAAAAAAAAAGAAAAAAGAAAACACATATTTAAAAAAAGAATGTACAGCTGAGAATTTTTGGAGGGTGATCCAACCCCCTTCAGCCAGAGAAAGAGATTGTTATGACTCTTAACTCTGGTACTCTGGCTCAGACCCTAAATAGCTGAGGTCAAGTTATTAATAGAGAAGGTGAGTGACAGATTCCAGATCCTCAAGTCAGGCTGCCTCCTGACATTTTCTATCTGTAAAAATAAGTAGCCTTTCTCTACTTCTAACAAAAATCTCTTCCCTGGCTCTCCTTGACGGTTCCCCCTCCTGTCTCCACCTCCAGAGATGTCTGAACAGTATAATTTCCTTTTATTTTTAGCCATCTTTCATAATTGAAAGTATCTCTGTGTTAAATAGAAAACGTTTCCATGAATTCCTCAACAGGCACTTAGTGCCGGCAATTGATGAAAATGAAATATTTAATGGGGTTTTATACCTGTGGACTTGGTGACACTGGTGCATCTCAGAAGCAACATTTTAATGGCATCAGGATGGATGGTCATGAGGCCACTCATCTCCCCAGCTTCGATGGTGCTTCTCCTTTGGGGCCAGTGTTGGATCCAGCCCGAGGGGTGTGTGAGTCAGTGGCAGCTGAGCTTTGGGAAGTGGTGGCTGCTCCTGACCCCAGAGTCTCCAGCTCCTCCTGCTGAAGACCCAGTAGAGCTGCCTGGGGCAAAGCTGATGTTTCTCACTTGTCAACCCACTTGGAATGAGATCCAGAGTCCAGTTAGCCCCATTCCTACTCTTACAAAGTGACCAGACAAATGCTTCTGGAAGAAGACAACACAGGAGCTCCTTCAGGAGGTGTCCTGCATACTGCTGCCCACCCACACGAGTTTGCACTCAGGATCTTCCTGAGGCATTATTTCTAGTCTTAGAAGGAGTTTCTTCCCTGGATTAGCTCACCACTTCTGAGGCCAGTTCTGTGCTCTCGTTTTGGTGCTCAAAGAGACAGACACTGCCCCTGCTCATCCTCAGCAGCTCAGCTGGATTTTGCCTTGGCCTGAAGACCTGCAGCAAGAGCATCTCAAAGAAAGTGGAGGAACATAAATAGCCCCTCAGTGGCACACAGTGAGGCAGGAGCTGATTCAGTTTAACAGAGCTACTAAAACCAACCCTGAGGATCCAAGGTTTTAATTGCATCCACTTCACAAATCAAGCTCTCTCTTATCAGACTCTCTTATTGTGACTCACCCCTAGCCCAGAGCCAACTGCTGTGGAGATAAAGGAGACAGACCTCACTTCCCTCTGTCCTTTCTCCCTTCCTAACCAGCTAATAACATCTCCTTCCTATGTACCCCTTTCTAGGCTGCCTCTCCTCACCCTCACCATCACTGCTTTGTCCCAAGCCACCTCCCAGCTGGTTCATGCATCTCACAGAATCCTGAGGGAAAAGGGTGTGAGGAACCCTGTTTTGTCCCTAAAATCAAGGAGGTAGGCCCCACCTTCTCCCTGCTGTCCCCAGACACAGGGACCAGCCCAAGGAGGGCCTCCTCTGCTGCCTGTGCCAGTCCCTGTTGCAAAACCTGTGGAAGAGAGTTTTCAGAGTGCTGCATCCGTTAGGGAATCACAACACCGCTGGAATTTATGAATCATAACTAATCATGTTGCCAGGTACAGGGAGGATTACACGATGTGTGCTCTAATAACTCCTGGGAGTTTAATCACCTGCGGTGGGTTCTGAGCACGTTGCATGGCAAGCTCACGTAACTTAACTTTTAAGGTGAAGCCACAATAAGGTGTTTCTTTCACAGGTCTTTCCTCACTTGGCTGGGCTAGAGCATCCCTGCAAGGAGCAGGACCTCCTGGCCTGGTGGGAGCAGGCAGGGCTGTTTGTCCCACAGGTGTTGTCACACCTCAGATGAATTTCCCATCAACAGCCTGGGAAGAAACTGGGTCTGAAGTTGGCATGAGACTGTTGTTGCAAGACATCCATAGATGCCCAGAAGCCAGCCTGGTCTCCAAAGAAGGCTGGAAAGGATTTTCATCCCAGAGAAGACACGGCTGGGGCTGCCCCGTGACTGTAATGCAGCCCTACAGTTTCTGTGCAGGTGAGTTGTGTCGGGTCAGAGCGAGCAAACCCATACTGTTGGTGCATTGTCCATTCCCTCCTGTCCCCCAGCCCCAGTGAAACACTTTGCCACTGTGAAGAGCAGCCTTTCTCAAGAAAATATGAATAATGAATATAATGCAATGCTGTGACAGTCCCTTCCTGCTGCCACAAGCACCCCAAGCAGCTGAGGTGGGTGCCACCAGCACAGCATTATCAACACCTCTTGGTCTAAGCTTAGCTTAACCAATACAGATACACCTGCTGTGTGAACAGAATGGCATTCAATTGCTGAGATAAACTTAAAACATTCCCCCTTCCAGGGGTGTTGGTGACCCCACTCTCTGCCCAGGCCCTGGCAGCAGCTTTCCCAGACAGCCAGAGCACAACTCCTGCTCCCCAACACCTTCCCCGCGGCCCTCGGAGGCCTTTCAAGCGAGAAGCAAACAGGCAACATTTTCAAGGCTGCCTCCCACGCAGTGCCTCTCTGCAGCCTCCCTTCCCACTCGCGGCGGGTTCACGAGTCTCTGGTGGATGAGCCTGCCCCCGGAAAGCTGCGGCTTTGCCAAAATTAGAAGTGTTTTTGCAGAAGGCAGCGATTTGGCTGATCGTTTTGCCAGCACACATCTCCGGGGTTTGCAGTTTGCTTCAGCGTTTTGTGTTTGTCTTTGATTTTGGGTTTAGTTTTTCTTGTACACAATATTACCAAAGCAAAATATTTTAATGTTTGCGAATATTTTTGGGGGGAGTGGGGGGGGGAGGGGCGGAATTGTGATTTTCAAATACCTTTTGAAATGCCAGGATTTCCTACCCAGCACTGGTCTCATTTTGCTGTCAGCTCACAGCATCAGCTCTGGTTACACAGAAGTCACTGTGAAAGGACCTGAACATCTTTCCCACTAATATGCTTTACTTTCAGGATGGTGAATTATTTAAAATGCTTTCTATGGCTTTAGTCTGCCCCAAGTCTCAGTCTCATATTTTGTTAATGTCAGTCTCATAATCGATTATTTCTTTTCTGGTAGCAACTGGCATCTCCTGTCAAGGACCAAGGTGCAGTTGATACCTTCCTGGGTGGTGATGGAGAACAGGGCAGAGGAGAGGGCAGAGGGAGTCTGGAATGATGCAGTAATTCAACCAAATCTGAGGATGTCTGTGACCTTCACAGCCTAGGGTGAGTTGGAGGAGAGCAAAGCCAAGAGCTGAGTAGAGAACTTACACCAGCCAGGTGAAGCAGACACTAGGGTTGGTGGACCCTAGACAGAAAGTATGGGCCAAAACTAGAAAAGTTATTTCAAGACAATGGGGAACATTTGAATTCAAAATGGATCTGTAAACGCTGTTTTCTGGCACCTGGGAAAACTATTCAGTAGTCAGAGCAGGAAAAGCGAGTGAAGAATAATGCGTCCTGCGGAAATTCCTGCAGCTCTTGGCTCAGCAGAGCATAATTGGAGGCTGGAGCCTGCTCAGGACTCTGGAGCCTGCTCAGGACTCTGGAGCTAACACCTCCACCCTTGCAAGAAGTGGGATCTTGGATGACCACAAGTGGTAAGATTGGGATGTCATTAAAATAGCAACACCTGCAGCAGCGCAGAGCCCTGAACTCCCTGCCGAGGAGTTTCATCCTGCTGCTGACTTAGAGGGAAGATGCCACCTACTAAATCACCCAAACCACTTCCTGCAGCACCTGGTTTTTCCTCCCATCTCCCATCCAAACAGTGGCTAGATCCATGTGAAAAAGGCTGGATCTGCTGGGCTGGGCATTGCTGGATCTACACCACCCATTGTCATTGGGACGGATGCAGGAGGAGTAACATACAGAAGGAGTAACTCCATGGGCAGAACGGGAGCACGGCCCTGCTCCATCCTGGAATGCACTTCTCCAGCATTTGGGCAAGCCTAATAATGACTGTTGTTCCTGAAAGAGGACTAGAAGCCAGGCAGAGGCATCTCCTGGGCTGTCTGGTCCTCCCAGCTGCCTGCTTGCTCCTCAGCTTTTTCTCCCTCTCAAAGTCTTCAGGAAGCTGCAGAGATTCTGAGATTTTTCTTTTCCCCTCTCTTTAAAGTGTGGCTAAAAATAAAGGGAGTGTTGAAACCCAGCCCAGCCCAGCCAGCAGAGCGTGTAGGTGTGATGCAAACCAACACCTGGGGCTGTGAAGAGTCCTGGGGGAGCTGGCACCCATCTGGCAGGCGTGTTCTCTCTTTCTCCTCGTCCTTTCCTTGGCACCTTGTCAAGGAGCCCATGAGATGCTGAACCTAAAGTAATCATGTTTGAAAATAGCCTACACATGTTGTTCTGGTTATGAGGAGAAGAGAACAAGGAGAGGACAGCAGTTTTTATTTGCAGAACTGTCTGGGACCCCTGAGGTGCCGCTGTGCTCTCTGATTTCATTTCCTGACTGAAGGTTTCTAGAGGTGGCTGGTAGAAAACAGTGATGGCAGATACTGCTCTGTGATGGTGGGCCAGGATATCTCTGAGGTGTAAATAGGCCAGGTGACAACATGAAGCGCAGAGAGGTGATTTCTTGGACAGCTATGGGTGCCAAACAGGGAAGGTTCAATGGAAAGGAGCTCCTCCAAGTGTCATGAAAACATGGAACCTCAGCTCAGGACCAGCAAGGAAGGCTGCTGTGGCAGTTGTCTCCTTAATTACAGATTTTCCATGGCTGCACAATGTGGGCAAGCCAGTCCCACAGTGCACCCCTCACTCATGCTCTCCCAGCGAGTGTGTGGGCAGGTCTTGTGGGTGTGATGGGGAGACACAGATCTGTCCTGAAGATGGGGGATTTGTAGGGCTTTTGAATCAAGAGAAAAGTCATACAACATGTATGACACTACTGTAGTCCCCTCAGAAGTGCCTCCACTCTGCCATAGCAGAGGGGATTGGGGCAGGGTGGGCATTAACATGCTAATCCTTACACAGCCTAAGGACTACAGTTACCATGGATGAAGGGCTGTGTTGGACAAACATGGACTTAGTGTCACCTGCAATGCAGTGGAGATTGGTACAAGAAGAATTTGCCCCTCTTGGGTCAGGAAATTCCTTGGTGATACCATGACCTTGGAGCAACTCAGGTCCTCCCTCTGCATGGCCAGTGTGCAGCCTTAGGGTTGGGGGAGGTACCCTGGGCTTTGATGGATGATAAAGGTAGCTCAAGGCAGGAGAGTGCATGTCCAAGGTGAGTTTTATGGGCTGCATTGGTCTGCAATACCCTCCACAGGGGCACCCCTCAGGCACAGCACCCCAGCTACTGCAGCAACCTGAGAGGCAGCAATGCCCCTTTCCTCCCAACACCTTCGGCAGGACTGGAAAACAGTAGGGAAGTATCCTCAGAGCATGCAGAGCCATGAGGAGCTGGAAGGAGGGCTGTGAAAACCCAGGTGGGAACCAAACGGGCTTCCAGGGACAGTCGGGCTGGTGATGCCTGTGGCCATCGGGCCAAAGAAAAAGCCATGACCATTGCCAAGACCCCACATTAATCTCCCCTCCCCTCCTCCACCACCCTTGCTTATGTAAGAGCATGGCTGGAAGCAGTTTATTCCCTCTCAGCCCTTTCCTGCTTATCTGGAGGCAGCGGGAGAGCAGGAGCCGGTCTCCCAGAAGGACCCTGCAAAGCCTGGGATGAACGCCCAGACCAAGAGCCATTTCCCAGGGGGATCGGGGGGATTGGGTAATTAATCACAGCTTGTCTGGGAGAGGATGAGGAAGTCTGAATAAAGGTGTTAACAGCTCTTAAAGGCTTTCCTGGTTCACAGAGGGTGCTGCCTCAAACAGATTATCTGGAAATATTATTAGCTGGAGTGGGAAAGGGCTTTTTCCCTCCTCTAGGTCCTTTGCATCCACCCTAAATCTGCTTGAGCTGTGGAGACAGGTTTTATTGTGCAGGGGGAGGTGGGGGAGAGGTGTTGGCTGTCAGTGGGTCAGCAATTAATTGGTTTATTCCTTTCTCACGGTTATTTTCTAACCAGCATCTGCTAAAGCCGCAGTGCCTGCTTTGTCCCAGCTCAGCAAACAAGAGCCACAGGGATTTGCATCGAGGGGACCCCAGGCCACGAGGCTGGCTTTGCAGGGGCTGCCAGGAGCTCCCTTGTCCTGCCAAGCCTCTTTCCCTGTTATCTCATCTTAGGAGGAGGATGTGATTAGCGTTTTCTGCCATGGGATGTCAGCTGAGGGATGAGAGCCATGTGCCAGGAGGAGGAAAGAGCTGCCACAGATGGATGGTAAGTGAAAGAAGAGACCTGCCCCCTTTGCTCCAAAGGCAACTTTCTTTCCGATGTCTCCATGGCCCATCAGTTCAGACAAATGCTCCTGTTCAGCCCTGTGCTTCTCTCCTGGCAGAAGTGACCCTCAGCCACGTGTTTCTGGGTGAGAGTGGGCTCTCCTCCATCTGCTGCCGCCGTCTGGGAAATAATTTCTGATTGATCCAGTTTTATTGAAGCAACATTCCTCTTTACCTGTGGCTTTGTTACAATTCTAGCAGCTTTGCAGGTCAGAAACAGAGGGTGCCATCAAAGCAGCAGCCTTGTGCCCTGCCAGCTCCAGCTTCAGCCCAGTCTCTGTCCCAGCTCTGCTGCTGTAAATGAGCTGCAGTGGGTGGTGGGGCTGTGCTGGCACAGCTGTGCCAGGCACTGGGGGCTCCCTGTGAGCACCACTGATAAGTCTCTTACAGTAATTGCCCTGATAGTGCTTCTGAGCTGGGAAATCACCTTTCAGACCAGAGCAGGGATAGAGAAAGAACAGGGCTTTGGCCTGAAGGACTTCCATAGTTGTAGCTTGGCATCATTTTGGCTTGGAGTGAAAAGCATAAATTTTGGGTCCTAGAAAGGTGATGGAGCAAGGACTGTGAAACTGTCGGTGCAGGATAGTCCTCTCTCTGCTGCAGCTTCCTGGCCCCTCCCAAAAGCCTGCTAGGCAAGTGGGAAACCCCCTCCACGGAGAAACTAGTTTGAAATCACATCATCTACAAGGCACATTCCCTTCTGCAGTGCTGCTACTTCTCTCCCAGCTCTCCCTACATATTTAATAGGAATTAGGCACTCGGAGCAGAGTCCCATGGGCTGCTTTCTTCAAGGTTGCATTGATCTCCAACAACTAAGTTAGCCCCAAAGAAAGCATAATGAAAGCAGCAGATTTCCAGGTCTCTCTTTTTCCTTTACAGAAGACAGTCCCTTTCACACATGAAGCCCAGCGAGCCTAAACCAGATCCCCGTTCTCCATGGGGAACAACCTACAGGGATGATGAGAGAAGCAGAGTGAGTCCCCAGCCCTCTCCAGAGCTGAACTGCAAAACCAAAGGCTTCAGCAAAGCCCTTTGAGCCACCCCACCTCCCAGCAGAGTCTCTGTCCCTTTCTCTGGACTCAGAGCTGGAGATAATGACAGGTACGGAAAATCCATTCCAAGTAACTGGATAGCCCTTCATGCAGCACTGCCGGCTCCATTAGCACTTCCCCAGCTGCTGGGAGACTGCAGGAACACTCCAGGGAGCAAGCAGGCACAGGTGATGCTGGCATGGGTCTGGAAACAGCCCAAAGGTGGGGGGAGCCCGAAATTCCTGGTGTTCTGGACCCTTCCCCTCTGCTGGGGGATGTCTCATCAAGTTCTGTGTTTCCAGACAGCCCCATGGCTGTCCCAGGTGGGGCAGAGGTTCTGGGCTCAGGGATTTGAAGGCACTGGTGGCAGAGCAGGAAGATATCCTGTTTCCTTGAGGCAGAAAGGTAATTTTGTGTTAAAATTGCTTTTTCCTCCTGAAAGGTCCTTAAGCATTCACTAAGCTGTTAAGGGACAGAGGGGGAGTGGTGGGTAAGAGGGGAAGGGACCAGGCACTGCGTGGGTTGGCACTGGTGACCAGCACCTTAACCATGGGAAGGGAATGTTGGCTGGGGGCTCCAGCGAGACCCTGTAGCAGCACATGCTGTTCAGTAGCTCCTACAGGCTCATATTGAACCTGAGGGCTGTGTCCACACACACAACAATGCAGGGTTTTTATCCAGAGGGCATGAAGTGGGCAGGAACCAGGAGGGGGACAGGCTTTTTGATGTTGGACTGTCATTACTGTGTAAAGTAAACCAGAAAGCAAAGGGTCAGTGTTTCTAGTCTGCATGCAAGCTTTGAACTAAGCCAAGCTCTTGCTTGTTCCAGCAGCCCTTTCCTTCTGGAAGGATGTTTCTGGTAACACGTTTCTGGGGAAGGAAATCAGCCATGTGGCCAGCAGAGTGTCACACTGAACCTGACAGTGCTCAATAAAGGCAGACTGATGCTCCAGGAGGAGCAACTGGACAAGGGGCTTGTTACAGGCATCTTCCCCCTGTGCTCCTGGCTCCCCTGCAGCCTTTAATTCTGCAAAGTAACTTGGATTGTAGCCACTGGAGTGAAGGGATGTACCTGGTAGTCTTGTGTTCTCCACTGCATTGATAGATATATGTAATGTGCATGATGGAGAAGGGACCAGCCACTTGTTCTTGTCTCGAAAAGCCTCTTGTTGCCAGGGAAGGACCAGGGCTCACACCCCAGCTTCTGTGTCATCAGTAACCCTCCTGCTGTTGAAATTGCATTGTCTCTCTTAATCATGAAAGGCTTATTTTCCCACACTGGAAAATTAATTCAGCACCATTGGCAAAGCTGGGGGCTGGGAAGTTTTAATTACTGTTTGTACAGTGCTCAGTGCTATGGGGCTCTGGCTGATGAATGGTGCTGGAGGCCTGGGAAGGGTTATATTATATATTAGCAGTTACTTATGGTTTATTATGTATGTGAGTTCTGTGGTCTTGTCTCTCTGGTCTCCTTCCTGATGCCTAAGATGCAGTAGGGCTTTCTTACTCAAGCAGTACAAAACCCACCTCCTGTCACTGTTACTGCTTCAGAGTAAGAGGGGAACCCAGAAAGTTCAGTGTCCACCTACAGCCTAAATAAACTCAACCAGCATATGCCTGTAAATACCCACCTGTTACACAGGGAAGAAGAGGCCTAAAGCCCTTCTCTCATGAGGCTTTTCTCACTCAAACATCTCCTCCTTAGGCAATGCAGCCACATCCTGCATTAACCTTCCTGTCCCCTCCTTGTTCAGAGCAACACCTCCTTAATTATAATCCATCAAATTCCTCTCTCCTCTACCTGGAAAAAAAAATGGGATTTGGGGACAAGGAACAAATGCGGAGTCATAAGTCTCTTTTCATGGGAAAGGAAATCAATCCAGCTCCCTGCTGGGAGCCCTGCTTTGCCTAAACCCTGGCAAAATGCAGTAAGAAGTTAAGGCTCTTAGCAGGCGAACATTACAAGAGCCCCATTAAGCACAGCTCGGGTTTTTGTGGTCAAGTGTTCCGTGTGGCACCCGGCGCTCCACGTTTGACACAACGGGGCCATTGTGGCCACAGCGCCCTGGCAGCAGCACCCCACGGCTGCCCACCCTGGGCAGCTCAGCAGCCCCTCACAGGGCACAGCCAGGCCTTTGGAAGAGGGTTCTGCAAAGGACACGAGTGTTTTGATGATGGCCAGGTCCTGGAAAAGGGATACACTAGCTGTCAGTTGGGATGTGTGCCCACATGTGTACAGCTGGCCCACTGACAGCCCACATGTGTCCATCTTGTGATGGTGTCCAGGCTTATGATACCAGCCACATGAAAATCAGTGAGAGAACAGGATGGCTTTGACCTAAAGTTTTAAATTACCACCACCATTTGTGTTTTAGTGGCATGCTCGGTTTTCTGACAGGTACTTCTGCAACATTCCACTGATTACTTGCAAGGGGCACAACTGGAGTTACTTAAAATTTGCCAAACCTTCTCAAGGGCCAAATCCTTTCCAAATGATGTGCTTTCCCTCTATAGCCAGCTATCACCTCATAGCTCCTCCTGAATGGTGGCTCCTGAGGTGGTGGGCAGCCCCTGCCTGCCTGTGTGAGGCATATTGGGCAGGGCAGGGGAGGGTGAGGGCAGGGTGACTGCAGTCCCCACCCATTGCCAGCACTGCTTCTGATGTTTCCCTCACAATCTGGGACAGACAGAAGGCAGGAAGAAGTTATGTGAGCCTCTGTGCCCTTGATGCTGCTGCTTGGGAGGGTTTCATTGGCTGCCAGGTACATTATGGCTCCTGGGTTGAGATCTGTGGCTTTCTCAGGGCAGTTGGTTTGAGGTCCCATGGGTTACCATGGCCACATCAGTGAAATCAGGCAAGGAATGTACCCACCAGTCCTTTCAGCAGCACCAGGATGTGTCAGGGTGTGATGGAGCCAGCCCAGCCCCATGCCTGGGAAGGACAGAAAGGCACAAGGTGCAAACAGTCCAACTCACATCCCTCCAGCACTTCCCCACTGAAGTGGTGAGCAGATGTCAGAGGAATGTATTTTGCAATGGGTTTATTCAGTCTGGAGTAACTCCTGCTCTCTCTCTTTCAGGATATTCTTCTCTGCAGCCTGCCTGACAGAGAGTGGGGAGGGATTCAGCATGAAGCCACAAAACCAACCTTGAGGAAGAAACAGAGCTTTCCTCCTGCCCTCCACCCCTGCCAACCAAAGGGGAGAGGCTGTCCATGGATGTCCCTTTGGGGCAGCATCCTGGGCGAGGCAGCACCCCTGGGGGCTCAGCAGGCTCTTGGAGGGAGGTTCTGTTTAGGCTGGCTGCTGCTGATCCCAGCCTGTCTTCAGCACACAGATGCTTTTAACCTTTTGAGGAGGGGTTGGCATGGCCAGCAGCTGCTGAGGGCACTGCCACCATTCAGTCATGTCCCTGCTCAGGGCACAGACTGTAAACACAGTAGGGAATCGAGGCCACATCCCAGCCCAGCTTGGCTGCCTGCCTCGAGGTCCCCATCGCCCAGAATTTGGAGCTCTCCTCTTTTTCCGTTACCTCTAAGCAGAAATGGTGAATGTTTCAGTAACATTTCCTAAAAATAAAAATGTCAACAGAAAGAGCCATTTTATAACATGAGTCTGTGCATCTTCGGGCCCTGAGCAATCAACAAGCCAAGAGGAGAAAGGCTGGAATAGCTCAGGAGTTTAAAGATACTCTGAGAATGTGCCTTATTGTCCATGGGCCTGCTCTCACCAGCATCACCTGGGGCAGGAGGGCTGTTTGAGGACTGTTTTCCCTGCCTCCCTAGGCAAATATCCAAATTTCTACAAAACCAGTCTATCTGTCTGATACTCTGCTTGATAGAAAAGCCTGTATCTGAAAAAAAGGAAATGCAACTTGTGTGACTGTGCTGAGATCCCATAGAGTGTCAACACAGGGACTGGTCACTGTTCCATTGCCCCAATGGGGTGTTGTGGCTTTCATTGGGAACGAAGTCAAAGGATATAGGCACCCTGTGTTAGACAAGGCTGTGCTAAGCAGGAATGCATAAACTTGGTGCAGTTCATAATAGCCTTAAATGTCAAGGAGTGGCTTTTGATGCAAAACTCAGCCTATGTGGCATCCTTGCTTGCCTTCCTCAGGCCCTAGTCTATCCCAATCTCTGGCAGGATCCTTTATGGGAGCCAGAGACAGGGACAGGAGCTTCTCCCCACCAGCTGAACATGGATGGTGGATGCTCAGGTAATTTAAAGAACTGCATTAACCCATCTTTTTTGCCCCATCTAAGTTGGCAGGTCTGGTGGATGTGCTGCATGGTTCCAGAGCCCAGCTCTGAGGAACAGGGCATCTGAGGACATCAGGAGGACAGTGAAAGCCTTGTCATACAGCCTAAAGTCTCACAGCAAGTGTCTATTAATAAGCCATGCCCACGCTTCCTCCAGGTATTTACAGTGCCCTTTCTCCCTGTTAGCTTTGAAAACCACAGCTCTGTTTCGACAGAGCAAGTCCTTTTCTTTTACTGATGCATTTGGTGCCACAAAGTGCATTTGGCTGGGGCTGCGTGTTGGTAAAAACCTACCTCATTTTGGGAAGTGAACAGGATTTCCCTCCAAAAATGACCTCTGTCTCCAGATGGGCAGTTCCAGCCTGTCCTCCAGGAGCCTCTCTGCTGTGGGGATGGTGGCTGGCTGGTTTTAGTGCTGGCTGAGGAGAGGTGCCACAAAATGCAAAGGTGACAGCATCAGTCCAGCCAGCAAGGTCACCTCTCCCCAAGGAGGGTTGTCCCAGGTGAATGGGGGCAGGTGGGGATTCCCAGGTGCTTGAACAGGGACATTTGGAGGTTTACCCCTAAAGCCCTGAAAGGTGGCTGGTTTCTTACCTTTGCCCAGGGCAGAGCTCCTTGTGCCACAGCGTTTCTTTGGCAAATGAGCCAAAACTGGCATGGCTGCAAAATCGGGCCTGATGTCAACTGGAATGAATGAACCTGGCCTGTGAGTCAGGCTGGGCAGGAAAGGTAAGGAAAGAAGCATTTTCACCCCAGGGAAACAATGGGGAAATGAAATGGCAACTGGGACTTCTGAGTTTGTCTGCCCTTCCCCAGGGAGGGCCCTGTGGGGTACAGAGGGCAGTTCCCAAAATCCTGTATCTCTTGTAATTCAGCTGTACTCTCCGAGAAATGTCTTTTTGCTGTTAGATGTGACTTTCTTCTCTCCAGTTGGAACTGGAGACAAAGGAAAGAATTGTTGGCAATGAGCTATTTATAGAGAAATTAATCTTGATACTTGCATCACTAATACAAGGCCAGGCAGCACCACAACTTTCTTACCGTAGTTAAGGACAGCACTTGGGGAGATTGAGAGCCTGGAGGTCCTGTGAGTGGTAGGAGCATGTTCCAGCATTGTTTGGTTGCAAAAGAAGAACCCAGTTTGCCTCACTGGAAAAACAGCCATGCAGAAACCACAAGAACTCGTCGTTCTGGTCAGGCCCTTGGATTTTGTGAGGATTTTTTGATTAGTCCTTCACAATTAAAATTCTCACTGAGCTGCCTTGCTGCTTGCAAGGCTGATTGGGATTGTGCAGGTAAGCTGGCAAGCAGGATTGCCACGAAGCACCGAACTATATTCAATCAGCCCACCTCGCCTGCAGGAACATGGTTAGCTGGCACCACATCAGCCCTCCTGGTAAATTAGATATCTCACAGTGGCTTAGTCACACCGGAGAAGTACATGGCTCACAACTTGCTGAGACAAATTTCTCCCAGCTTTAATTAGCCATGAGATGCTGGAGTGCCTCAAGCGCTCTCCCTGCCCGTGTTTACACTCGGTGCATCACTCCAGTTTGGACCGAGGTCTCCAAATATTTGCAGTTAGCAAATATTGCTATGTTTTGCCATTCTGGCTCTCTGCAATTAGCTGGAAAACACAGGTTTGTATCCCCAGTCTTTTCAAAACCAAAAGGGTGGATGCTCACGTCCCAGGACTTCAGCAGGAGAGCCAGCACTGCTCACCCAGCATCTCTGCTGTCACCCCTGCAAAGGAACGGGGGGAGGAGGAGGAGGAGGAGGAGGAAGAAGAGGAGGAGGAGGAGAGGCTTCTGGCACCCTGGGGATGGAGCAGGGACCAAATAGCAGGAACTGCTCATATAAGTGAAGGATCCCTTAACATTTAAGACTTGATTCTGTCTTTGCGTGTGTGTTTTTATATATGAGGGCACTTTGCCCTTTCCATATCTCCTCCCCTCGTATTTCTCTTACTGATGTGATGACAGGTAACTGAGGTGTTTTCAAACAAACCTCCATTCTGATGGTGTCATGAAGGTTCCCAGTCCAGCCAACTCACACTTACAAGTGCTAGACTTGGCACTTCTTATCTGGCAGCAAAGGCACTAAAAACCTTCGAAACAATCTGCGTTTTAATCTTGGTCATGTTAAGCAGCTCTCAGGATGCAGTGATGCATTTACTGGTTGCACAGAGCACCACTGGCAGCTGTTAAATAATGATGTTTAATCTGCAGTAACAAAGGACACGAAATCCACGTTGCATAAACTCTGCTGAAGGTAAATATCGCTTTTATCTAAAAATATACAAGGTTAATTTAAATATTTGAGGTCTGCCCACCCTCCAGACTGTGCATTTATATGTGTAAAATTGATGTGAGAGGCAGCCCAGGTGGGTTTACATGTTCGTGCTGGCAGCAGAGGCTGCAGTTGCTCTGCAGGGACGGATGGGTTGGAACATGCCTGGCACTAAGGCATGCACTTAAAAACTTCCAGCTCAGACAGACTCATCCTCTGTTCCAGTCTGAGCCTGAGTGCAGAGAGCCACGCCAGAGAAGGGCTGCAGTGCCCACCTTCGTGTCACCTGCTATAAACTGTGGCAGTGCTGCCTTGGCCCTGGCATGGCCAGGGGACAGCTGGGCACTGTAGCAGGGGAGGGGAAGAACTTGTTTGACTCTGATAAATGATGCTGTCCTCCTCGAGCTAAAATGGAGCTTGAATTAATATTTTATTCCTCCCATCCAGACTCAAAAAAGGGGAGCCTCAGCCACTGGGATGTTTTCCTTTGCCAAGCCCCTGCACAGCTCAGTTTTAGCCAAGAGTAAGCCCAGCCCCTGAGACAGCTCTTGAGAACGTGATGCTTGGTAGTGGTTCAGCACGTGTATTTAAGCCACCACAAGTAAGTTACAGGGGAGCAGTGCCATTGTGGGTTTCTGACTGTGTTGCAGCAGTGTGAAGGCAAAGAGGGGCAGGAACAACAGGGGGAGAGGAGGTGCCCCTGCTGTCAAGAAAGCAAAGCCTGATTCTGCTAACGTGGCTCATCATGGGAATTTGCTCCTTTGGACCCTCCCTCCATCCAGCATCAGGTGCTGCCTGGCTGGTCTTGCCCAGCCAGCTGCTGGTGCCGTGGTGGAGCTTTGCTGTTCACGTTGTGTTGCACCTTGGAAAGGCATTTGCTGTGTCTGGTGTTGGCTGTGACACTTGGGAACTGAGAGGGGTTTCTCTTTTGCAATTACCAGAGTGGCTGAAAGGCACAAGTTCTGCAGTACCTGGCATTTTGTCTTCCATCTGTCTCTGGGCTTGTAGAAGCCAAAAAGGGAATAGAGGATTGCATTTACCCCTTCTCCCAGCATGGGTTAGCAGAAGCAAAACAATAAATCAGGAGACATTTCAGCACTTACCTCCTGTTTTTACAGAAATCACTATACATTACAAATGCCTTTGCATATTTTATAGCACTTTAAAAAGCCAATGTAGCTAATCTGGAAGTTGGCTTGTTCAGAGAAGCACAAAACATGTGCAGCCATAAAAATCTCTCATTTGATGTCAAGTTATTGCATTTTCAAGTGTCTGAAAAGCAATCACTATTACACATCCAAGGAGTTTGCCTTGACTCACCCCAGCTCCTCATGGCTGGTGAGAACAAAAAGATCAGCACAGCATCTTGAAAAGTTGTGCTGTTGCCACACAGAACAGCTGTTTTGGTAGCAAAGGCAGCCTCCATCCAAGGGCTCACCTTTAGAAGTGCAGTGTGCTTTTGTGCAGTTGGGGAAAAAAGGGTATTCTGACTGAAAAGGACAGAGATAATCAAAGTGATGCTGAAAGGTTGGAGGAGTAATGGTCATGCAGTGATTGGCATCTCTCTAACAGGGAAATGTGGCTCACGGGGGTTTTGAGTTGCAAAGTGCTATCCCATCTCTGAGAGCTGGTGGAGAGTTGGATAATCCTGTTTTCTCTCCTCTGGCTCTTACTACTGCAAAATCTGTGGGAATTTGTTGGTTTTGGAAAAGCTGTTTCTCTGCCTAGATGGATCAAGAGGTTCAGCAGTGGTATAAGTTGCATATGTTCATGCCCAGGTACTCAGGGTGGTCACATAACCCTCAGCCTGTAGAAAACCAGACAGAAAACTGGCCTCTCCAAGTGCTTGATTCAGGCTAAGGACTGTTCCCAGGTCCCCTTTCTCTTGACACTTGGGCATTTGCTGTGTTTGGTTGCTGGAGGGAGGAAGACAAATGTTGGGATTAATAGTAAGGTTGGAGTAAGGTTAATATTGGGGTTAAAGTTGGTTATCCCCAGATGTCTTGCCCTGGCCTGGTTCAGCTGATCACCAGGTCATCTTGGCCCCTCTTCTGCTGCAAAGAACAGCTTGGCCAAGCCTAAATATGTTGCCCACTTCAAAAGTGGTTCCATCTGTGGAAGGAAAGCCATTTTCAAATGAGGAAGGGGTCGGGTGTGCTGGTGTGCAGGTCCAGCCAGGGGCACAGCCAAGCACCAGCCCACGTGGTGGTGGCAGCCTGTTCAGCTGGAGCAGAGGACAGCAGTGAGCTGGCAGCAGCAGTTGGTGTATTTCCTGCCTGTAACCTACTTAAGGGGAAGGCTGAAATCTGTTGCAGGAGCAGGCAGCCAGGAGCATTGGATGCTGCTGGAAGAGGGAGTATGATTCAGCCACCTGAAGGCATCTCCCTGTAGGAGAATTACCTTCCCTGTAAAGCAGCAGGCATTGCTCTTAAGTGTTATCAAGCTTAAATCGGTTCCCTAGGTGACATCCCGGTAAGTGGATTTCCCAATTAAGCACATCCCGATTAAGTGGGATGTACTGTAATTACAGAGCGCTCAGCACTAGGAGCAAATCAGCTCCGTTTGCAGCAGAAGGGCCAGATTGAAGCTCTTCCCCAGTCTGGGGTGGGCTGTACCAAGGGATTTCTGTAAGCACGAATGTGGGCAGCAGGAGATGGGATTTTGCAGCCCCCCCCGCCATGCCAGTCAGCGTGTTCCCTGCAGAAGGAAGATGCTGCAGGAAGCCCTGGTGCCACATCTTTGAACGCTCTGGTAACAGGAGCATCCTCCTTTTGAGGTTGCACTCATGTCTCCTGCTAGTCCACAATCTGCTGGATGAAGCCTTTGCTCCTGCCAGAGAAAATACCCACCAGCAGAGAAGGCTGTGTGTGGATGCTGTGCAGGGAAACAGTGGCTGTTCCTATGGAGGCAGAGGCTGTCAGATGGTGCTGCCCCCCACCAGGCAGACCTTCAAAGCCAAATTCACAACCCAAGAGAGGTGGTTTTCCTGTCACTGCTCCCTGCCCATCCCTCTGCCTTCCTCTTCAAAGGTGTCCCACTCCCAGCACGAAGCCTCATGGTCCTGGAGTTAGAGTGGGGCTACATAAGCCCATTCATCTAAAGCTTTGTGGTTCCCAGCTGCTGCTGGGACATCATGGGGAAGAAGATGCTCCTTTGTTTGTTGTCTGTTAGTGAAAAGAAGAACAGAGCATTTACTGCCTTGGACAGGTCAGAGCATTTTTATCTGGATGGGGACATGAAATCTAAGTGGACAGCCCCTGGCAATTAGCTGGTCAAGGCAGCACTGAAACACTGGATGCAGTGCAACCTGTTGCAGGGTGTGTGGCACAGGAGCATGGCCACTTTGGAACTGGCACCCTCAGACCAGGCCAGCCTCCAGTTCAGAGCTTGTTTTAGTACTCACCAGGTTTAGCCAGCTGCCTCAGGGTCCTTAATTCCCACTTGGCCAGGAGGTGATGTAAGTGCAGTGCAGCCCACTCTCCCTCCAGGCTCCTGGTCCCCTAGGTCGTGCTGGATGGGGCACGTCTTTGGTGGCCGTGGTGTTTCCAGGCCTCTTGTGCCTGCAGACAAGGTAGCCAAAAAGCTTTTACACCTCCTACTGTGTTGTTTGCTGGGGCTGCAGGGTGGGGAGCAGGAGTCTTTCTACTTGCCAGAGCCTCAGACCTTACATTTTAGGATGACCTGTCACATGAGTTTTAGCTGCAGAGAGAACACAGTAGGACAGCATGGGAAGCTGATGAGCTGCTCCTACCTTTGGGAAGGTTATCCGTGTGTACATGAATTGGCTCTGTCCCATGTGGATGGATTCACACTCCCACTCACTGGGCTGACCCCACAGCACTGCAGCACCTCAAACCCCTTGGTGATGCCTCCTCATTTGTCGCTGTGCCTCTCTCTCCCCCTCCAGCAGCTTCCCTCCCCCACGAGCCAGGCTGCAGTATCCCCACGCTGTGGGATCCCCACGATGCTCCTATCGGACCCAGCCAGAGATGCAGAGCACTCCTGTGTGTGCAGTGTCTGCTGTTCCACCCCCAGGCCCTTGCGCTGCTGCTTCTTCCATACTGCTGGTTTTGCAGTGCCACCCACTGGCAGAGGCTCCCCAGAAATTCTCCTCTGCAGCTTCTCTCTGCCACAGGTGATGCTCCAAAGATGAAATATTAGAAAGATGGCTCTGGTGGGTGCTGGTCCCGGACATCTGGAAGCTTTCTGGCATCCTGTTTTTGCATATCTCAGTGTATGCTGAGCCCCAAAGCTGGAAGGTCACCGGGCTGACAGAGTCCCACCTCCCAGCTCAGGCTGTGTTTGTGTTCAGGGCAGCTCTGTGTCCTGCCTGCAGTGTGGCAGGGCAGGAGGCAGCAGCAAGGTGGTTTCCCAGCCCTGTTTGCTGGGTCTGCCAAATTGGCTTATGTAGGTTCTGCATCCATGTTTTCCTGTGCAGGATAAAATACAAACCCCTGGCTGATACCAAAACCCACACTGTACATAAGGAGCATGCATTCCAATTGGGAGTGTGCTCCTGGCAATGGGGGCTTGGAGACTTGTGTGGGAGGGGGTGCTTTAGGGGCACAGTCATTTAACAGTCAGCCTGGTCTCTCTGAATTTTCCTTGTCTCTTTCTCACCCCATGTATAGTCTTGTTTACATCCCCAATCAAGAAACAGGAGGAGAGACAGCAAAGAGACAGAGCAATGCAGTTCCCAGGGCTGGTGTGCAGTGAGTGCCATGTGAAGAAGCCCACTGCCAGGCTGGTACCCCTGGAGCAGCCAGAATCAGCCCACTGCCCAGATGTGACTGCCATGTCGATGCAGCAGCAGCAGCAGCAGCAGTGCAGAGGGACTGCCAGGCACTTTCTCCCCAGCCTCCTAATAGGCAGTGAGTGCTTGTTTAAAATAAAGCCTGACAAATGGCATCTTGGGGGCGTCAAGTCCTGGAGCAGTGTCTTCCGAAAAGTATGAAAAGGCCCCGGAGGGAACCTGGCACAGCCTCCCACATGACAGTAATTAGAGGCTTTTGCACTCAGGCTTTGGGAGCTGCTCCTCTTGCAAATTGGCCTTGATTGAAGAGGAAGAGAATGATTAGGCTGAAGAGGAATAGTGGGAGTGGCAGGCAAAAATACAGAGGTAAGTCTCAATTTGTCTTCTGATTTTTTTTTCCCTCCTCTTCCTCTCTCCCAAACGGTGTCTGTGTGGGTGGAGGGAGCAGCACTCTAGCTCTGCACAGCCTGGGCTGGCTCTGCCTGAGTGCCCAGAGGATGTTAGGCTGGAAAGGAGCAGCTCTGCTCTGGTCCTGCCTACGCAGCCCCAGAGCATTGCCCAGTGCTTCCTGCAGCTGGTCCTGTTTTGGAAAGCTCCCCAGGCTGGATGGCACCAGGGTCACCCATCCTTTTGCAGAGGTGGCAAAGGAGTTAACCCCTGACCTGGGTTATATCCCTAGCTCCCTGTAAGAGCTATACTCCCTGTAAACCCCAGGGGTTACAACTCTTTCCTCTATTTTAATTATAAAGGAGATATTGATAGCTTCTTCAGTCCAACTTTTACAACGCTATGTATTTTAGACCTCTGTTTTTGATTAAGTTATCTGAATATATTTAAGTTCAATGCTAAGCCCTGCATCAATGTTAGTGGCTCTTGAAGGATAACTCATGGCATTACAGAAATATACTCCCTTCCCTTCTTAAAGCTCTGTCCCTTCTCCCACAGGCACTGAAGATGTCCTGACTCTGGCTGGGGTCCTCCAAGGAGCAGTTTGTGTCAAAGTACTTGGGGAAGTCACTATGGCATGAACATGGATGCTACCTCGAAACTCAACCAGCTGCTTCATCCTGTAGGGCCAAGGAACTGATCCAAAATTCAACCAAGAGCCTTTGACTCCCAAGCCCAGGCAATCAATAGTCAGGTAAAGCAATTTAGCTCGTGTTAAGGCGGGACAGGTCACCTTCTTTGTCCAGTGTGAAGGGCAGCTAAATAAATGGTTGCTTGAATGCAAGTGTAAAAACTCCAGCAGTGAGTTTTTGAGCAGCCGGCCAAGCTCAAGGAAGCTGCTGGCCCAGTTTGCAAATGGATCTTCTTTTCTGGGTCCAGCCCTGCAGCTGCCAAACCCAGTGGCCAGATCCCTGTGGGAGGATGGGGAAGCAGGTCCACTGCTCTGCATTTGGTGCTTGTTAATATTTGGATGAGGTAAGCGGTGTGCTGAATTTAGTGCAGCAACTCTGTTTGTTACAGGGCAGTATCTCTGCAGAGGTACCAGGAAATTCTCCACAGCTTATGTGGCATGCAGGCTGATGCAGAGGCAGGGCAGCAAGCCCTTGGCAGGAAAACAAACACCCTCCTGTGTTGGGCTGAGGCCTTGAATCACAAGGGTGATATGACTGAAGAAGGGACAGGCAAAGGCGCTTTACCTGCCAGCTCAGGTGGGCTGTGGTGCCTGACCATCCCGAGTGGCAGCGGCTCCAGCTCCTGCAGTGGCACTCAGCCCCCCTCAATCCTCCATGGCCTTTCAGAGGGGAGGCTGCTTGCTGGAGGGAGCAGGGTAAGTGAAAGAGGAAAAGCCAAATCACATCCTTGCAGCCCCTGCCGGCAGCGGAGGCGCTTACTATGCGAGCGAGGCTTGCAGCCCCGGTTCATTCAGCACGGCAGCGTGTGTGAGTGTGCCCCACGCACAGCAGGCTCGGTGCTCTCGAGGTCAGCTCAACAAACTGCTCAAAGCCCACGGATGATCCCCGGGCTTTGCATCTGGCCTCAAATACTCTGCTAAACGCTTGCAAAACGCTGGGCACGCTGGTGGGGTGAGCTGCTAGGGGGGCAGCCGGGTGGTGTTGGGGGATGACGACCCCCCAGTTCCATACAGCCAAACGGGATCAAACTGGCACTGAGGGGTGATCAGTGGCACCACATTCGAGTGGGGCCAAGTGTTCCTCTGAGCAATGTGTGCTGCACCAAGTTGCCTGTAAACCTGCAGCACTTGAAGAGCAGGGTCACATCCCAGACTCATTTTCCTTGAGATGGTGGAAAAGAAGAGCGCATGCTTTCTCCTTTAAACTAGAAGCAAAGCTGAACTCCCTTTCCTCCCCAGAGTACCCAGGTTTGGTCCCTACCCTGCTTTGCATTACCAAGGGAACAACAGCATCTCACAGCTCCCTCCCATCCTCCACCATCCTGTATCCCTGTTGCAGTCATGCTAGCCAGTGGATTCAGCTGATTGTGCTCCAGAACAGACAACAAAACCTCCAGAAAATAATTTTTCATTTCCACATGCTTCCCCACAGCTGCCTGCAAACCCTGTGCTGTGCTTGGCTGCAAGAGGTTCCCTGGGGCTCCCAGGGATGGGCTGTTGGGCTGTTGGGCTGCATAGGGCAGAAGGAGGGGTCTTTAACCCCTCCCAGTGCCAAAAGGAGCCCTGCAGCTCCTCTCCTCAGGTTATGCACTGGTGTGATTGGACAGCAGATGACAGAGGTTAGGATAAGGCCTGGGATGGCTGGGGTGCTGTTGCCATGGAAATCACCCTGTGTCTGGAATAGCAAGAACAAGAGCAACTCAAAAAGTAATGATCTGTCACATTGATTAAAGGGGAGTTGGAGGGATTTTGTTTGGGGAAAGCCTTGTGCTTCAAGTCATATGAATCCATATGCCACGTCTCCCTGTTTGCCTTCCCCTGAAGGGCTCCGTCAACAGGAAATAATCTGATTTGTTTTGACCGGGGGTTTCTCCAGGGAGTGCTGACACAGTGCCTGCCCATCAGCTGTGCTGCACAGCTCTGCCACCCCAGGATGAAAGGCACCAAGTCAATGCAATATTCATTCACTTCCTCTTCCCTCCTTCATTCAGTTCTTCATCCATTCATCTGCTTCATTCACATTTCCGCGGCACTTTAATGAGCAGTGCTTAGCCCCTGCAGCCTGCAGAGCCTTCCCCCACTATGCTCTGTGCTGCAGATGGCTGCAGGCTTATTTATGTGGCAGGGCAAAGCTCAGCATGGCTGCAACGGGGCTGTGTTCTGCCCAGCTGGCACTTGGATCTCTAAAGCCCCCACAACTGCCCCCACGTTTTCCTATTCCATCTTTCACACCTTGGTGATTTATCTTGGTCGTGATTTCCACCTCATCCAGCTCCTGTGCTCTCCGTGGGAACCCCATCGTGGTGCTGCTGGTGCCTCCTGGGTGCAGGGAGCGGCTTGGCAGGTGGTGGCAAGAGGTGGCAGGTGGCATTGCTGGGGAAGTGGGAGGGAGCCAAGCGTGAAATGGGCATCGCTGGAGCGCTGGTGCCAGGCACTCGGTGCCAAGCCAGAGCCCCCAGCATAAACATCCTCAGGGCTGTGTCACCGTCCACCTGCCCCCGCCACGCCAGTGCCTTTGTGGCACTTGAGGAGCATGGGATGATTTCTTCTTTTGTCTGCCTGGTGTCCTGCTCTCAGAGAGCAGTTCAGCAGAGGCAGGCAGGTGGTAGCCCCTGTGTGAGCTCCGGGTTTGGGCCAGGGGAGCAGAGCTGGGGGCCAGCAGTTACAGGGCGAGCAGCCAGACCCCCGGCGTGAGCAGCTTGGGCAATGACAACTCACAGCCATGTGCAGGAGCAGGAGGCACACGCACCAGTCACAGGCAAGCCCCTGGTTTTAGGGATTTTCCTCAGATAAAGGTGGCTCAACCCTCCTGTTGCCCAATTTTGGGCACTCACAGGGTGTGGATGGGGGGGAAGAAGCACCTCTGTATTTCAGTGCCCTTTTTTAACCACGCCAGAACAGGTCTGCATTTTTTCCCCCGCTGATACACAAACATTTCTCTTGAAGAAAATAAATTGCCTGAATACTGGCTGGGTAGAAATCCAAGAAAGATTAAAAGCAGAAAACTAATTTTCCTGCCCATGATCTCAGTGGTGGGAAACGACGCCTCCCTCCCTCGGCCTGAAACACGCCTCGCTGTGCTTGCGTGTGAGCTGCACTCCATCCCTCTCCAAATAGCCAAGTGCATTTCTGAGCCCAAGGAAGCAAACAGAAAACATCCGTTGTTTGTATAATGGAGAAAGCTTCCTCTTTTGTTCCCTGCTTTTTATCAAGTATCTGCTGCCATTATTGTTACTCACTGGGTTATTACCTCCGAGTGGCTACTTCCACCAGCACAAGCTGGTTTATTGTCTGCTCAGAGCAATTATGGATTGGGATAATTCCTGCCATGCTGTTTCATTGTGGAAGGATCCGCTGTGTTCTGTGGCCAAGGTAACTTGAGGTGATTTGTGCTGCTGAGTTACCCATCAAGTTAATTAGGAGTGGGTGGCTGGTGCCCCACTGTATGCTGGGACAGAAGGAGCAGCAGAGGCTGAACCCAGGCATCTTCTCAGTGTGAGAGGTATTCAAAGCAAAGTTTGTTCAGTGGAGCAGAGACCATGTTAGGTGTTTTTCTAGGACTAGTTCATCTTTATTCACTGGTTGACAGAGTGCTGGTCCTCCCTCTGAGGGTGCAGAACCCCATTGCTCTGTGTGTGCAGAGGACAGGAGTGTCCCTGCAGGAGGACTTGCAGTCCTGGTGGAAGACACTCACTGTCTTGTTCATTGCTCATCTAGGAGGTCATTCAGTTCTTTGTCCTGTGCTGTGAAGACGAGAGGAGCAAAGTGTTCCTTGGTCTGCACGGGATTTCCCCTCAAGAACTGCCTCACCTGGCTGGCTGGAGAGGGGAAATAAAATGAAACTGCATCTCTGAAGTTTGAAATCGAGACCTCCTGGGCCTCACACATCTGTGGAGATCAGAGCCCCAGTGCTGTCGTGCTGCCTCTTTGAACCACGGGGGAGTTTCACCCCAGGCAGGAACATACACCTGGCTTCACAGCAGAGGGCTCAGCCTGCAGGTTGCAAAAGTACCTGGTTATTTTTATTCCTTTGATACTTGAACTACTATGAAAAATAACTTATTTCTTTCTCTTTTACTTCCTAGGAATCCCCAGAAACTTGCCATGGGCAATACCATTTATTGCTGTCAAGCCCCTCGAGTTTTCTGTGCACAAAAGGGGTCGGGTCATGCCTTGCACAGCCCCCCCAGCTGCAGCCAGGCCTGGCACAGGATTTCTTCTGAAGATGTGAAGGTTTTGTCCTTCAAGAGCAGCTGTGTGGGTTTTGCAGTCCAGATACTCAGGGTAGTAACCACGTGTTTATACATTCACTTGCTAATAAATAAATACAAAAGTGTGACACTTGAGGCACTTGCTAAGGCTGTGACAAACACGTTTTTCCCACAGTTGGTAACCTGTGGATTAGGAAGCCATGATTTTTATTTATTTTTAATAGCACACCATGAGGACAGATTAGCATGAGACTATAATACCATCACATGGTCTCGAAATCCTCTGTGCCAAGACCCCGTCCAAGTTCAGCACAGGCAGCAATGAGCCTTTCTAAGGAGGCTTGATGGTAAGAAGTGCTTTTTCTTGCTGGCTTAGAAACTGTAACTAGCAGGGTTCAATTTCTGGAGTTGTGTGTATGCACAGAACACTGCAAAATGGCATTGTTCAGTTGTTAAGCTTGACAGAGGCCTCTGTGTGTCTGGTCTGCACCTGCCACAGAGCAGTCCTGTTGGCCCCACTTACCAGAGCTCCTCTTGGGTTTGATACTCAGCTCATATCCCAGGCCAGGTCAACATTTTGCCCACTTCCCAGAGTTTTCTTGAGCAGAGCATGGCTTCATGCTGGCTTTGCTATTCAGTCCTGGCCCATCTGGACTCTCAGATATCCCTTCTGCAAGAAATTGATGGATCAGACTGAACTGAACCTACACAAAGGCTTCACCCCTTTCCTACCACATGTTGGGTCCCTTGAAATATCATTTGAGGATGCAGGGGCCAGGGGAGAGTAGGAATCCACCTCTCTCCTGCTTCTCTCTGCTCTGCCTCTGGTTCAGCCAAGGCTCTAAGGGTCTGGAAATCCACCTGGAAATTTCAAAACAGTCTTCCTTGTGTTCTCCCTTGTCGGTCTGAGTTCCCAGAGCAAAGGGTGAGCAGGGGTCATTTGCAGAGTGCACAGGCCTCAGCATCACAGGGACAGCACCCTGGAGGACAGCCCTGCCTTGCCTCACGGGAAGGCAGAGAGCAGGCAGGACCAGGCAACAGCTCTGATTGTGTCCCTGATGCCTCCTTTTTCCATCAGCCACTTCTCTGCTCAAAAAAAAAAGGTCTCACAGCTACTCTTACCTTTCCAGAGTGCACTGAGGTGTGACTGATTTTCTCCAAAGGTAACTCGGTGCCTGAGGGGATCACTGGAGTCCAGGATGACTTGGGAGACACATGGATGCCAATGTCCACCTGCCAGCTGTAGATGGGCTCCATCCTCTCCAAGGTAGTAACATCTCAGGTCCAGACAGACATCCAGCAGTAGCATCTTGGCAAGGAACTTGAGATCTCCATCACAAGGTAAAAATTTTCCTACATAAGGTTAATGTCTTACACCTCTACCCTCATATTTTTGGCCCTTGGCCTGCCTGCTCAGCTTCTTTCCCTCACTCCCAGGTCCTGAAGCAGCCCTGGGGTTCAGCACACTGCCTGCAGGTACCCCCTGAGTGCCCATCTGCATTCATGGAAATACTCCTACTAGGATCTGATGGCATTTGTAAATATTTGCATTTTGTGAGGAAATACCCTGTTTAAACATAGGTTGATATTAATTCCATCTTCTTTGCGTTCCCCCACGTCCTTGAGCTCCGTTCACCAGCCCTGGCCCCTGAGACAACTCTGCTGAAAGCAAATATGTCAGTCTGTACTGCACAGGGAATATTTTAAGGCTCTGAAAACAAAGTTTATTATAGTAAAGCTGCCAAAAGTGTAACCACTGCCATGCTAAAATATCCTCTGCCTCCTACATTTGTAACGTGGGAGTCTTTTATATCCTCTTTACTGCTGCTGAACCATACATTTGTATTGGCAGCAGATGTATATAGACTGGGACCTATTTCAGTGTCATGCAAAAGAGCTCTTAGGTTAGAAGATATATTACAGCTTACTGGAAAGCTTGAAATTAACTGTGTGATGATGCCACATGAAGATAAAGAACCAGCAATTTTATTGAATTACGATTTTATCTATAAGGGCTGAAGGTTGGAGCTGTGTTAACATCTCCAAAGGTCTCCATCTGCGAGATTAACTATTGAGTTTTTGGGCAACTGGTTGGAGACGAGAAAAAGATACATAATTTAACTATTTTCAGACAGAAAAGCACTGCCTCTTTCTACACTGTGTGGGAGTAACCCAAACAGAAGGCAGCCAAGCACAGCCCGTGCTGCAGGCCTGGCTGGGCAGTGTGAGGGCTGCAGGGAGGGCATGTGCTCCCTCTGCTCTTGGGCACAGTGGCAGGAAAGTCCCTACAGAGCTCTGCTGTGGTTATCATTAATAGCAAACCCACAAATGTCAGTGCTTAAGTGGTCCAATTCCTCTGCAGTGCTGACAGACCTCTTACAGTCAATGGATTTAAATAGCAGAGCCAAAGGTGTCCTCCAGCAGCCCGGGATTTCCTCGGCTATCTGGCAGTGACAGGCAAAGGGTTAACGATGGAAAAATATGTATAGGTTTAGGGGAAGGATGAAGGATTCTTTTTCTTTTTCTTTTTAATATATGCTTTTTGCTTCACATCTCAGCTCTTGGCGCAGTGTCCCCTGCCTCTAATCACACCTTATAACTGCAGTTTAAATCAAAACCCGCAAGGCTGGACCAGTTGGATCCAGTTCCCATTAAGCTGTTTGAGCTGTGACTGAGCAGACTTGCTGTGCCCAAGCCAGTCCCCTGCCTGCACCCCCACAGAATGAGGCTCCTGCAGGGGGGTGGGGGAATCCATGGACACGGGATGGGGATGCATCCCCTCCTCCTCTCGCCCCCTCCCCAGGCAGCTCGATGGCAAAGCAACAGCACGGCAGGGAGGCTCTCACTAAGCTGTGCAGCACACCTGAAAAGCTTTGGCCACTTGTCAGAAGAAAAAACATAACTATATATATGTTATATATGTATTCCCAAGTTACAGCAAATTGCCCTTTCTGTTCCTCACTGTGATTTGTTTGAGTGTTTGATCATTAACCCGTTGAAGACTCTGGCTGATGGTTCTGCTGTTAAGGGCACTGCACAGCCACGAGTGGGTGTGTGGCTGTGGTTAATAAAAGATGAGATCCCATCCTCTCCATGGGGCATCGCTCCTTCTACACGCCGTGGACTGGAGCCACAGCTGGTAAAACTGCTCTCTGCTGTTGTTAGTGAAGGAGCTGGGCTCCTGATTTCGTAGACTTAAAAAGAAAGTTACTGTTTGTTCCTTAAACTAAAACACCCAATGCACACCGTAGCATTATGTCAACAACAGTCTCAGCCCCAATCCCAGTTACCTCTGTCCTGCCCATCGCTGCTCCCGGGCCCCCTGTGGACACAGAGCAGGAGGATGGAGGGAAGTGGTGCCTTGGCATCCAAACTGCATCACTGGGCTCTGGTTTAACTCCCTTTTGCAGCCATTTTGAACGCTGAATAAAGCAGGAAAAATAGCATGAGCCATATAACTCCAAGCCAGTCTCTGAAGTCAGATGTGTTTAAAAGTGGAATTGCAGCTGTGACAGGGAAGGAGTGTGTTCACTAGCACTTCCTGCTTTTTAAAGCAATCTTTTAAAAAGCAGTGGTTTGGGTGGGAAGTTTGTTTGGGTGAAATTATTGAGGGGGGTTGAAATCATTAATGGGATTTTTTTTCTTTCTTTTCATGTGTCACCAAACTGCACAAGATGGTCACAGACTCCGAACTGCGAATCCCTGTTCTTGGACTCGGAGCTCTTGAGGTCAGTTTCACCACTTCAATAATAAGGGGAAATTATGTGGATTGGTGGCAGAAGCAACCTATGTGATGAGTGGAGAGGAATATGTCTCCAGAGCCAGGCTACTGCTTCAGACAAGGCTGCAGCAGGTGATGGCGCCCGCCTCTCCCGGCAGATACAGCTACAATGAATAACCCAAGAGGCTCTGGTAAAAATTAATTGAGTTAATTAATTGAGCATCTGTGGCACAGCTATTTTCTCTGCACGCCCTGGCTCTTAGTCCTCGTCTCTGAGAGGTGAAAGTGTTATTGAACCAATTTATTGGCAGTGCTGGTTCTCCAAAGCAGAGGTTGTCACCCTCGGTGTCCCATCTGAGATAGCCACAGCTGGGGCTGAGCACTGTTAGACATTGTGACAGCATTTTCTAGATGCAGAGAACTGGGAGAAGGAAATATTCTGGAGAGTTTCATAGCTGATGTTCACAGAGAGGTGGCCTTGCCTTCCCTCCAGCTGCTGCTGAGCCCAGGGTGGGACACAGTGCTGGACCTGTGTGGGGAGGGCAGGCTGGGTGCATGGAGTGCCTCAAGACTCCTCAAACCCAGGTCCTCACTTTGCTCTTGTTATGGGCAGCAGGTCATGTCCTGCTCTGGAAGTCACTGAGCTGTGGATCAGCCATGCACCTGATGGAAATGCTGCTGCTGGCCCGTGGAAGCGTTTTTGGGATGGGTTTTATTTTTCAGCCAACCCATATAGGAAAGAATAAGCTTTTATTTTGCTGGCCATCACTTTTTGCAGCCTGTGTCAGGCTAACAATGGCTGGGTATTCCTCCAAGGCTGTAAAATAAACTCATTCATCCNTCCACTGAGCTACTGTTTGCTTTCTAAAGGGAGCCTGTGGTGTGGCACCAGCAGCCAAGTACTGCTCTGGGTCAAACACGAAGGTGACATGCTCTTTGTGTTCCCTCAGCCACATGGATGCAGAGAGAGGCAGAAGGCAGGAATGTCAGTGGGAGCCTCTTGTGGGCTCCTCCTTACCAAGGGGACCCTCCCTCTTGCTGCCTGTGCCTGAGCTCTGTAATTTCCAGCAGGATCATGTTCACCATGGACCTTGTGGGGAGCAAAGCTCAGGTTTCAGTCCATGGCCACCTTCCCACTGAGTCAGGGCTGAATAACTGCCTGAGCACAAAGGTGCTGCTGGAGATGCTGTTTTGGTGGTGGTGGTGGTGGTGGAAGCTCAGCCTTCATCAAAAATAGCGTGGCCAGCAGGTCCAGGGAGGTGATCCTGCCCCTGTACTCTGCATTGGTGAGGCCACACCTTGAGCACTGTGTTCAGTTCTGGGCCCCTCAGCTCAGGAAAGATATTGAGGGGCTGGAGCGGGGCCAGAGAAGAGCAACAAAGTTGGTGAAGGGACTGGAGCACAAGTCCTATGAAGAGAGGCTGAGGGAGCTGGGGTTGTTTAGCCTGGAGAAGAGAAGGCTCAGAGGTGACCTAATCACACTCTATAACTACCTGAAGGGAAGTTATAGCCAGGTGGGGGTTGGTCTCTTCTCCCAGGCAGTCAGCAATAGGACAAGAGGGCACGGGCTTAAGCTCTGCCAGGGGAAATCTAAGTTAGATATTAGAAAAAAATTCCTTACAGAGAGAGTGCTCAGGCATTGGAATGGCCTGCCCAGAGAGGTGGTGGATTCACCATCCCTCGAGGTTTTTAAACTGAGATTGGCCATGGCACTGAGTGCCATGATCTAGTAAAGGACTGAATTTGGACCAAGGGTTGGACTTGATGATCTCAGAGGGCTTTTCCAACCCAATCGATTCTATGATTCTATGATCAGTGTGGGGATGGATGGGAGATGCTGTCACTTGGCATGGAGTGGTGGCCTGTTGTGTGGCACTGAGATGCAGCAGAGGCCAGGGAGAGAGATGACAAAGTGACATCTGTGTCACTGGGAAGAGAGACAGCAAAGAGTCACCTGATTCCCTGAGAAAGGGCTTGGTGGAAGAGTTTGGATGCTATCCCAAAACTTCCTGCTGGTAACAGGAGACTAGAGGTGGCAAAATCTCCAGCATGGCTGTGGGACAAGGACAGCAGCACTGCAAACAGCTTTACCTTCCAGGAGCAAAATCCTACAGAAAGTATAGCCAAGCATTTGGAAAATCTTGCAGAATTTTCTGGGAAAAGTGTGGCTGAGCGTGTAGCCATCCTGGAGAGCCACAGGAACAGCAGCTGTGTATCTACAGCTGCAGGGAGAGGGGGACGTGTACTGACATGGGACCAGATCCAATTACAGTCCAAATGGCAGAGCTCATTAGCAACCACCAAAATCCTGGTGGCCAGGCTCAGCTGAAAAGCAGATCTCACTGAAAATTAGGTGAACTCATGGGCACTTGGACTGAGATGCTTAAAACAAGGGTGTCTTGTCACTTGTAAGACATCTCTGCTTGGCCACAAGCTCTGCCTGTGTCGCTTCCCACCCCAGACCGTGCTGATGGGTTTGAACTTTAAAGTGGGAAGGGAGGTTGTGGATGCTTAAAATAAAGGCAAAAGCTTGGAGAAATCCTTGAGAGGGATCAGGCTATACTGGGTTGGATTGGAGAATCAGCATTAACTTTCACTTGGTACTTTTTCCTCTTTCCATGGATATTCCAAGAAACTCCAGCTCCTATTGAGACTGCAGCTGTCTTGCAGGTCTTGAGATGCCAGACCTCAACCCCAACCCAGTTCTTTCCAGGTCTGAGGAGATGCTTTATCTTGACTCATCTGGGTTCAACCCATGAGCACATCCCAGTTGCTTTACCAGCAGGAGCTGGTAAAGTTGTTCAACCTGGGGTTACAGTCCAAAAGCAGGAATCATACCTGGGGAGGAGGAAGACTCACAGAAATGGCTGAGGAAGGAAAGGAGTGGAACAGACCTCCCTCCCATCCTTCCAGCAAGTTTAGGGCCTATTCTTTGGTGTCTTTTACTGGTCCAAAACCAGGGCAGCCTTCTGTCCTGCTGAATTCCTCCCAAACTCCCCCATCACAGCATGACTAATATGAATGCCAGCAGCTGGAAGACTGAAATAGCAGCCACCATTGCTTAGGCCCCACTGATTTGTCCTGTGGTTTTTCCATGTCCTTTAATCTCTAGTAAATAATCCTTCACTGTGGTCTTCCTAATTCCATGCTCTGTGCTGGTGCTTCCTGTAAACAGCAGAGCTGGTGGCCCTTGCACAGCCACCGCCGTGTAATTGAGGCTGTCCCCCTCGGTGCAAAGGGCATGTGACAGGGCTGTTTGTCCAGTTGGATGTCCCTGTGTCCAGGGGCTAAATAATGGAAAGGCCAGATTCTCCTCTCCACAGAGCCTGGAGAAGTCAGGGCTGGCTCTCATGAAGCCTTTGGATAATACATGTGTGAGAGCATCAGGTCCCAGCACCCAATGAGTTGCACCATGTCACCTCCAGCAGTCATGATTAGGCCAGTTCTCAAAAGCAAAATTGGGCTAAATTATAGGCAGTGAGTTCCCTCCAGGATATGTTTGCTTGGTCTTTGGGGCAGGAGCCATGTCCCATGCAGGTGCTGTGACCAGACCTTGCTTAGCCTTTAATTGCCACATCTCGGGCCTAAAATTTTCAGAGCTGAAGTGGAAGCAGGGAATCCATTTGGAGTGGCATTGGAGCTGCTCAAAAAAATGCCATGAGGGAAAAGTGACCCTCAATTTGTGTCATTTCATGCCACCTGATGCCAATCACCTTGTTTAGAATGGGAAAGTCAATAGCAAATATGTAGTAGGGCTGAGGTTTTCCATCTCACCGTGGTGATTCTATGCCAGGGAATTAATTGCACGTATCCTGCAGCTGGCAGGAGTGATGAGACACCAGCAGTGCCCATCCTGCCCCATGTGCTCTGGTGTTGGCTCAGGGAACTCAGGAGGGCTGATGTGAGGAAGAAGGTGGCGAGTTTGGGTTTCTGGCTGTTCACACAGCTCCAGAATGACTGAATACTGGCAGGAGAAACACCAGAGCACCTCATGGAGGTCAGATGGGGAAGATAATTTCCTCGCCCTTTGGAGGACTGGGAATTGCTGGCTTTTTTCATTGCCACCTTTCCCTTGGGAAGTCCATGCTACATTAATCACCAGGCTGATTTTGGCTAATGCAAACTTTGACTGAAGCAAAACTCCTACAAGCCATTTGATGGTTCCTTGAGTCCTCCTGAAAGTATCACAAGTGTGGATGAAATCACCCCATTCTGAGTGTATTTCTGCCCGTGCTCATGGCTCTCCCTGGCTTCAGGCTGACCATGTGCCTCCACCACTCCATTTTGTCTGACAGTGGGGGTGTGAGAAGCCTTGAGAGAGACAGAAAGGCTTTGCCCAGGCAGCAGTAGGAGCCCTTCAGACCTGAAGCCAATAATCATTGCCTGGAACTGGTCCCTTTGGCTCCAGGCACTGCTGAATTTGCTGGTGGAGAAAACCACTGCCTTGGATCAAAGCACTGTTAAAGGAGACTTCACAAAAGTGAATAGCTAGTGGTCAAGAAGAGCTGCCAGACTCCTGCTTTCTCAGTAACTAATAAAAGTACTTTTTAACACAATTAATGTGATGTCTTGCTAAAGACCGAAGGAAATTGGAATTGAGACATTTGTATTTTGACAGACTCTGTGGAAAACTTCTGTTCAGACCGGTAGGAATGAAACCAATAAATTTCTGAAGAAACTTTCTGAATTCAGCCTTCAAGATAATAGATAGGCTGTTCTGACTGTGGATAAATAAACTCTGTTTTTATAAGTGTTTAAAGACCTTCGGGATGACGAAGTGGAACATACTTCAAGTCTCCAAAGATGGGAAGTGGCTTCTGAGTCAAATGCCCTCCCGTGCCAGGGCTCGTATTTTAGACTGAGATCACTCTTTTGTGACTTGTTGACAGGTTTTTTGTTGTACTTTGAAGAAAAAAAGGGGAAGCGTCCCAGGCTGAAAATAGCTGTGAAACATTCCCGAACTGGCCAACCTGTTCCTCAAGAAAACTTCCCAGGGAAAATAAAGCTCCAGCTGCAGCCCCAAAAACACCGGCTAAGAAATGGCACATTGAGCAATGATTGGGGTGAAAAACACTATTCTGGATTCTCACAGTCCCTGCCTGGACTTTGCTCATCTCTCATGTTGTGGTGAAGGTAAGCACCTGCAGAAGGAAGATTTGCTTCCCATCAGGAAGTGCTTACAGGATGGACTCCCAAGGTAGGAAATGTGGGAGCAACTCACTCTCTTTTTGCTTGCCCCCCTCATGAAGAACAACCTCCCTTGCAATTCCTGCCCTCCCTGACAGTGGCTGCAACCATCCCAAAGAGAGGTGGAGAAAAGGCTGGATCAGACCTCATGGCCTTCTGGAAAATCAGGGAAAATCTCTGCATTTGTGCAAGGCCAGGGTGTAACTCTGCAACTGAAAGCAAACCAGATGCAGGCCAGGGCCATGGGTGGTGAGCAGTGCTGGAGCCTTAGCCCTGACCTTTGTTTGCTTTGTCCTCCTGTGTATCCATCTGCTGGTGGAGGTGTTGGACAGAGGCCAGAAGGATATGCTTTATTTGAAGTGAATATAAAGCCACGTTTCTGGAGGAAAAAGAGTTAAGTCACATATACACGGTGGAGCTTAAACCAGGCTGATGGGCTCTGAAGGGATGTGGGAGCCTGCAGTGGCACGTGGCCCAAGGATGGTCCTGTTACATGGAGGGGGGACGCTGGAGCAACGAGCCTCAGGGTCCAACACCAGTGCAGTGGCCAAGTCACTGAGGCTTAGAGGCACCAGCACATTTCAAGGGCTGCTCAAGGAACTCTGTTTCTCTGATTTCTCAGTGAGAAAATGAAGGGAGAGCAGGTCAGGGCTTGTGAAGTACAAAGATGATGGAAATGGGGGAGTAACGAGATTTAGGAGGCAGAGCCTTATAAGGTGGCTGAAAATGGGCACCCAGTGAATTCAGCCTTTATTATTTAAAAGTCATTAATCAGGGAACTAACTTAGCAAAGCTTGTAATGATCCTCCTCTTCTGAGAATGTTTTGATCAAGACTGATCCCTCCCCACCAAAGCAGATGCTTCAATTGATGTGAAAATTAGTTCAGGTCTGAGTTGCCCCAGGGATGAGCCTGGATGGCTGCAGCAACCCATCCTGCCTTTGAGACTGGATTAGGGAAAGGCAGGTTGTCCTTGCCCAGGAGCCAAGGGGGAGCAGTGGAGGGTCTGGAGGAGGTGCTGAGGCTTTGACTCGGCTGCAGATTTCCCAGGAGCAGGCAGGCACGGCAGCATCCCTCTGGCTCAGCACGTGGGCCACCCTGCACCCCTGCTGCTGCCTCAGCAACCCCTCCTGGGTCTTGGTTGCTGGGTGGGTGGGAAGAGAAAAGGAGGGCTTTTTTGCTAGCAGGGGGAAAAATTAATCTGCTTGCAGTTACCCAGCTCACACCCCGGCTGGCTGCAGGAAACGTGTGCTCCTGCCGCCAGAGACACCACAGTTGCTACAGCAACTGCAAACCAAAGAGAGACTCACCAACACCCTCCCTCTGCCACCTTCCAGCCCCCCAAAACAAGGCAGAGCAGGGAAAGCGATGGCAGGGAGGCAAAGTGACTGGTAGGGATGCACCTCTGCAGTCATGGCTGCTCCATGCTGAGTTCCCATCCCTCCATGGCCGGTGCTCGGGTACGGCTGCATTCCCACCGGTCCTGCCAAGCACTCCTTTCCAGGTCAGCATGATTCCACTCAGCATCCCAGGGCTGGCCTGGCAGAGCATGCCCACCCCAAGCACCCATCCTGTGGGGCCTGCAGGAAGGCAAGGCTGGGTCAGCCCCTCGGCACTGGTGTGGGAGCTATGGGGATGGGGATGCAGCAAGGGGAGGCTAAAGCTGAGCTGCGCTTCGCGAGCTGCCATCTCATCACTATTTAAATGGGGCTCTGCGTGGTGCCCAGCACTGTGCCATCCTGCCTCCCGAAAAGCTCATGGTTTCCCCTGGTGCTGCTCTCTTAAATATTTAATGACAGGAGGAAGAGCTGTTTTAAGAAACACTTCAGTGCTTCCATCAGAACAGAAGGTTGTTTCAGGTGGCCAGAGCAGACAAGAAAAAGCTTTAGGTGTTAATTTTTCAGAATTCTTCAGCTATTGAAAGGGTGGCAGCATGATGACACAGGCCAGGGGGGCAAGGAGATGTCTTTTAGGTGTCTGGAGAGAGTAAAAGCTCCTGGGGTCTGTCCTGCATCCTCTTCCTGACTTACAAGTCAGTGTGGCTTGATTTCTTATACTAAACCACTTGAATGAGGCTCATTTTGGAGCTTTAGTGAAAAGTGCTTGAAGTTTACCTGCCCCCAGATCTTAGCTGGGCACTCTGTTCTCCTCACCATCTCTGGATGGATCGGGTTTGCTGAGTGCCAAGGATATTTGAAGGTATCCACCTGCCAGAGACTTCTTAAGGATTTATTTGGGTTCATGAAGTGGTTTCATAAGCCTGGATAAAATCACTGTGGAAGGAAATGTGCTTTAATCCCAGCCAAATCATAAATCAGGCCATCCCTAACACACATGACTGCTTGAGATGTGAGGCTGATATGAGAGGGGAGGGCTGTGCTTCTCCTTCACTGGCAGTCCCGTGTCCCAGTGCATCCACTCCTACAGGGACCAGCTCACTTATTGTTGGTACTCAGGTGTCAGGGTATGGGATGACAGCAGAGCTAATGGAAGTATTGCCACAGCCCACATTATTATCTTATTTTCCTGATAAGACTCATTTCCCCACAGGGCAGCTGGTGCCAGGCTGAAATCAGTGGCCTTAAGCACTGTTTCCAGAAGCACTGTTTGAACCAGTAAGATGTCCCAGGCACAGCACGTGTGCTGGTCTGTGCTGCACTGGCTCTTAGTGGGAACCCTGAACTCCCCACCAAACCTGTTTGCCAATCCCAGCCCCTTCCAGGCAGGCTTTTCATTTAGTTTTCATTTGAGTTATGTAAAAACAAGGGTGTCAGTCATTTCTCTGCACTGACTTTGTGAAAGGGCAGCTCAATAATTTATATCCTTAATATCTGAGGACAGCCTTTGTGGAACTTTATATTGCTGCCACCCAGGATAAGAAGCAACCTTCCAAGAGAGACAGGCTGGCTGCAGTGAGCCCCAGAAAGGTGCAAGGAGCACACCAAGAAGCATTTGCCTTAGTGGTTTTGAAACGATCCTGGTACAAAACCATGGCTAAAATCAACCAGCACAGACAATTGGATTTCTGCTCATCTAAAGGCAGGAAAAGAAATAGTGCAAGATCTGCTTGGTGCTGCAGAGGGGAGGATTTCCCTGCTGCTGAGCAGAGCGTGCAGCATCTCTGCATCCTGGGAAAGGTGAGGTGGCCCAGTGGCTGGAGCAGGCAATCCAGCCAAAGAAAGGCATGGATGGTGCAAGGCAGCCCTTTTGTTGTGGGGGGTCATTAATTCTCTCCCATCAACAAAGCCCTTTGAAGGTGAGATGTGCTACATGAGTGCTAAGGACTACGAGGTTTGTGTCTCTTGCCTCCAGGTCCCTGGGTTAGAGGGGCAGGAGCTGAAGGCAGGGCTGGGAGCTCCACATTCTGCCCACTGTCCTGCACCTGCAGCAGGGCAACCCTTTCCTAAAGGTTCAGAAAGGGTTTGTGTGCAAGCTCTTTCCACAGTGCCCAAATCATGCTGCCAGCCACAGCTTTAGCCCTGCTCAGGGGGCACAGAACCTGCCAGGATCAGGCCCTGTTTGTCTCTTTATCCCTCCCCAGCTCTGCTTGAGCAATAACCTACTTTCTTGCTCTGCAGAAAGAACATATTGGATTACGTTGCTGCAAATGAGAGGTTTCAGTCGTGGTATCAGATGAGCTGCAGGTAAGCAGAGGGTTTAGTGTCAGCCCTTTTGGCAGCTTCTTTATTCTCTCTCTGCTTTGCACAAACAAACCACCTTTGTGTGGAAGTCCATTTCCCTTTTCAGCCACAGCATCTGTCAACATGGCTTCCCAATAATCCTCTCCGTGCAGATAAAGGTGAACCAGCAGTCAAACAGGAGCCCTCACCTCAAGCCTGCTGCCCACTCTGGTTCATTAAAGGACTTGCCTTGCTATTGCAGGCTATAGGCTGTTGCCCACATGATGGATCCTAAATCCCAAAGTGACACTCAGTTGCCCTTAACTCCATCCTAATCAGCTCTGTGCAATTAAGGCCCAAGGGATCAAAACCCCAGGCCCTGGAGGGTGTGGGGTGATGTAGTACCTTTTTGCCCTCGTTAAGCAATTCAGGATATTATCCACCAAACTCCAGTCCAGGCTATTGGGAGAGAAAGAGGAACTTTAAATTGCTTGGGCTGCCTCTGCCCCTTACACATTCATTCTCTTTGGCTTCAGAAGGCTCTCAGACCAACATATCTAAAAACTCTATCAGTTTATATTAAAAACATCCCACACAAAGTCCTTCAGATGAAAGCCTGACATGGGTCAGGCTGCACACCCTGTGGGTTGCCAGGACAGGACCCTGCCAAGGATTCCCAGTGCCCCAGTTTAACCAGGGAAGGCAGGAGAAGGGGGGACTGACTGTACCAGGGAAGCAGCACCTACTTGCACAGCCCCACGCCTGACTTTCCCTTTAGTGCCTGCTGACTTGGAAGACTTTAACTTGCAGCCTCCTTAACTGCTTCATTTCTGCTAATGTGCACTATCCCACCCCCAGCAACATGACAGAACTCTCCAGCAACATGAAGGCGGGTGAGCTGAAATACCCTTGCTGCCGAGCTAAATAGCATCAGGGCTCGTTTTATTGCTTAGAATCTTTAAGGAATCAAGCAGGTCGATGAATAATCCAACTCAAAAATCATAACAGAGGTGCTGGGTAACTGTATACAACACTGGCCTAAATTCATACATCAAGTGACGAACCGTAATGAAAAATTAAAGGACCCTGCATGGCATAAGTTGGTGCTGTATTGTTTGACTCCTGGGAAACAGCAACTTCACACAGGAGCAGCTCTGCCCCTGTCCCTGGTGCCTGTGCAGAAATGGTACAGGGGTTCAGGCAACTTGCACAGGCATCAGTTTTTTTCCCCCAGCTTGTGGCTTTTAAACCTCAGCAGTGCTAAAACGTGACATGAGCTTGCAGAGGACACGTGCAGCCCGTGGGGTGAACCGCAGCCTGAACAGCTCTCCAAACAGCTGGGGCTCTATGTCCTTCTAGTAACAAATTCCTCCTGGACAGTGTTTCAGGGGATTGCTAGGATTTGAGGAGAGAGAGGAGGCTGGCTGGAAGTGAGACAGGCTCCAGGTTTATCCTTGAAAGCCCCTGTGCTGCAGAGCCTGGGGCTGCCTTTGGCAGCCTGCCCGGAGGAAGATGTTGGAGGCTGAAGGCTGCCTCGTGCTGTATGAACCCACCAATCCTCTCACCAGCCAGCTAAGTTGGAGATAAATCTCCCTATTAGCAATGCATAAAGCAGGCCAAAATCTGAACAGCTCCTTAGGCAGGAGGTGAAGCAAAAGCTCAAAATTACTTAAAATAAGTCCTTTCTGGGCTCCTGACTGGAAAGCGGCTGTGTTGGAGCTTTCCCATGGCTTGCCTGGCCCTCCTGACAGGAGAGTGGGGTGCTGAGCAAGGCTGTGCTGTGCTTTTCAGCAGAACAGATGCAAAAATCAGGTAGAAAAATAACCCCATCCCGAACGTCAGCCGCAGAGCCGAGAGGAACCAGAAGTCCTGAGCTGTTTCGAAGTTGTGTTAAATAATAAAGCAGAGAAATGAATAAATTAGCTCGGCATCTATTTAGGTCAGCCCTCTCCGTTTCTCCCAGCCGCCTCCGTGTGCCTCCTCCCCGCAGCGATCAGCTGCTCCGTACACGCTGTGCCTGCGGATGCGCTGGCTCCTTCCCCGCAGCCGGGCTCAGGGGAGGCGCGGGTTGAGCAGGTGTCACGTCGGCTGCACACGCTCACCCCAGCCCTCAGAAGCAGCAGGCGAGCTTCCTTTTCCATTACTGGGGCGAAAAGTGCTCTGGAAAATCCCATTAAAGCGCTAAGCGTGGGCTGAGCCGCTCCCTTCCTGGCGCTTAGAGCTCCGTGCGTGGAGCCATGGGGTGGCTCGGTGGGCTCGCAGCTGCCCAGGAGTCACGTCTCCGTGCTCTGCCAGCCCATCTGCTCTCAGCCTCGCCGCCATCCAGCTGTTTTCCATCCCCAGCTTCCAACCACGGCAGCACCTCCACCTCTGCAGGCCGTCATTCCCCACCTCGCAGGTGCCCCGGGCTCGGGTTTGTTGGTCTGGGGACATCCGGCCGCATGGACCGGGCTGATCGACAGAGATGGGGAATGAGCTTTAAACCACTGAGCTCCCCTCAAATCATTCAAATGCTTCAAGGAAAACCGAACTACCATGCTGTCCTATATATATGTAGATATACATATATGTCTTTATTTCCACATTTCCCAAGCCTGAAAATCCCTCATTGATGTCCAGAACATCTCATGGGTTTCAGCCATAAGCAAGCTGGATAAGCACTCCCCAAGATGGAATTTATCTGCATCAGGGGCTGCTCCATCTCAGCCCAGCTCCTGCTGGTCCTCCCAAACCCCGCAGGTAGCTGGAGGTCTCCAGTGATGAACCCAGCCAGCAGCAACATCCAGGGTGTAGGCAATGGAAAATGAGATGTTACTAAGTTTGGCCAGGCTGAGCTGGCTCCTCGCAGGTCCCAGCCTGTGAGTCACCGGTACGTGGGCCACCAGCACGGCCTCCCCTCTGGAGGAAGGAGTGGAGGTGGAAAAATAACAGGAGGAAACCAATTGTTAGCAGTGCCAGCTCTGGGGAGAGTGGGAGGAGGTGGCAGGCCTGGAGAGAAAGGTCAGGGCTGCATTTGAGGCTGTTTCCTGATTTTTCCTCCTGCCTTCATGGTAGGAAGGTACTTCTAGGGACACACTTGTGGAGGATGTGTGGAGGGTCTGGGCTGATCTGAGGGATGGGCTCTGGGGGGGGGATGAAAAGCCTCTGAGGGCAGCCAGGAGTGATGGAGCATTTGTTTCTGGTCCCTGCTCGCCCATCTATTCTGGTTGCTGCTCTGATTTCTATTGAGCTAAGCTTGACTACCCTGCTGAAAGCATCTTTTGGCTCAGTGCAAACATTGTAAAAGATGCACTTTGCAGATGTACTTGGAACAGACACATCCATCTCCCCACTGTTGCTGAACACCAGTGCAGAGTGTCTGTTGCCCACTCCCTGCCCCATCCTGGCACTGATGCCCATGTGCAGCTAAGCCAGAGACTCTCACTCACGCTCTTTGTGCTGATCCTTGGTGACAGTAATGACAGCAGGAGATCTAGACATGGATCATGAGCCAGTGACTCTGTTCCTTGTCCAAAGCCAGGGCAATGAAAATACTGATGGGGGAAATAAAAGATTGCAGGTTTCCAGTCTCTTCTGGTGCCTCAGCTCTCCTAACTGGTGCTAACTGGACTGTACCAGGGGAGGACACAAGCCTCAGCTGCTGTTCCCATGTCCTTGCCATCCGTCCAGGAGCACCACTCTGGCTCCCCATTCCACAGGGATACCTGTGGCTGTGGATCAGCACTTCTGCTCCCCTTTGTCTTGCAAGAACTGCTTTCTTGAACCCTCCAGTCTGATGATTGCCACCAGTTGCCACTGTTTTTTCTCACCTCCTATTTCAAATGCACAGAGCCAGCTGTCTCCCTGGCACTTTCTATAAGTAAAATAGTATTTCTTCGTGTCTTCAAGGAAATTGTAACAACTGCCAGGCCAAAAAAAAGGCACAGCCAGGTAGGATGCCAGGTCAGTGGGGAAACTGCCCTGTGAAACTTGCTGTTATCCCCTGGAGATGTCCCTTCTCCGTGACTGGGACTAGCTCTCCCACTTTGAGCCAGGAGAGGGATCTGTTATGCTCAGGCTCCCTCTAGTGCCTCCATGTCCTGTTGTTCCTGGCTTCTCTGGAGGCGTATTGGCTATCCATCCCTGGGGACTGTCCAACACCCTCACACCCTACCATCGTAGCGGCACAGCCAAGCCCTGTTTGCCCACAAGCTGGAAACAGCCCAAAAAACTGCCAAAAAGACATCACAACCTGCCAATGCAGGGACCTCATGGGGAGCTGTCAGACAGCTCAGTCGTGCCTCTGCTTGCTGGGGCAAAGGAGGGTGATGGAAGTGGCCATATCCCACAGGATGCTGTCCCTGGTGAGGCACAACCCTGCCCCCAGCAGCTCCACCTCGATGTTGTCTCTGGAGAGCGACGCAGGAAGGGTGATGGGTGGTAAGTGCCTGAGCTACCCTGGGAGCAGCCCAGGCTAGGAGTGGGCAACTTCCCTGTGAGCCAGCTGGGATGGCCAAAAGCATCCCTGTGCTCTCCCCACTGCTTGATACCTCTCCACGAGGGAGCAGCTTTTAGGGGTGTCCCACAGTCCAAGTCAGCTGGGTTAGGGTTATCAACACCTGAAACTGTTTATCCCTGGCTTTGTCTGGCGTGGAGGACACTGAATAGCAGAGGCTGCCTATGTCCTGGGGCACTGCTATGCTGTGTCCAGCATCCTGTGTGAACACAGCCTTTCCTTGTCTTCTTCCTATGGAAATGGGGAGGAAATTTCTTAATCTTTTGGGAAATGACTGGCCTCAATCTCTATTTGATCCCTACTGGTAAAACTCACCCTGGCTCAGCTCTGGCATCAGCACCACGCTGGACATGGACAGCCCTGCAAGCACCCCTGTTTCAGAAAGCACCATGCAGAGCTGGGGGCAGCCTTATTTTCTTTGGAATCACCAGGAATCGAGGCAGTTACTGGAACTACAGATACCACAGCACACTCAGCCAGGCCTCCTGGCAGGGCTGGTGCTGCACTGGGTGAGCAGAGAGATTGAGGGAGAGGGAATGTGGGGTCCTACAGCTGTTTCCTGGGACCAGAGGATTGGCAGCAGGATACTCGTGCTCCCAGCTGCTGGGAAAGGCCTCCTGAGTGGCTTTCCCATGTTGTCCCCTGCCATCACTGGCCCATGAGCAAGCAGAGCCCAAGGGAGGCACCCCAGGCACCCCTTGCTTTGTTCACCTTTCACCAGCTGCCTGAGCCCTGAGACGTTTTGGGAGAAGTTTCTCACATGTGGCACCTTCCTTAAATGTATCAGAATATGTAACATCAGAACACTTACCAAATATTGCATCAGATGTAACAACCCCCAGACCATATCCCTTTTGGGGTGGATCACAGTGGTCCCCCAGAAATTGGTGATGTTTTTTGTGTCTGTGGAGAGCTTGGCCTGGACACTGAGCTCTCCAAGTCCCTGGCATTACTAAATGGGGACAGCTACAGGAGGCAAAGTTAGGGGAGTCTGCTGAAATGTGGTGTCAGCATGAAACCCATGACAAAGCTACCAGAGAGCCCTCAGCAGAAACGTGTGTGGTGCACTCCAGTGGCTGAGATAACACAGCCCTCAAAGGCACTGTGAGATTTTTATGTTAACCTATGATTTTTTCATAATTGTTTTGCTGCTGGAGTAATTACAATCCTATTTAATGAGCACAGCTCCTTTAATAGAGGACACTCGGGGTAACGTGCACTAATTAAGTCTGTAATAACTAGAAGTATGATTAAAGGTTTTGAACTGGCCAACCATTCCCAGTAATACCATAATTAAAGACATGGCAGCTCATCAGAGCACAGGACAAATTCAAGGGGTCTTCATCACTCAGTGGTGCACAACAGGTCTTGATCCTGCCTTGGATCATCCTTTTTACTTGATATTCTGCATTGGTTTGCAGTGATTTATAAACCACCCTGAGTATGTTACACTCAGCCTCGTGAACTGAAGGCTCTCCCACAGTTTTATTTTAATAATTTGACTTGCAGGTCTTGTATATCACCAGGGCATTAAGCAGGGCTTCTCTAATCCCCACCTGCCTGACTGTTCCTCTCATGTGGTCCCAGCAGGAGCTGGGAAAGACTCCCAGGGAGCTCCAACAGCAATAACTGCAGCAGGATACTGAAAGAACCTGGAAAAGACAGATGATACCATAAAATAAACCCTCTTGTTTCTTCCTGTGAAGGAAGGCTCAGAAATGAGGGGGAAAAAGACCAAGAGTTTTCATAATCTAATGGCCAGCATCAGGACACCTGGCAGCCTTCTGCAATCCAATGGATGCAAACACACCTCTGGAATTCAGTTGTACCTTCCACTGAACTCAGCTCTTTGCATTATCAGGAAAGTCAGGATTTCTCTCTGCTGTTGGCTGCAATTAGCTGGCCACAGTGATGTGCAAGTGTTTTAAGACTGCAGCTCACTACAGTGGAAGGATTTTTAAAAAACCCCAGTTTAGACAGTCAGAAGTTTGTGTATCAAGGAGGGTTTTGAGCAGACTTTTGTACTCCAGCTGCAAAATGCCAGTAAAAGAATATTGCTATTGTTCATCTATTTTTACAGTATTTGCTAATAGCAGCTGCTCAGAATGGGGAAAAAAAACCCAAGCCAAATACATTTTGCAACTTGGGTCTTGCTGGAAATACTGAAATAAAAAGAGAAATACTAAAATTAAATTGCCTTAGCTTTTCTTCCCCTGCCTATTTTATTTCAGTTGCATCAGCATTGACCATCTACCAAGGATAATCTATTTTTCTCTGTTTTTGTAGTGGAAAGAACTTGTTCACAGGTATCTGAACTTGAGGCAGAGTAGCAATTGCCCTGCAAGCAATCACTGAAAAAAAATGTCCACTTCTCTCTCCCATGTCCTGATCTTGGGGATTTTGGTCTCTGGGCTATTTTTTCCAGTCTGGGTTACTTTAGTCAATTCACTGGTGCCTCTCACTGTGAAATAAAGGCAACGCCATAAAAATATGGCATTATTTTCCCATTCTAGCACAATGCATAAGAGCCTGGGCCTTTCCTGCTCGTGTTTCAGAGGTGCCCATTGGACAGCACGGCACTCCTGGCCAGCAGTGCTGCAGCTGGCACACAGGTACAACCCCAGGGCCTTTGGGAGAGCCCGGCCTGTGGCTGCCCTTTTTCCTTTCACTCTTGTCCAAGAGAGATGCCTCGATCCACAGCGACAAAGGGAGCCCCACGGGCAGTGCACGCCCAGCAGTATCCTGCACCTTCCTGCGTTTGGGGCACCAGGAGCGGCCCCTGGGCAGGCACAGCCACTCCCCCCAGCAGGGGCTGCCGTGGGAAGGGGCACGGCCTCGGTGCTCTGGGCCAGCTGGCACTCCCGAGAAGCAGCTGAGCCGTGGGCAGGCCCAGCTCCCTTTCACAGAATCACAGCCTTGTCCAGCTTGGAAAAGGCCTTGGAGGCCAACCCGTGTCCAAACACCACCGTGTCAGCCAGGCCGGAGCACTCAGTGCCACATCGTCTTTCCTTAAACGCCTCCGGGGTCGGTGACTCCTCTTACGATGGCTGATCACCCTTTCTGTGAGGAATTCCTTCCTCATGTCCAGCCTAAACCTCCCCTGGCCCAGCTTCAGGCTGTGCCCTCTTGCCCTATTGCTGGTTCCCTGGGACAGAGCCCGACCCTCAGCCGGCTCCCCCCTCCTGCCAGGGAGTCGTGGGGAGTCGCAAGGTCCCTCCTGAGCCTCCTTTTCTCCGGGCCGAGCCCCCCCGGCTCCCTCACCGACTGTGCCCTCACGCCCCGCTGGGCCGCCATGGCGGCGGGCACCTTGGCGGAGGGACACCTTGTGGGGGCGC